>JAVLUZ010000801.1:0-194576 GCA_036768485.1 Mermis nigrescens
CGCGCGCTAGATTCTTGGTCTTTCGCAGTAACTGTGTTCACATCACGAGGAGATGTAAGGGTTGGCTGCGGTGGGGGCACATTTATGGCGGGTTGGTTATCTGCAGTGTATGTGACATACGGGCGATTGAAATTATTATCGCTGCGATAACTAGAGTTATAGTATGTGCCACGTTGTTCATTAGGAAATTGCACAAAAGGTGTATTTTGGCGCGATTGGTTATTATAACGATTATCGTAACGCTGAATTTTGATAATTAGCACGCGAATTTTGGTAATGATCATTACGATTTTGCCGAAAATTCGATCGTGATTGCTTTGCTTCAAAGCGATTATCATTATTCGCATAGTTAGATGAACGATGTTGACTAGAATTACGATATCGTGATTGAGATCGATGCCTATTCTGCGAATTCGAACGCGATGGTGAACGATTTCGTCGCGAAAAAGAACGCGATTGGCTGCGATTGCGCACCATAGAATTAGTATTCCGATCAGCTTGATTATTAAAATTAGCATTATTAGACGTTTCTTGCCTTTGACGCGTGAAGCATTCCTCATAAATGTGACCTATGCGCTTGCAAAAGGTACAATATTTACGAGAAGAATTTTCTGGTTTCTCAGCACGCGATGAGCGATGAAACGTTCGATGACGTGAACGATTTGGATCATTTTGGTTAGATGCGCGAGGAGTATCTTTAGGTACTACGCTGCCTACTGGAGCAGCTGTTACCGATACGTAAGGCGTTACTGCCTTTTTATCCTCAAATTCTTTATTAGCAAATTCAGCGCTAAGCGCATTGTCCAAAAATTCAGCTAATGATGCCCTAGGTTTTTTATGATATGCCTCTTTCGAAATGTGTGGTAATAAACCTTGTTTTAGTTGATGTCGCATTAAATTATTGAAATGTGGCGAGTCAACTTCAAGATAGGGATCCGATTTAATTAACTCTTCGCGAAGCGAGAGATAATAAGCTTTAACCGATTCGTTAGGCTGCTGTTTGTGTGACAAAAAACGATTAAAGAGCGCACCGGTGTCCATAGGACAAAATTCGGTTATTAGCGCATGTTTCATTTTCGAATAAGATTGTTGTATATCAGCAGGTAACGAATGGTATAGACGCAAAACATAAGGGTCAAGAAATCCAGTAGCGAATTTTAAACGATCAGCCTTGTCAATATCATAGGTATTGGCAAGCGATTCAAATTCTGCAAAATAAGCCTTTATATCCGATTTATCGCCGTCAAAAAATTTTTTATTTGCAATTGCAAATTGCATCTGCTGCAAAAATGGTCCGCGATTCAAGGAATCAGCGAGACGTGAATCACCACGCGAGCTTTCAGATGAAGAACCTGAACTATGCCTATGACGTCGTCTGCGCGATCGAGATTTGCGACGCGAGCGACGACTGCGCGGGCGATCATAACTATTAGATGAGCTGTCGTCAGAAAATTTGACATGTTTTTTCCTACTAGACGATTCAGATTGAGGAGCAGATTCATTTTGCAAATTTGCAGATTCGTTATTAATACCAGATAAATTTATCTCAACCGGTTGCATTTCGATATTAGAAGAATGCAAGATAGGATTATTAGGTGGTATTTCCACGTTTATAGGGTTAGGTACATAATTATTGGGTAAAATTTCTCCTTGAGGTGGAAAATACTGCAGCGGTGGTGGATTTAGTTGCTGCTGCGAGTTCGCAATAGAAGGATTAGGTACGAAGGAAGGCGCATTACGATTTAATGGCAGCGAAGGCCGAGATCGCGACGTCTGCGAAATCGATACCGACGGCTGCAAAATCGTAGGTATATTCTCCGAAAAACCCGAGTTTTGCACTGATTGCAAACCCGTGTTTACAGGATTCTGTGACAAATTACAGATTTCCGGCGCGCGGTTCGTACAACTTTGAGAGATATTTTCTGGAACAGTTTCCGAAGGTGAGCGTGAATTCGATGCTCTGTTGCTAGTAGACAACAGTGAAGATGCCCTATGCGTACTTTGCGCACGATTTGCACTTTGCGCATTGAATTCAGAAAAATTTGCGCTATCGATTGAGTGGTTAACGCGCTCAGATACATTAGTTTCTATGCGATTCAGAACTGGTTGGGGTTTAAGCATAGTGCTTAGCTCCAAACGCAGTTTACGCATTTCATCCGCATTTTCCTTTTTATCTTGATCAACGCGCGTAGAAAGATCCGAAAATTGCAAATGAATAGCTTGTAGCGCTTTCAAAATAAGATCATTAGTCACATTAGCATTAGCACGCTCTCTGTCGGCATTCATGCAGCGACTATGATTACTTTCTACGTCAGAATCGTGATTTTCGCGTTCCGAACTGGTTTCAGGGTTATTTGCCGTGTTAATGGTAGTCGTATTATCGATCATTGTGTGACTTGATGAATTGTCAATATTAGGATCCGACCTAGTTAGCGAAGATTGATTAATGCGAGATCGCATGGTACTCAATGATAATTCGTCTTCGGACTGTGTATTACTCGCGGCATGTAGTGACGCGGGTAATTTATCATTATTCGCCTTAGTCGTTACGTCTCTCGTAATTGTGTCATTACTCGCAGAATTACACGCGCTATTAGAGTCAACAGGCGCAGTAGGTAATTGGCGAGCTGAAACAGGTGGCGTAGAAGGTTTTTTCAATTTAGCGGGCGGTGTCCGCAAAACCTTTTTTCCTGCCATTTTTAGGTGTCAAAAATGTCGAGAAATGTGCCTTTGGGTAAAATAAATTTCAGTACGTCGGAATTTTTTCCCAAAATAAATGTTTCGAATTAGACCTTTGTCGATCCGAAAAACAGGTTTTTCCACGTAAATAGTACTTCCTTACGTGAAGTAAGATATACCTGACGTGAAATGATCGAAAGCAGATAGGACTAAGCCTAAAGCGCAAGAACGTGTACGTGGTTAGAAAAACAGGTAGGTAAGAACCTAAATGACGGAATTTCGTCGTCAGTTGAGAAAAATGATAAATCGTCGCCTGAGGGCTGACGTTTATAGAAAAATGAATATACGAGCGTGAGAGCTGCCTTCGTCGGTAGAGATCCGACGGAAATAGAAAAATAACGATGGCTTTACCACGATACACAAAATCTTTACCACGGACGCTTACTTAAATTGCGCACTGCCACGATCGCGGTCGATACAACAACAAAGGTGAACGAAACGTTACACATTTTTAGATGGCCAAAATGATAATTTTTTGGATCGAAAAATAATTTTACGATGATTGATCAGCTCGGCTGTAGCTAGCAGCCTAAAGGAGGGAACATCCAATGTAAATGTAGACGGTTCGATCTGGGTCTACAGAATCGTCACAGATACGAACCATGCTAACATCCACCCTCGAGATTTACCTAGGTACGTAGGTACTTAAGTCTACGCTTAGTGCTGGCCCCGATCGCGCGGCTCTAAGGCTTTCGATCTTTGGACCCTTACAGACCTTACGGCTTCGATCCCCTCAGCCCTAATATTGCTGGCTGCTTCTATGTCGGGTGATCTCAGCAGCTACGCCCTAAGACCTAAGGCTACCTACCTAGTCTCGGTAATTGCCGCGGAGGTCAGTTGACCTATCTCAAGCTCAAGTTGTAATTTAACTTATTTTCAATCAGTGCCTGATCAGAAATGTTTTGGTTCCTAATTTGTGTAGCACGCTGAACTATGAAAACAACAACGACGAGCTCTATGCTGATCAATCATCCTTAAAGATTAGATAATAATTTTGATCAATTTTTGGCTTGAGAAATAAGTTATGATTTTCGAATGGAGAAAACTATCATACGGAATTTACCTATCAGTCCACTAGAAGGTGGAAGTCCTCGACGTGGGGATGATGGCCGACCTAACCCTCGGTATAACCGAAACCACTGGGTTGGTTTTCTATACTTTTATTCGACGAATAACGCACGGCCTATAGCCGGGAAACAAAATACGCAAAAGAAAAACGATAATGTACAGTCGAATAAACCGGCCAACGAAAAAACCAAACAAGCCAGAAAAAACTAATACGACCTTCAGTACACTGGCCTCAAGGGCCATTACAGTAAATTAAAACAACGATCAATTTAACATAATACTGAAATGACTTTTATCTCAGATCGAAAGTTCTCGATTCACGTAAGCGGTATGCATTAAACAATTACTATTATCATACACTTAGCTCTATGCTACCGGACAAGTATCTAAATGTTTTTTATTATTGAAAATTTGGGAAAATAATGGGAAGACCGAAGGCATAGCCCACAGTACACTATCATAGATAGCTACTAGTATTGGCTATGTTATGGCTATTGCGAACTGCTAAGGCAGGTTCGCCTAAACGTGTAACTCTCGCAGTTACAGGATCTACAGTAATCTGAAGATCTACAGTAATCTGCGGGGGTATTTTAACTTCTGGAAGCGGGGGAGGGGGTACAAACCATAGGTGAGGCCGCGTCACATTTCTAGGGGGTGCAAGGTGTTTCAAAGGTCAAAAATGGTCTTAAAAATGGTGGTATGGCGAAAATCACAATTTTTCAACATTTCTCATCGAGCACTCTCCATCGGCATAAAAAAATAGTGGAAAGAACAAAAAATTACAAAAATTGAATTCTGGGAAGGGGGTATTTTGGTTTCCGAGGGGCTATTCGGCCTTGTGTGGAGATGCATACCCCCACGCCCACGCGTGAGACAAACCACTCCCACGCCCATTTGTGCTTAGATCCCCGAGGATCTGGCAAACCCTCAGAATCGAATTTTGGAGATTTCTGCTGCCCATGCAAATCGCAAAAAAACGAAGACTCCTCCATAACTGGTTATAGGCATACGTGGGCAGCAAATAGAAAATTCTAAGGGGGTGCGCAGATTTTTTTGAAGGTCAAAAAATGGCCTTAAAAATGGTGGTATGGCGATAAAACACCATTTTTCGACGTTTCTCATTAAGCGCTATCCATTGGCATCAAAAAATTGCGAAAAAAACGAAAAAAAAATTCAAAAATTGAATTCTGGGGTGGGGGGGATTATTTTGGTTTCTGGGGGGTGCATACCATACGTGGGCGGCAAGAAAATTCTGGGGGGGGTCCAAGATTTTTTGAAGGTCAAAAAATGGCCTTAAAAATGGTGATATGGCGATAAAAACACCATTTTTCGACGTTTCTCATCAAACACTATCCATTGGCATCAAAAAATTGCGACAAAAACAAAATTTTCAAAAATTGATTTCTGGGGGGGTCTTTTGATTTCTGGGGGGTCTCTTGGTTTCTGGGGGGTGGGCCCCCCCGATTCCCCACGCCCATGTGTGGTGCATACCCCCACGCCCAGGTGTGGTTATAAGTGCACGCAGTATATATAGTCTGTTTCGCATAACTTCGCGCATAAATTCTAAGACTTTTCGTCGACAGTAAACCGAGGGTTACACTAATTATATATCAGATCTATAATCCCAATCTAACAGTTTATTGTCGGAGATAGTTTTAAAATTTATGACCGGAGTTGTGTGAAACAGACGATATTGGTATGCACGTTGGCGTGAGTGAGGTCGGATCCCCAGAATCCAAAACGCCTAAATAGAATATGGAAAGTATCTTTCTAGACTATCTAAAAAGCTATTTTGTAGTCATGTATTTTCTTGAACACTTAAAAATAACTTGCATGCACATATGTTCCATGAAATGGACTATACGTCAAGTGAAGCAAATTAAAATTATATTTCCATAAGTTTAAAGTAAATGTATGCTTATTATGTGTGCATCAACTGAACACCATGTCACCCCAATGAATTTTAATCGAACTACAAGCCCTAAACAAAGAAGCAAGCAATTACAAAAGTAATAAAAAGTGAGAAATGATACGCATAAATGGTGAATAAACGCGCGGAATTAAATAAAAAACAACTAATCATGCCTAACATTCAACAACGCAACGGCAGGCATTTGTAACGATAGATCAAAATCGCTAAAAAAATTTTATCACTAATTTTTCGTTCAAAGGTCCATAAAATCAACTTTAAATAAGATGTCCAAAAGGAAGCGTTTTCAGCTGCATTTTCTCATAAAAGCCGCTGTCGAAAAAGCGTTACTTATTAGTATTACCATATCATGCACGTACATACGACGTGGGAATTTCAAGGGAAGAGCGTGGGGGTATGTATCCCCAGAAAGCCGAATACCCCTCCCCCAGAATTCAATATTCGAATTTTTTGTTGCAATGTTTGACGCCACTAGATAGTGCTCGATGAGAAACGTTGAAAAATTGTGTTTTTCCGCCATTCACCAATTTTAACACCATTTTTGACGTTTAAAAAATCTTGCACCCTCCGCCCGCAGATTGCACTATAATTATGAAGAATGAAGGATGAAAGGAAAAATTCCATTCTATTCCGACGTTAGCCAGGCAGGATAATAACATCATTCTGATGTGCCGACGGATTCCATTAGCATAAGTTAGCGAGTAGAAATGAGATATGGGAAAATAATTTCGGCAAAATACATGAAAATTGGAAAATAGTTGATGTTCTGGCTCCGGCGTTTTGAAAATTATGTCTAGGGACATTTTGTTCTGGCGACGTTTTTTCTTTTGGCATTTTGCCATGACCAAAGATGCGCGGCATGGCCGGTCTGGAGATTATCCGTCAATCAGAGACAGACTTTTAAGCTTAAATAGCCGCAAAAACTAGCACAAATGCTAAAATGGCATAAAACTATACGCATGATAATTTACGGTATCTATTATAGGCTTTTTCGTATAAAATTTTTATACGATTTAAACTGAACCAATTTTGAGTAAAACCTGGCGCCAATGTAAATTAACTTTCGTGGTTGTAACGTGCCCGTCCGAGATTTTGTAAATTAAAAAAAAATCGGCGCATGAAATTCGACCATTTAAACCTGCAAATTCCGTAACAATCGCGAAGCTCTCGTATACTTCGAAAAATACGTTGTGGCGAAATTGCAAGTCTCGAAATCAACCGAGAGCATACTGTAAACAAGTTGTTAGTTCATAGCGTAAACAAAATTACAGTTCACACTGTAAACAAGATGATAGTGCACAGTGTACACAAGTTCATACTTCAAAGTTTAAACATTTCGATAGTGCACGATGTAAGCGAGTTGATGGCGCACAGTGTAAATAAGGCGATATTTAAGCCGCCGGAGCAGCGGCGATTTTAGCCGATTCGCCACCTCCCACGTCGTAATGTTGTTTAATTTTGGCCAATAGACCGTCACACATTTTCTTAGCGTCGCCCAGAAGCATTGCAGTGTTGGCATTGTAAAAAATAGGATTATCGACCGCTGCGTAGCCAACTCCCATTGTCCGTTTCATTACTATTACCTTAAATCCCGAAATACGACAAAATACGTACATCCGGATTGGCGATTTAAGCGTAGAAACAGCAGAACATATACAGGGGTGGATATAAGGGGAGGCGGGGGCGGCTGCCCCCATTGGCCAAAAACATTTAGCGAGATAAAGAATGGATTTGCAATTTGCAATGATTTTTGGCTGTCAGTGACCATAATTTCTCAAATTTTTCCGGCGCTACGCGGCAGATGATACATATTAATGACATTTATTCACTTCCTTGGCGACCTGGAAGCATACGTGGGCAGCAAGAAAATTCTGGGGGGTGCAAGATTTTTTTGAAGATCGAAAAATGGCCTTAAAAATGGTAGTATGGCGATAAAAACACCATTTTTCGACGTTTCTCATCAAGCACTATCCATTGGCATCAAAAAATTGCGAAAAAACAAAAAAAAATTTCAAACATTGAATTCTGGGGGGGGTATTTTGATTTCTGGGGGGGGTATTTTGGTTTCTGGGGGGGTGCATGCCCCCAAACCCCCACGCCCAGGTGTGCCTGGAAGCCATTTTCTGCTCATGTAGGTTTCAAAACAATTTCAACAGCTATTTTTTGCATAGTTTTCTTCTATTTTCAATTAAAAATTTCGATGTTTCGCATCAAATGCTATAAATACATGAAATCAAGCAGTAAATCATGCTTCTAGACGTCTATCGCGCCTTAATTTCACAAATTTTGCGGCGCTTCGCGCCAGATTTTTTGTTAAAGTCAAAGAAATTTAATGATGTTTTTGCACAAAATTGTCGAAAATATTGAAATTTTTCGAAAAAATATTGCGTCAAAAGTGATTTTATGTAAAAGTATACAATGTAAAAAAACCGAAAAAACGCTATTTCGCGAGTTAAGGGCAAATTTTTGGACCTATTTTTGACCGTTTTTGGAAAAGTTGGGATACCGCCCCCTTAGGAAAATCCTAGATCCGCCACTGAGCAATACGGTTAGTTTCGAATGTGCTTCGACCAGAAACCCATTTAAGGAATTTTGGCGATAACTCACTCATGTTTTCATTTTACATGCATGTCTAACCTACACTTCTCGCACAAAATTTAAACCACTTAATTTTTGACCATTGACACGCTCCGCTAATCGGTACTGAGCGAATATTATAAAATAAGGCGTCGACATACATATGTATCTGCATGGGTAGCAGCCGAATTCTGGAGGATCTGGGTGGTGTGAAATTGTCAAAAAACCCAAAAATCCAATTCTGAAGGTCTATCGATTTTTGGAGATCTACCGGATTCTTGTGGAAGTCTAAACCATACATGGGCAGCCAGAAAATTCTGGGAGTCTGGTTGGGTATAATCGCTGAAGATGTCACTAAAAATAGAATTCTGGGGGTCTACACCACATGTGGGGGTTGGGGTATGCACCCTAATCAGAAGGCCAAATACCAGAGCGCTGAATACGTCGCTTTCGCCTTCGACTACATTGGTCAACACAAGTGTGCCTGTTCCACGCTACAATATCTACAGCTGGATCAAACGACGTTTACTCTCCGTATATGGAGCATCATCGATCAAATGTGTTTTTATTTGCGGAGCTACACATGCCGGCCGTGCTGCTCCAGCTTCTACTACTTAGTGCTGGCGTCGAACCAAATCCTGGACCAACTCGCCCCATCCGTTACCCATGTAGCGTGTGTGGCAGTAACGCTTATTACAACTCAGTGCTCTGTTCAAACTGCAAGATGTGGATTCATAAGCAACAGAAGTGCAGCGGCTTGAAGAAAATCGGCGACTACAAAAAAGATTCATACAAATGTCCTAAATGCGCCACTTCTATGTTACAACAGAACAAACCATTAAAAATACTGCAATTAAATATAAATGGTTTGAAAGGCAAAATACCAGAGCTCATGAACTTTTTGAAAGAACAGGACATTGCCATTGGTGTGTTGCAAGAGACTAAGCTCAACCCCAACATGAAAGATCCTAAAACATACGGCTATCGCTTACTTCGCAAAGATCGCATCACCCCCAATGTTGGTGGTGGTATTGGCTTTCTCATCCGCGAAGACACTGTGGCAAAAAATATCGACATCCCTGTCTTATGCAATGATGGTACGATGGAATCAGCGGCAATTTCAATCGCAACGTCAAACGGCGACATCACTGTGGTCAATATCTATATTCCTCCTGTCTCAAGCTGCCCTCCTGGCTATGAGCCGCCTCTGGCTGCTATTTTTGACATGGACAGAGTAGTTGTATTGGGCGATTTCAATGCACACAATAAATTGTGGCATTCACCATCTAATGATGGTCGTGGCAATTTTGTCACCGACCTAATTGATCAATCCGACCTACTGCTGCTGAATGAGAAACAAGCTACCCGTCTGCCAGTCGCAGCCAATCAACGACCAACTTCGCCCGATTTGTCCCTTGCTTCTTCTGAACTTGCACCGCTTATACAATGGAACACAAAAAACACCCTGTCATCCGACCATAAGCCTATCATACTTAAAATAGATACGAAACAAGAGCTGATCATATCACAAAAGAAGACTTTCGTTAACTTCAACAAAGCCAACTGGTCCCTTTTCACTGTCGAAGTGGAAAATAAAGTGTCGTCGCTCACGTTGAACAATAACCTCTCAGTGCATCAACGCGAAGTCATGCTTAGACGTATCATTATAGCTGCCGCCAAGAAAAGCATACCATTTGGTCGTCGCAAACTCTATGATCCAAGCCTATCTGACCGTGCTAATGAGCTGATAAAGGAACGTGATACCATCAGAAGCATCGACCCTACTTCGAACAGACTAGCCGACCTGACCAAAACGCTCAATCAAATCTGCAATGAGGAAAAACCAGGAAATGGCGAGAATTTGTTGGCAACCTGAACAATCGTCCTTCAAACACAAAAAGACTTTGGTCCACCATAAAAGCACTTGACGGCAAAAATCGCGGCGTTGACAACGCACCCATTCGTTTCTCTACCAGTGAAGAAACTGACAGCAATCGTATTGCCAACAAACTGCTGAAACAGTTCACAGCCGTTCGCCAACACACCTCATCGCCCGACACCCGACGTGTTATACGCCAGATTCACAAAAAACAACTTAGCCAAGTGCAGTTTAATATCAACGATGTCAAAAAAGCGATTAAAGAAGCCAAAAATTCAAAGGCGTTTGGTCCAGATGAAATTGCAATGCCGTACCTAAAACACCTCGGCCCTTTTGGTCTGCAGTTCCTTACCAATTTGTTCAATTTATCTGCCTCGACCGCTATTTTGCCTTTGATTTGGAAACGTTCGATCATAATCGCCTTGCCTAAACCTGGCAAAGATCCTAATACTGCATCATCATACCGACCTATCTCACTTTTATGCCCTTCTGCAAAAATAATGGAACGCCTACTCTTGCCACACATTATCAATCATTTACCGCCTGCCTTACACCAGCACGGCTTCAGACCTGGCCATTCAACTACATCTGCCCTCTTGCATCTTACAACGGCAGTATGCCAAGGTTTCAACCAACCAAAACCAGCGAAAAGAACAATAGCAGTAGCACTGGATCTGAGCAAAGCCTATGATTCTGTGGATCACACTATGCTGCTGAAAACTCTGGCCGACTCGACCTTACCTGGCTGGACCTGCCGCTGGTTGGCAGCTTATTTACGAGGAAGAGAAGCAATATGTACTTTCCGTAATGTGAGATCCAAAAGTACAATCACTAGAATGGGTGTGCCTCAAGGCTCTGTGATTTCACCAGCCTTATTCAATGCATATATCCGCGACTTGCCAATACCATCACCGGAAATCCAAGTGATTTCGTATGCGGATGATATAACCGTGTTCACGAGCAACCCAACAATCAAAATCATGGAAAACCGGTTGAACAACTATCTACCTCTACTCGCCACCTTCCTCAAAAAACGCCATCTCACAATTTCTACCGAAAAATCAACAAGTACACTATTTACTCCTGAAACCAAACAACATTCGCTGCAACTCAACATCTCCATCAACAACGTACATCTGCCAACCGAAAAATATCCAAAAATTTTAGGTGTTACGTTTGACCCTAGCCTATCGTTCAACCGCCATACCGAGACGATCAAACAAAAAGTTCAAAAACGCAACAACATCTTGAAAGCGTTAACTGGACGAACATGGGGTGCACAAAAAGAAACGATTCTTCTAACATACAAGGCCATTGGCCGTTCAATTTTGAATTATGCTGCACCAGTTTGGACACCATCAATTAAAACATCTAATTTTGGAAAACTGCAAAGCTGTCAAAATACGGCACTCCGTTTGGCTACCGGTTGCCTTCAACTCACGTCAATCGACCACCTGCATAGCGAAACCAGAATGCTATCTGTATCAGATCACAACCGACTCTTGGCTGACCAATATTTTGTCGCATGCCTGCATAACAACCATCCATGCAGGCAGTTATTCGGCTGTCCTGGACCACCTTGCCGACGTCAAAGAAATTTCCGGCTCAAACCTACACTTAAAATGTACTCAGAAACTAGAGTTCAACGCCGTTTAAGAAATCTACCTCCACCTACGACACTTCACCAATGTCAAAACAATCTCCACAAGAAGGCAGTGATCGCCAGCCGTCACCGCTTCATCAAACCAAACCCTTTCATATTTCGTCGCCCACCAAACATCGCCGCACAAGAAACAAATCTCCCACGTTGCTCCCGAGCCAAACTTGCACAACTAAGGAGCGGATACAGCTACATATTGGCATCGACTCGCAGCCGACTAGACAACACTGGCCAAACATCTGATCTTTGCCCTTACTGCCTGGCGGCGACAGAAGATACACTACACCTCTTCAACTGCCCGTCACGGCCTTTACAAGCAAATATCATCGAACTATGGAGGAAACCAGCAAAGATAGCAACCGCATTAAACATTTGATCGATGGTACCATGTCCGGCAAATACAACAACAAGGGCCAAATACCCTCGCCCCAACAGAAACCAAAATAACCCAAGAATTCAATTTTTCGAATTTTTCGCAGGTTTCGGATGCCAATGGATAGCGCTCGATGAGAAAAGTTAAAAAAATGGTTTTTTTCACATATACCTCAATTTTTTACATATTTTGCATTCTTTTTTTCATTCTAAGAGTCTCTCTTAAACCCTAAATCCCCACGCCCATGTATAGTAAAGGCCATACAAGAGCATGGGGGTGAGGGTGGTATTACCCCCTGAGCACTAAAAAACGGATAGTTATGCAGCTATTTTGGCCGAAAAAGATTGCTATATAGCCTTTTTTGGGCTCCCTCTAATTTGTGGCAGGGCTCTAAACTCGTCGATTACCGTTTTTAAATATGAATATATAGATATGAATAAATACAAAATTTAATATAAATAATTAAATATTAATAGATTATTTGAGTGCCTCTCAAACCCCAAATGCACAGGCACGTAGCTGGCCGCCCTATTTTGGGAGGACCAACACCAATTTTGGGGGGACTAAGCCCAAAAAGGCCAAAATAGCACAAAATAACGTTTAAAAGTCCTATTTTCCGATTTCTCTGAATTTGGGAGGGGGTGAATCCGGACCCCCCATTCCCCCTAGAGATACGTACCTGCAAATGCATAGTGCAATAAAAGAGTATACCTGATTAGATTTCCATACGCGTAAAACGGGCATTCCGGCTATAATGGAGTTTGGATCGTCTTCGGCTGCCGAATTCACGGTGTCGTTGGCTCCGACGACCAAAGCCACGTCAGTGTGGTCAAAATCGGCGTTGATTTCGTCCATTTCTAAAACTATGTCGTACGGGACGCCCGCTTCGGCCAATAAAACGTTCAACTGTCCGGGCATTCGGCCTTTGCATAGGAAAAAAGATAGTAGCAAAACAATAAATCATAAAAAGCAATAATAATTAAAAATTATAGAATAAACCATATATATTTCTAAATATGCAAAAATATATTGGCTGTTTGATAAGTCAGTGGATTTGAGGGAGACGATAAAACGACTGCGGATCAAATTGCGATGATTTCATATTTTTGCGGAAGAGATAGAGGATAAAATACTTTGATATAGAATTAGCAGATTGAACGATTATTTCTGAATTTTTCATGAAAAGTAAATAGTTTAAAAATCGAGATAATTCCTTCTTCTAAATCAACTAGAAGTTAAAAAAGTTTAGAAGTTTTAACCAGTGAACGATTGAGTAGATGAGTAATAGAAAAGTCAGCGAAAATAAAATACCTACGAGCGAAAATACAAATGAGCAAAAATCAAAAATAGCAGTTGAAACGTTCTTATGTGCGCGCTTACAACCTGTGTATATGGCGTACAGTGAATGAGTAAAAACGGAATAAAAAGTTTTCAAAAGTCGTCCCCCCCAATTCGCAATTTTCCAAGTTTCCTGAAAATCCGTAGAAAAGGTGCTGTTTTGAGCATTTTGTAGCCGTCTGTTCGCTAAAAAATGTCAAATTTTCCGCGATATACTCATTTTTTGACTATAGTTTCTTCAATTTATTTTTCTCTCGATTTTTAACAACTTTTTTAAAATCTGTCTACGCTCTAGAAAGACAGAGCATAGTCAGAAACGCCGAAAAACTATATTTTTGACGCGTGTCCGCCGTTTTTGAGTCCAAACAAGGCAATTTAAAATTATCACACCCCCCAGAATTCCCATGTTGTGCATGTCTGCTTCTCGCATCCACCGATAGCTTTAAGCAATGATTAATACAGTAAAATGCAATGAGTGTGGAGTAATTTTAACGATCTCAATAACTGAATCTTTTAATCAGATAGAAAAAGCAAATATAAATCGATACCGGCTACGGGATGAATGCCAAAACGAACTTTAACACCGTGGCCAGTCAATACTTTGACCAATTCAGCTACGGGGTATTGAGCCCGCGCTGCGCATAATCCATAACCTGGCGTTATTATAACGTTTTTAGCGCTGGTCAGCGCTTCCACCGTTTGAAAACATCAACCGCATGGATAGGAAAAAATTGAAAAAATAATTTAAAAAAGAGAAATTTGCAAATAATAAAAAATTTGAATTAATAATCTGTGTATACGGTGGCGCTTTAGAAAAATTTTTCGGGCTGACTAATGACTCCACTCCAGGATTCCCATGCTACAAAAGTGTGGCTATATGCACCGCATGCCTAGACGAATAGGTTCAACAAGGAAATTGAGCGAAATACCTACAGCTTTCACCATTAAATTTGAACACTTAGAAAAACCTTCAGGATTTTTCGACCTTTCTTATGAAATATAACGTCGTTGTTGTATTCGTTGCATTGCCGTGTTAAAACATATGACGACGTCTTACGCAACCTAGGAAATGCAATCCTCAGCAAACTTAAGAACTGTGAAGTTTAGTACACTTTATTCCGTGTACCCCCGAGTGTAGTCCGAAATATGAGGTCACTCATTTTTGGATCGCCCCCTATAAAAATGCGCACACCTGCCTGCATACATTTTATAAATAAAAGTTTTATACAAATATATAAATACATATTTATGTGCGCAGGGGCGGATTTAGGGCGGCGGCCTCCCCCCCCCCCCATAGGCCCAAAATAGTGCGCAAAATTAAGCATTTTTAAGCGATTTTTGGGTTAAGACGGCTAATTTTTCCGCCCAAGTCAGGATTCCGCCCCCCCCTTAGGAAAATCCTGAATCCGCCACTGGTACGTGTATATAAACGTACATATATGTACATATACACGCTTCAGATAATTTTCTGAAAGCATATTGCCTAGGGACAATGAATGAGTCGGCTTTCAAATTAACGCCGTTATACGATAATCCACTTTTTTTGTTCGCATTCAACCCGAGTTTCGATAAATATTGAGAAATTTGAAACTACAATGCGCTCTCAAAAACCTCAATTAAATCAATTGAAAACGTAAATAAGAAGTGCATACAGGATACGGCAACAAAAAATGGTACATCATTTTCTTGGGCACCTTCAATGAATAAGGAAACAGAAGCAAAGCAAGCATAATGCGCCAGCAAAACTTTCAAAAGAAGTAATGTTTGCCAAATCTAGAGCAACAAAGTGCTGTCGCGCACAAAACTCATCTACGGCTACTTTATTGCTTTCCTGTGACAGCTTGCGCCAACAAAGCTTTATGCGTCATTTTAACATGTTCAGGTTCTTAGCGAAATTGCATTTTTAAAATGACTGTGTACTACAACAAGATGGAGCTAAGTCGTACAACCCAAGCTACACTCGCTCGGATGCCGAAATATCTGGGAAACTTCCTGCAACCTACTGATCGCAACCGAACAGAGTAAAACGCTATGAATTATTACATACGTTTGGGGTGCGTTAGGAGCAAATAGTTAACGAGAAACTAAAATTACGGACGCACATGGGCGTCAGGGGTCTGGGGGTCAGCCTGGATCCCCAGAATCTGGAAAGCTCCCCCAGAAAAATCGTTAGACCCTCCCACAAGGTTGAATTATGGTGCTATCTTTAGCAATTTGGCCCCATTGGACCCTCCCCAGAATTTTGTTGCTGCCCATGTACATATGATTGCGAACCTAGACATCTTGAAACGACGCATAAAGCTCTTTTGACGCAAGCCGTCACAGTAAAGCATAAATGCATCCATAGATGAGTTTAATGCGCGACTGCGCTTTGTTGCTCTAGCATCAGGACATTGCGAAAATTGCTTCTTGTGAGAGTGTTGTCGGTGAATTTCGTGAAATTTAGTAGTCGTTTTGATCTGAACTGAATTCTTTATCAGACTTTATGTTTCTTGTTTGTCTTTGTGTAGGCATACATGTAACGGCTTGAAATTGGGTGGTCCCGGCCATTTTTAGGGAGTGGGGTAAATGACCAACAATTTTTGGCCGAAAACGGCCCAAAAACGCCTAAAAGCGGCAAAAAAATTCAATTTTTCCAAAAATCGGAGGCGGGGGAGTCAAAAATTTTCTGGATTTGGGAGATTGGGGACGTTCGACTTTGGGTGGGGGTATCCCGCATCCCCCTTCTTACATGTATGCCTGTACGCTGGTGCGTAACATACAAAGTTAGAACATTTTCGTTTATTTAAGCAATTTCAGCTTATATTAGCATAAAAACATTGTAAAGTGTAAAAATCTTGACCAAATGTTTTGAAATTACTTGATCAGAATTGAAATTAATGAAATTAAAATTAAAATCAATAAAATTAAAATTACTCAAAATTACTTAAACAAATTACTTGATCAATATTGAATTCTGTATGGGTGCCGGATATTTGCTTGGGTTTCCCGATTCCTGTGCTAGATGTACCATAACCACCAAGAATTACGTTCGGCAGTGACCTGTTCATAGCCTAGAATGTAAAATGCAAAGGAAATAAAATTTAAAAAATTTAAAAAATACGCGTTTCAAACACGACAGCGAACTGAAGAACTTTATCACACATACATCATAGTTTCCCAATGTCGAAAGTTCAGGGGGTCAAATCCTAAAATTTAGGACCACTAAATTTAGCGTCTAGCCTTTTTTTGCAGGTCAAATATGAAAAATGGCTAAAACATCCTATGTGCATGTTTTAATGTGAAAAACTGCATTTTTAACTACTTTTTGTCCCATTCTTACTAGTTTCGTCACTCTTGTAAGTAAAAAATGCGAGAATTCATCGACAATTTCGACTTTTCAGATCATTTTAGGTTCATTCTAGGTATTTTATGGGTAGACAAAACAGAAATGTATTAGTCGGCGCGTAGCGCCGAAAAAATTTTAACATATTTGCTGCTTTTGTACTCTAAAATCATGCAGAAAATGTTTGATTGTTCAAAATCGTCCGACAGTGATTCAAGTCTCGGACCCTGAGGTAGGGGTAATACCCCCCTCACCCCCCAATGGGAACGTGTGATATACATGAAGACATTTTTCATAAATGTATGTCGGAATTTCAGCCGTTTCCACAATTTTTGAGAATCCTTACCTATTCGGGTTAAAATTAGGGCAGAGCAGAAAAAAATTACTTACATACATAAAAGCGAAACACTGTTAAAAACTAAAATCGTGTAAGGCTTCGCAAAATCTCGAAAACATGCGCTTTTAAAGTAGATTATTGCCAACTAAATCCCCTAAATATATATATCAAACAGCCAAGAGGGAACTCTTCATTCATCAATTTAAGAAAAAATTTAGGTCAAAGCCGTTACTTACATATATGTACATAGTTCAAAAACCAAAATAAAAATAAAAGAACAAACTAGAACAAAATATTTTATGCTATAGGCTCCAGTCTCACTTTCTTAACTTTGCGCAGAAATTTGAATCCAAATGATGTTCTCATGACGCCTTTAATCTAATCATTCGAATTTATAAATTTATAGATAATGGTTCCTATGGTACTGAAATAAATACTGAAATGAATTTCGATAATCATTTCCTTTACATATTTGTGTTTCTTAAGGCGCATTGATGTTTTATAAACTTAATATTTTTGAGACTTGAAAAGGAAGAGAAGTTGGCCGATCAGCTCATCATTCTCCTTCAGTCAATTCAAAGCTCCTTCTCAGGCAAATAAGTCAATTTTTTTTATTTTCCAGTCTCACTTGGTTTAAAGTTTACTAGATTTGGTATTTCTGAGCTTTTTTCAATCACAATGCTTCATTGTCATTTCTAGACATTCTTCCATCATTCGTCTTTTCGACTACATACATCGGGCTTCTCAATGATTATCATATAATTATCGTAACTTTTTATAATTAATTAACCGTGTACAATTGTAATAGTTATATAATTATCACGGCTAGCTAACCCTAAAAAATTTTTGGGGCCTCTCTTACCCTTTACGAGTAGATACCATGTGTGATCTTAGAGGAAGGGTCTGGGGGTTCTCACTTCACTTGGGCGTGGTGGGGGGTTTGGGATGGGTATGCACCCCCCGACAAACCAAAATACCCCCCAGAAACTAAAATAACCCCCAGAATTCAATTTCCGGAATTTTTTTCGTTTGTTTTTTCGCAACTTTTTGATGCCAATGGATAGTGCTCGATGAGAAACGTTGAAAAATGTGTGTTTTTCGCCATACCACCATTTTCAAGGCCATTTTTTGATCTTTGAAAAATCTTGCATCCCCAGAATCTCGGTGCCACCTACCTATGGTTCTCACCTATCCCCCATAATTATTGGTTTTACAGAACATCTTAAAAAATATGCCGTTCAAGCGTTTTCAGCGATCTTTTGGGTCAAAAAGTCAACTGTCCGGCGCTTCTTATTTTCCTTTTATCTTCTTTTTCTTGCTTTCTTGAAGTTTTTTAAAGTTTTTATTTTTTTATGCTCTAAAAAGAAATAGCATCGTGAGAAACGACAAATAATGGTTTTTTGACGCAAAGACATCGTTTTTGAGGAAACGGCAATTTAAAAAAATTGGTTTCACCTCTTCACCCAGAAAGCCCGTGCTGTGCTCTGGTAGGTACCTAATCTATCGCCACTATCTTTTTTTACCCTTTGTCCGCAAAAAGGATTCAATTATGATACGTACCTTGCACATAATATAAGATAATATTGCACCAGATGAACCGATTAAAGCTCCCACTATGGTCAGTAAATTATTATTCATCATAAAGCCTTCGGCACACAACGCCCATCCACTGTAACTATTCAATACGGTTATAACAACCGGCATGTCGGCTCCTATTAACATAATATTGGGTAGTACACTGAAGTTTTATGTGCATAAAAGAAGATAACCGGGCAAGGGACTTTAGCTAGTTGAACTTTTTGAGAAGAGAACGTAGGTTTACAAGGTCAGGGTCGGCAGGGGGGGGTGAAATCCCAAAAATCCAAAACAGCAAATTTAACCTTCACGATTTTTTGCTGTTTCAACGATGAAAATAGTCAAAATAGCATATAAAACGTTTTTCCGTGGTAATATCGAATTTTTAAAGCATTTAGTCCATTTTGACTGCATTATATCAATTTGAAAAGTTTATCAATTTTGGGAGCTTTGTGAGTAAAAAGTAATTAAAAGTACTAATCTGGTACGAAGCGCCGGAAAAATATTGACGTTTCTACTGCTTTTGACCTGAAAAAATGATGCAGAAAACGTTCTATCAGCTCAAAATCGCCTGAAAGTACCTGTCCGGCTGACCCTTCATGTAGGGAGAGTTAATACCCCCTCACCCCCATATGTGCATGTATAAGGTTAAGGTTAAAGAAAGGCTTTTCACCCATACGTGGGTATCACCCGCACGTCAGAGACGTGTTTCTCGCTGAGATACCGCAAGGGGTCGCGACTCCCAAGGGTTTTAACCTTCGCTACACAAGTGCAGCTTCCCATTCATCGACCCCGGAGGGATGAGAGGCTGGGTTGGCCTGCCGAAAAGAACTGCGTCAACGTGGATTCGAACCTGGGACCTTACGATCCGTAGGTTTAAGTGTAAAGAAGAGAAAATTCTATGAGTAAAATAAGTCTAAATTCTAAAAATAAAAACGGAAACAAAGTCATATTTTGCAGACGCGCTCGAAGAAATATATTGGAATCATTTAACACAATTTAGCAATGGCGATTATTTTTTTATGATACTTCTAGCCATACGTGTAACGGCTTGAAAAAATAGGCGGGGATTCCTGTCACTCAGGGGAGAAGGGGGTAAATCTTCCTACAATTTTGGGTCAAAAATGGTCAAAACACGCAAGATTTTACAAAAATCGGGAGGGGGTCAAAAATTTTCTGGCTTTTAGGGAATAGGAAGACGACCAACTTTGGATAGGGTATCCCCCACCCCAGTTACATGTATGCTTTAGCTCATAAACCTCCTTGACCGATTTAAGACCCGGCTACGTTTATGCCAAAATTCGAAAATTCTGCGGCTCTGAACATTTCGGTGATGTTGTTTCTTGATTGAAACGAATTTAAAATCCATCCAAGATTTTTTAAGGTAAAAAATATGATAGCTCACGCAAATTTTATAAGAAAGACTAAAGACTTCAGGCCTGGCACACCGTAATTGAAAAAATAAGATTCTTTCTATGTCTAAGAAAAATTCAGTAAAGTGTGGTTTGTAACGGTCAACAACACTTTATTCTGGTCAGCGAGCAGGCGCCGCGGGTCAAAAATCGTGTTTGAACAGACGCAGTCAAAATACATGGCGAGGTCTAAATTACGTGATTTCTAATATTTCAAGTCAAAAACAGACGAAAAAATTGTGCCTTATACAGTGATCGACCGGGTACCTGGGCCCGGACCGGCCCAGCCGGTCATAGCAGGCCGGGCCCGGGCCCGGCTGAAAACCACCGGGCCTCAACCGGGCCTCAAATAATTATCGTTAATATTTTAGACGTTTACTATTTCAGCTGTTGTCCGTATTTCTTATGAATTTGCTAGCCTGTGATCCTATTTAAATCCGTTAAAGATGTACATATCAATGACAATTTTGTTCTTATCGTTTTCAGGCCCATTTGTGGCCTTCTTATTAACAAGATATAATTCAGAAAACAGAAAATGCGCAAAAACATAAGAAAATTTGGCCATTCCTTTTATTTAAAATAGGATTTTGTGTCCTGTCCTTGTAAAGAAAGACAAACAAAGCAAAGAATAGACAAACTGGTACACAATCATTTTCGCACATTTACTGTTATGCTCAACAAGCATGCGCAGTTTCATTCAACGAACAAATAGAGCAATAAATCACTAAAGTGATGTGAATTGATCGATTATTTTAGCTAATTTAAGCTTTTGAACTCATTGGATCCATATAACAATAAATATAATAAAGACTCGGCACGAAGCGCCGGAAAATTTTTTGACGTTTTTGCCTTTTTGAACTCAATTTTACGCCTATGGCTTCAATACGTGTGCTATCCTATACACTACACAATTTCAATTGACGTCAATGTACGCTATAGTTTGAGTTCTAAAATCCAAACAGCATATCTTCTATCCGACCATATCATATTCGCTTCGCTGTTACATATGTCTGAATGCATAAATTTAATGCTCAGTTTCCTTTAAATATCTACATGAAACCTTGTGCTTTTTCAAACCGTGTCTAGTTGCACGTGCATTTTAATAATGGAATTGCGCGCTATTGTATTAAAAACTTTGTTCTTGCTTGAATAATGCTACCAAAATCCTTGCTAACTACTTAATTTATTTTTAGAAGGATTGAATAATTAACAGAGCTT
Organism: Mermis nigrescens; assembly: GCA_036768485.1. Taxonomy (NCBI): domain Eukaryota; kingdom Metazoa; phylum Nematoda; class Enoplea; order Mermithida; family Mermithidae; genus Mermis; species Mermis nigrescens. The sequence goes on from JAVLUZ010000801.1 coordinate 21,432, forward strand.
AGAATTCAAAAATCTTCTTGATAAAGCAGTAAGCCTTGCGTGTGACAAATAACAAATGTAAAATCGGTCTAAATATGTATCTTATGCATAACATTTTATTGGAAGCAAAGCAAGGCATGTTGTTAGTATATAAGCCCGGGCCCGGGCCCGGTACCAAGCCCGGCAGCAAAGCCCGGGCCCGGGCCCAGGCCCGGGCCCGGTACCAAGCCCGGCAGCTAAGCCCGGGCGCCTGGCCCGGGCTCAAAATACCGGGCCCGGCCCGGCCCGGGCCCGGTCGATCACTGGCCTTATAGCCATTTTGCCATTTTTGACCATAGTTTGTTCTAATTCATTTGATTTTTCCATTTGTTTGTTACTTTTATCTTCTAGAATGATGCAGAATCGTAAGAAACGTCAAAAAATATGTTACCGACGCATGAAAGTCGTTTTCGAGCCTAAAAGGGCACGTTAAGGAAATATTCTAAAGTTGATGATACCCAGAATTTTAATGCGATTCATGTTTGGTTTGGTTCCGCGTCGAATTCAATGCGAAACATAAAAAGCTCAAAACTGCCAATTTCTAGTACATTAATTACAATTAAAATTATTTTTAGCTAGTAAAAATTAGGTAATAATAAATATTTTAATTAATTACCCCCAATCGCAACAGTTAGAGTGACTCCCATCAAACTGGACAAACCGGCCGTAATGCCGAGCATCGAAAGACCGGTTAACATATCGTGAGCCATCATGTAATAAACCATGGCGCCAATGTTAGCCGCTAGCATGCCTCCATTGATATAATGACGGCCGGGAAGCAAGAGAGCAGCACTGTTGAGTAATCCTAGATGCACGAGCAATCTCATTCTGATTTTTCATTCATAACACAGTTTTTCTCGAATTCGACAAAGATTTTCCCCGATGTACAAAGACTTTTTGGGACCGTCTTTGTACATGTACAAAGATTTTTGGGAAGACAAAACTGCAAAAAAGTCTAAAACTCGCTGAAACTTTTTGGTGCTTCGCGCCAAAATGAGTAATTGCGTGCCCTATATACCTTTAAAATAGCAGAAATTGCTTTTTGAAAGGAAAAATGTCAAATTTTCAGGCGCTTTGCGCCGTTTTAAGACGTCTCTTAAAGATTTTTGCCCTCAGAAACCAAGAAATTAGCTAAAATACACTACCAAAGGTCGAACAACTCTGTTTTTTACCACACTAAAATCGCTACTGTCCCATATTATAGTAACCAAAAATTTGTGTGTATAAAATGTACAAAGACTTTTAGGGACCATCTTTTTACATGTACAAACGGACCTAGTGCAAAAAAAACACTGATTCATAATCAATTATATTAGCAAGAATATGGAGGAAAAGTACTTTATATCACATTTGCACAATTTTTTCCTACGGTACTTATTCAACATACATAGATGTGTTTAAGAGATGGCTTGTCCTGACCAGATATACAAATGCAATGTCGTATCGGATCACACCTGGGCGTGGACGGGGGAGGGGGTTGGGGGTATGCATCCCTCCCCCGAAAAACCAAAATACCCCCCATAAATCAAAATACCCCCAGAATTAAGTTTTTGAAATTTTTTTCGTTTTTTTTCGCAATTTTTTTGATGCCAATGGATAGTGTTCCATGAGAAACGTCGAAAATGGTGTTTTTTCGCCATACCACCATTTTTAAGGCCATTTTTTTACCTTTGAAAAATCTTGCACCCCCCCAGAATTTTCTTGCTGCCCACGTATGGATCGGATAGAGATTAGCATATGCGCATTAAGAGAGGGTTGTGTGGAATCTGGGCCATGCGAATGACTGAAATCGTCGAATCCCGTTTTCCTGTATATTTTTCAAGAAAAATAAGCATGCAGTGAAAAAAATGCCCAAAACGTAAATCCGACTAAACTGATTAAAGCAAATTAATTATAACCAATTATATTAAATTAAATTGATTCTTAACCCAGTAAACAAATAGATACTAATCCTGCATAAACCTAATAAAGATTTAACACGACACACATGAAACGGCTCGAAATTGGGGGATGACCTCCAATTGTTGGCCAAAAAATGCCAAAAACACCTAACGACCGAAAAATTCAATTTTTTCTGAAAATTGGGGGCGGTCAAAAATTTTCTGCTTTTTTGGGGGGAGGGGCAACGAATAAATTTGGGTGGGGGTTTTCCCATCCCCTGTTATCTGTACCTATGCGCAGCGTACTATAGAATGAGGCACAATGAAGCTAAGACCAGCTAAACCAGCTAAGAGAACTATTGCTATAGCCCTAGACCTCAGTAAAGCATTTGACTCAGTTGACCACACGACGTTAATCAAGATCTTGGCGGACTCCACGATGCCTGGTTGGACTTGTCGCTGGCTGGTGGCATATTTGCGCGGAAGAGAAGCCAAATGTCAGTTTAGAAACTCATCGTCAAATTACGCCATCACCAGAATGGGTGTGCCTCAAGGTTCAGTGATCTCACCAGCTCTTTTTAATGCTTACATTCGTGAGCTTCCATTGCCACCACCACACATTCATATCGTATCATACGCTGACGACATTACCATCTTCACCAGCGACTCGAATGTGAAAACAATGGAAACAAACATGAACAACTATCTGACAGACATTTCCTCATTTTTCAGCAGCGCCACCTCACAATCTCGACGGAAAAATCTACTTGTACGTTGTTTACTCCCGAGACACGCCAACACTCGCTGGAACTAAACATTTTTATTAATAATGCTCGACTTCAAACCGTTAAGAACCCTAAAATTCTTGGGGTTCTCTTCGACCCAAGTCTTTGTTTCAAACAACACGTTGAAGCTCTGAAATCTCGTATTCAGAAACGAAACAACATCATCAAAGCTTTAGCTGGCCGATCATGGGGCTCTAACAAAGAAACATTGCTCCTCACTTATAAGGCGATCTGTAGATCGGTTCTTAATTATGCGGCACCAGTTTGGACACCAACACTAACATCCTCAAATCTTGCCAAACTCCAAATCTGCCAGAACACCGCACTTAGAACTATTACTGGCTGCCTTCAAATGTCGCCAATTGACCATCTACACAGCGAAACACGTATGCTGACGGTCCAAGTCCACAATCGACTTTTGACAGACCAATTCTATGCATCTTGCCTCCACGACCAACATCCGTGCAGGCAACTTTTTGGTTGTCCTGGACCACCTACACGGCGGCAACGGAACTTTCGGCTGAAAAACACACTTAAAATGTATTCGAACGACAGAGTCAAACGGCACCTCACAACTTTACCCTCAACAGCTTCACTGCAACAACAACTGCAAAAGCTCCATCAGAATGCTATCCAGGCCTGTCGCCTTCGTTTCATTCAACGCAACCCACTAATAAACCGACGCCCTCCCAATATATCCCCACAAGAGAAATTGCTACCTCGCCAAACAAGATCCACCTTAGCCCAACTTAGATGTGGCTACAGTTACATGCTGGCGTCCACGCGCAGCAAACTCGACTCCAGCGGCCTCACACCTGACACCTGCCCACGTTGTTTGGCGGCAACAGAAGATACACGACACCTCTTCAACTGTCCATCCCGACCAACACAAGCTCGTGTCAGTGACTTATGGAAAGGGCCACAATTAGTAGTGGCCTCTCTAGACCTTTGATCGATCGATGGATGACAACATGTGACGGCAATTACAACAACAACAACAGGCACAATGAAGCGGTTTATCTCATACAATGCAAGAAATCTTAGTCCACGTGGGCGCGAGTGGGTTTGAAGATGAGTTCGGGCAACCCCTAAATATGGAAAAGCCCGCAAATCCCCTTCCCGGTAATTTTGCTGTCTGTACGCGATTTTGTTATGCTAATGGATGAAGCTCGTCGCTCGACAATAAAAGCCAGAAGCATAGCTTTTTGTGCGCTTAAATAAATTTTTGGCTCCTTTTTGACCCAACACAGGATTTCGATCTTGTTCACTTATGACTCTAATCACACATGCAAAGCATGAGATTTCAATGCCTTGAAACCAAAATTTTTTTAAAGAGCATTTTGGGCACAAAAACAACAGATATGCGTCAAAGACATATTTTTATACATCTATGTTCTTCTTTCTATATATAAAAACATAAAAACTTTCGGAAAAAATCGAGTAAATCGGACAAAATAGAGTGAGAAAATGAGGATATGCCGCGAAGCGCCTAAAATTTGACACTTCTGAATCACAAGATCGCTAAAACCGCTTAAAAGAACACTTTTTACGATTTTTTTCTTTTTTTACGATTTTTTGAAAATTGAAATTTCTGGGAGTCAAAATTTATGGGGTGTAAAACTATCTTTGGGGGGTGAAATCCCCAAGATCAAGTATGACTCTAACCCTGCAATTTGCCAAAAGCGACCAAGGAGCCCGTGAAGGTTACACCACCGATATAAGTGCCCAAAAAGAGCGCCGCTTTGATGACGCCGGCGGCCGGGTCGGTGGCGAAATTGGGAAAATCGTGTAAATAGCTCGCAAAGCAGGTGAGGACGGCAGCCAAGCCCACAAAGCTGTGGAAAGCTGCCACCAACTGGGGCAAATCCGTCACTTCGATTCGCTTTGCGATACTTAGTCCTATGGCTCCGCCTGTCACATTAGTTCCAACACGATCAATGTGATTAATATTAAACAATTAATCAATTAATAAATTAATTAATTAATCATTAATAAATTAATCAATAAACAAAATCAATCAATCAATCAATCAATCATAACCAGTTTACGTTTTTTGGCAATTTTGTTCTCGTTTTCAATTTTCGTTCAGGAAGTTTTTGCCTTCGGTTCTTCTTTTATCCCGATTTTGTACCATATTTGTGCTTTTGGTTCAAATTTAAAACGTACACGTTTGGACTTAAATCGTTTTGAATTTTTAAGAAATAATCACATTTTATTGTTAAACAAATTCCTGTAATACATTTAATACGTATACTTTTTTAAAACGCCTTTGTAGGCACGCAGCTCTAGGGGGAATGAGGGGTCGGACCCCCTCCAAAATTCAAAAAAAATCGGACTTTTTTTAAACGTTATCTTGTGCTGTTTTTGGTCTTTTTGGGCTTGGTCCCCTCAAAATTGGTGTTGGTTCCCCCAAAATAGGACGGCCAGCTACGTGCCTGCGAAACGGCCCGAAATTTTGGTTCGCATAGGCGGCCATTTTTTTGGGAAAAATTAGACAAATGACCTATTTTGATTAAAAAATTTAAAAAAAAACATCTTGAAGAGCATAAAAAAGTTTTTGCCAAAAATCTTTTGAGGAGTGAAAAATGAGGAATGGGACGGCCAACATCCCTTCAAACCACGTACGTATCAGATGTACATAAGGGGTTGAAGCTTCAGTTGAATTCACTATCAGAATAACGATAAGAAGTAACGAAGAATCGGTTAAAATTTTACTTAAACACGTTCGAGAGGTAAAAAATTACATAAGAGGTCTCCTACTATAAATATCACTAGATAAATTTCACAAGAACAGTCGTTTTATTTAACAGTTCTCCATTATTTAGACTTTTATTGAAGTATGCATACAATTTGTTTAATTTTCGGCAAGTTAGGAAAACGAACTATATTTTAAAATAAGAAAATAGCCCGGTTCTTACAATTTTCGAACTGATTTATTACACGTGAAATGTATATAAGATATCGCTATGTAATCTTCGTTAAAATAGTTAAAGCATAATTAGGCTTTGTTAATTCATATTAATATTTATAAACAGCTACATTTTCCTAAGTAAATGACTCTAAAATAATATAAAGCCGAACTCGGATATAAGACACACACTTTGGATCAGGTTAATTGCGTCTTATAGCCGAGTGCGTCTTATAAGCAGGGTTATGCTCTACTTGAAAAAGGAACGTGCTAAGGAGTTCAGTGGAAATTATCTCTTATCGAAGTTTGTTTCAATTATTTTTCATAATATGCAATATACAAATGTATTAGCAGACAAAAGTGAGCAAAAGTCGACATCAATACTGAACGCATTCACACATTGCACTTCACGCTTGTAACCTATTTGCAGAAAAATGTACGGAATTTCATTTTTGTCCGCAGAAATTTATATATTAATTAGTTGAAGTGATCGCGTCCTAAAGTCAAGGTGCCCGCGGCTTATAGCCGTGCGTCTTATAGACCTTGCATTAAATGTATTTAGTATATGCAATGGGAGCAGGTCAGCCGCGTCTTATAGTCTTATAGCCGAGAGTCTGATAGGCGAGTTTCTAATGTGTCTTAATGCATTATGAATGGCCGGGACCAGAGGTCTTTGCGTCTTATAAGCCGAAAAGTCTCATATCCAGGGTGTCTTACAGCCGAGTGTCTAATAAGCGAGTTTCTAACGTGTCTTGATGCATTATGAATGGCCGGGACCAGAGGTTTTTGCGTCTTATAAGCCGAAAAGTCTTATATCCAGGGTGTCTTACAGCCGAGTGTCTAATAAGCGAGTTTCTAACGTATCTTGATGCATTATGAATGGCCGGGACCAGAGGTTTTTGCGTCTTATAAGCCGAAAAGTATTATATCCAGGGTGTCTTATAGCCGAGTTCGACTGTACTATACAAATGCATATGTAGCTTAAATCCGAATTAGTCAATAATCAATACCATAACAACTACTCGTACACGAAGGATTATTTCACCTAGACTTATACAGCCAAGCATTTGCATTATAACTTCGGGCGACGGATTTATATGTCCGAGCGTAGCAGCAATGCCACCCGAAACACCGATCATACCTTTAAAAAAATTATAATCGCGATTCAGTAAGCAGCTACAAATACATAAACACGAACGAAAAAAACTGATTCACATCAAATCAAAAACTGACCTAAAAATAATAGAAAGTCATCAATATGATTAAGTAAATGAAAAAAGGAGATAAGAGAAGAAAAAATAAATAAAATAAATAAATAAATAAAAAGTAAACAAAAAAGAAACTAAAAAACCGAGCAGTCTAAGAAAAACAACAATACTATATTACTTTTTTGCTAAGCAAGTTGTTCCTCAAAAGATGGAAATGTAGGCACAACACAATTACGTTATTCTTCTACCTTCCCTTTTGCGCTGCTTTTTTTATTCAGTTTACATTTATTTATTTATTTATTTGCATATCTACTTATTCGTATATTCAATTAGTTTATTTATATTTATCCATTCGTTTGTAAAGAATTCATGGTTTCTAAATACGTTTAAATCATTAACCGGTCACGAAGGACAAAAAAGACTGATAGTTTAATTGAAAAAGTTTAAATATAGATGCGTTGGTAGGCATAAAAACCATGACATTTTGTGTACTGAGTAATTTTTAGATTACGGAGCAAGAGAAGTCGACCGAATTTCTGTTAAAAATTGAGAAGTGTTGCACGCTTAAATTAAAAATGACGCCCCTAATGCAAAACTTTCACACCATTTCAAATTTTTAATTAAATGATTCAAAGGAATGAACGTAAGTACATAAAAAAAGCTGAAAATCGAAATAAACAAATATCCAGCCGACCAAAAAATATAAACGGTTAACATAAAAAACACGGGTGTTTTTTCAACCAACAATCGGAAAAAGGGTCCAATTGTCTTTAAGGGGTCAAAGATTGAACTTTTAATGAAATATTTGATTTGCAAGATTTTTGCTGAAGCTTGGAGCAAAAGCTGGAAAAGAACGAAAAACTTATTGATACGATTCTAAGCAATATAGTCCGATTGGTAATTTGGAAATTTCACATATTTCAACAATTAACGCGTATAATTTCACTCGCCTAAAGCATTGCCGAGGCGACACGTTTTTTGGGAGGACAAACCGGCTAAGGCACCGACACAGGCCAATGAAGAACCTAAGTAAGTGAGCGAATGAATTTCCGTATAACCGCCCGCTAAGCCCGCGCCGTAAGCGGCTAAAAATAGACCGGCGGGCAGAGCGTACAAATAATTGTACTCCGGAGGATCGGCTAAAGAATAAACAAAAATTTTAGATTGCAAATGTCGAACTAAACTGTTCCAGCAGAGTACAAATAAATTACCGGGGCCGCCTTTTTCAACGGGGCCGGGGCTTAGAAACATACCATATAATGTATCCATTTGACGTCCAATGTTGGCATTTCTTATGTAATACACGTATTTAGCTCTTATTCGTGACATTTACATATATCGTAATAATAGTGATGAAAAATGATAAAAAATAAACAAATAATAATAATAATAATTATTATTATTATTATTATTATTATTGTTATTATTATAATTATAATATAATAAATAAAAATAATTACAATTAAGATATCACCTTTATTCAAATTAAGATCATAAGCAGTTGGAGAATTGTATCTGTCTCTTAGTGAATAGTTGTAAGTTGTTTATGATTTCATCGTAACTTTCTTCACTTAGTTTTTTAACTCTCTAACTGAGCAAGAGATCGTTGAAATTAAACGGATAAAATCAAGAATTTCATGAGGCATTGTATGAAAACAAATTAATTTTCAACTGCGGTTCTATGCAGCGAAATATAAAGTGAATTGCTCCCGCATTTACTAGAGCAGCAGCAAGCAGACGCACGCTTGGGGGTTGGGGAAAGGGAGAATTTCCTGGGGTAAATATGGTGAGATTAAAGCCAGAAACGGAAAAAAGACAAGGTTTTTTCCTAAAAATGATTGGAATCGACTAGCATCTGAGAACTGGTGTAGTTGTTACACTTTTTAAACATTTCTAGTCATTCCCATGCACGTATCTCTGGGGGAATGGGGAAGAGGTTCGGACCCCCCCCAACAGTTCAGACAAATCGGAAAAATAGGACGTTCTAAATGTTATTTCGTGCTATTTTCGGCCTTTTTGGGCTTAATCTCCCCCAAAATTAGTGTTGGTCCTCCCAAAATAGGACGACCAGCTAGGTGCCTGGTCATTTCGAATATCATTTTAGCTCGAAAAGACTGGATGAATTCCAGATCAGTCTGACCCCAAACCGTAAATGTTAAGCAAATGTAACTGTGACTGACAGTAATAACTCGGCATCATTCAACAGATTGTTGTTGCATAGATGCAAACTTGTTAGCTTCATTAATTGAACTAAGTATCAGTTCCATCAGTTTCACTGCCTCAAAAGAATAAAATGCTTTAATTAATTGACATCTATACCGAAATAAAATGCGACAGAGACCTACATCAGTTTCAATCATTTTCGCACTCAATCAATGCAACAATTTACATCTAGCAACAATATTAAAATTATCAGACCCCGGAGCTGGGGCCAGCCTGGCCCCGGCCCGGGGCCTAGACCCAGTGATCGACCGGGCTCGAAATAAACCGGGCCCGGGCTTTGCTGCCGGGCTTGGTACCGGGCCGGGCCTGGGCTTATATACTAACAACATGCCTTGCTTCCATTATAAAGTTATGCATAAGATACATATTTAGACCGATTTTACATTTGTTATTTTTCAAACGCAAGGCTTACTGCTGTATCAAGAAGATTTTTGAATTCTAAGCTCTGTTAATTATTCAATCTTTCTAAAAATAAATTAAGTAGTTAGCAAGGATTTTGGTAGCATTATTCCAGCAAGAACAAAGTTTTTAATACAATAGCGCGCAATTCCATTATTAAAATGCACGTGCAACTAAACACAGTTTGAAAAAGCACAAGATTTCATGTAGATATTTAAAGGAAATTGAGCATTAAATTTATGCATTCAGACATAACAGCGACTATGATGTGGTCGGATAGAAGATATGCTGTTTGGATTTTAGAACTCAAACTATAGCGTACATTGACGTCAATTGAAATTGTGTAGTGTATAGGATAGGACACGTATTGAAGCCATAGGCGTAGCCAGGGGGTATTAGGGGCACATGCCCCCCACGAAATTTTTCAGAAATTTTTTTGATTTTTCGAGTGTAATAATTGTGTCCAGAAAATTGAGATTCAAAAAGGCAAAAATGTCAAAAATTTTCCGGCGCTTCGCGCCGAGTCTTTATTATATTTATTGTTATATAGATCCAATGAGTTCAAAAGCTTAAATTAGCTAAAATAATCGATCAATTCATATCACTTTAGTGATTTATTGCTCTATTTGTTCGTTGAATGAAACTGCGCATGCTTGTTGAGCATAACAGTAAATGTGCGAAAATGATTGTGTACCAGTTTGTCTATTCTTTGCTTTGTTTGCCTTTCTTTACAAGGGCAGGAAACATAATCCTATTTTAAATGAAAGGAATGGCCAAATTTTCTTATGTTTTTGAGCATTTTCTATTTTCTGAATTATTTCTTGTTAATAAGAAGGCCACAAATAGGCCTGAAAACGATAAGAACAAAATTGTCATTGATTCATCTTTTTTATATTTTATTGGCAGCACCCTTTGCTGCGCTTTATACTTAGCAGAGGTCGAAAAGCGCATTTCAGCTCAGAAATCTTGTACAATGTAGAACTTCATCAATTTTAAGTGTTTTGAGCTTAATTTAGAACCGAGATTTGGCCGATTTTGCGAAAATTTTAGCGAAAGTATTTAACATTAAAGTGCTTTTTTTACAAAATTTCCTAGGGGCGATTGAGCGCGCCACCGCAGCCCTCCCCCGCCGTAAAATCTCGTTGTACATGTGCAGCGAGATTTTGGAAGGACGAAAAGGAAAAAGGGTTCGCCGAAATTAATTTGTCTGTTCTGTATGATTTAAGCGGTTTAACTTGCGTTTAAAGGGCTAAAACGTCAAAATTTTCCGGCGCATGACGCTGCTGTTTATTATTCTTTCTTTTTGTAAAGCTTCAGCATTGCGTTTAATAGTTTAAATCAGGCAAAATATCACAAAATATTAGTATTCACAGGCTACAAAATGTTAAGGACAGTAAAAGATTACTAAATTCCTTGGTGCTTTGCGCCTCTTATGATTCCCGAACTGCTTGTCGATTAAAAGACCGTAAATTCTACAGGAAAACGGTAAAAATTTCAAAAATTTCCGGCGTTTCGCGCTGATTAAGATTTTTGTATTTCTGATTATCAGAAACCCATAATTTAGCTAGGCTACACTACTAAAGCTCGAAATACTCAGTTTTATTATAGGTACACAACGTTACTAACATCCAGTGCAAAATTAGTCTTAAAAAATTTTCTGTGTTTGCCCCCCCCCGAACCAAAATCCTGGCTACGCCTCTGATTGAAGCGTTGTATATAAGATGAATGCACATATGAAGTTGAAAAGTATATGATAATGAGCAGCTGGGCAGAATTAAGGCAAATGGATTTAAATAGAATCACAGGCTAGCAAATTCATAAGAAATACGGACAATAGCTGAAATAGTAAACGTCTAAAATATTAACGATAATTATTTGAGGCCCGGTGGTTTTCAGCCGGGCCCGGGCCTGCTATGACCGGCCGGGCCCGGTCAGGCCCAGGTACCCGGTCGATCACTGCCTAGACCCCAGCGCCGAGGCCGGGCCCCGGTGCAGCTCTAAAATAAATGATACATCAATTAAAAATTGTGTTAAATGCTGATTCTTCCCAAAGCAAGGGAATTCTGTGAGGAGGGTGGGGTGGAATTTTACGATGCCTGTTGTGGCTCGAAAACGCTGAGTATGCGTCAAAAACATGATTTTTCGACGCTTCTGGCGATGAAAAATAATAATAATATTAATAATAATAATATAATAAATTAATTATAATTTAATTAATTAATTTAATCTTTTTAGTGCGTTAGAACATAACGAAATTTTTAAAAATTTGATAATTGGAGACGATATAGTCGAAAAACCGGTGAACTTGACATTTTTGAACAAAGAGATTGCTAAAAATGCTTAAATAGCATCTTTTCTACTTTTTTCAGAAAATCGCGGATTTTAGGGGAAGGGCTAAGAATTGATGAGGGATTTTTCGGGGTTGAAACCCCTTTAATCCCCACAGCTAATGTAAGCTCAGGAGACCAATGAATGATCACATATAGTCTATTCACCAAAATCTTGCTTTCTCGTATTTCTAGTCATGTGCGCCATCCTGAATTATTATTTATTTTTTATATTTACGTTTACTACCCGACATCCATATACAGTACAAATATGAATATTTAGAAACAAATCAATAACCGTAACGTACGAAATAAAAAAATATATGTAAGTAAATATTAAGCACATCTGTTAAATAACCTCATACGGCATGTACAGATCGGTCGATCTTGGAAAAACAATAATTTGAGAATAATTTTAAATACTTCGGAAAATGCACAAGAATGATTTAATAACAGGCGATTAATTCAATAAAATGTATTGTCAAACTTACAAAAACTTGGTCATTTTCTCATGTCAAAAGCACACGCTATGTATGTTTTACTTTATAGAGTATTATGTTTTAAAATAACATACAGTTAAAGACGTGGACTAATTTTAATGATAAACTATTGAACTTACTGGGTCTTTTGAACATGTCCAGCATGCGCTGAGTAATCAAGAAACCGCCTCCAATATTGATTGAGGAAAGAAAAGCGGCCGTTGCTGCCAAAACTTGAACCGAATTCTGAGGCAAATACGAACCACCCCTTGGGATTGAATTTTTTATAATAAATCCCTAATTTTATCATGTTTATAAAATTTGATTCTATGTTGCCTTATTTTACATAAGTATTAAGAAAAGCCAGGTAAGAATACTCGAATAAGAAGACAAAGCACGGTTACGATAATAAAATGCATAAGGAAATGAAAGATGAGATTCGATCTTTTTAATATAATAGAGTAAAAACAATTTAGAAAATAGCAAAAAGCAGCAATCTTTCGATAGTGTCTCATAATGAATAAACGACAGAAACAATGAAGTACGGAAATAAATTTTTGGCTAAAGACGATTTGGGGGGGCATGCAAAAGTATAGTCAACGTTAAAGTATATACCATTGTTCGGCGACGCTCAGTGAGAACAATGGCGAGATTGGACGAAGGTCGGCGCATGTCAATAAATGAGAACAGAAGAAACTTGGTCGTGCATTCGCGATTCGGGCTAGTTTCGCATTCGATTTCAAAGTTCGAATTCGCGAAATCATCGATTTTTAATGTTACCTTCAAATTCAGCGCATTTTGTGCAGCAAGATGATATAAAATTTAATTGAAAAATATGAAGTTCAAAAATCACTTTTTCTTCACATACATAACTTGCATGTTGCGCTTGTTGCCTTTTTTTATACATTTTTTTTGGCGAAAATCTATAACTCTTATCTTTAAGATCTTCTCGAAGGAACTAGACACAGAAAGATCAAGTTTAGATTATCAACTTTGGTTAAATTTTTTAAATATGAATTGATTATCTAGAAAAAAGCGTCTGATACATTATAGGATGTCTACCTCAATGTAAAACCATATTTTTTCTGCTTTGAGTTAAAATTTGAATTATCTATGACAAATTTAGAGTCTTCACGTTGAAATAAAAATGCTTTTAATTAGTTCTGAGTGCGTACACAAATAAATAGTGATTTTTAAACTTCATATTTTTCAATTAAATTTCATATCATCTTGCTGCGAAAAATGCACTGAATTTGAAAGTACCATTCAAAATCGATGATTTTGCGAATTCGAAGTTTGAAATCGAATGCCAAACTAGCCCGAATCGCGGATGCGCGACCCAGTTTCTTTTGTTCTCATTTATTGACATGCGCCGACCTTCGTCCAACCTCGCCATTGTTCACACTGAGCGTCGCCGAACAATGGTATATACTTTAACATTGACTATGCTTGTGCGTGCCCCCCAAATCGTCTTTAGCCAAATTTTTCAATCTCTACATTGAGATCGCGTCGCAACATGACATCTTCAAACCGAGACCACGTTTAAGCTCAAAATTCACTTACAACAAGTACATACTAGCGTACGTGGACACGGTCAATAGTCCCAGGTATGGTAAGCCGAGTTTCTGGGGGTGGGTAAATAAATAGACGACGAATTTAAAAATTAATTTAAAATAAATGTGAGCCTAGTGGATGGAGTGACAGTAAATGCGGTGCTTCTGATTTCCTAAAATCAGGTAAAATCAGGTAAGCAGAGCCATTTTAAGGTATTACAGGAAATTTACGACCTCGTAGCATACCTGGGGAATGGATCTTGGTTCTGTGGGTACCGGAACCCCTTTTGCTGAGGTTGGTTGGTTGGTCAATGAAGAGGTTGATGGTGAGAAGGTTGACATAAGGGCAGGCCCATATCCATGATTTTATACAGAGGAAACCGAAAATTTAGAATCCAGATATCTCGAGAACCAAAAGGAGATAGACAAAAATAAAGGCAGTTTTGAGCGTATCTCGGCAAGCTCAATATAACGATGAAGGAAATTTTTAAATAATTCTTACTTTATTTTATATAGATCCCTATACAACAAATTTATTGAGTGATCTCTCATCATTCAATAGACGAATAATTTCTCAGCTTCTATCTTGTATTTAATTCTTGTCCTTTACAAAGGCAAACAATACAGAAACTATTCGGCGCAAAGCGCCAAAAGAAATCTGACATCTTTTACATGTCTATAGCAAATTTGAACGGTCTTGTGCAGGCTCGAAGACAGAAAATTTAGATAAGCAATAACTCCGACGCGAAGCGCTGGAAAAAAATTTCGTGATCCGGCACTTAGCGCCGGAAAAAATCGACATGCTATCCATGGCTAACTCGAATTTTAGCGATTTTGAGCGGTTTAGAAGACAAAACTATGCATGAGCGAAGCAGTAAATGTGAAGCGTGTTAATCGCCGAAAATTTTGCGTTCACTGGCTCGAAAGTACGCTAAAAACCAGTTTTAGCGATGTTTCAGACAAAATTCTTTCAAATTTTTTTAGCGAATCCTAAAAGCGTGATCGAACAGTGCATAACACAACACATGATCTTGTTTGTCCTAAGCCCAGAGGAAAACAGTAATTAGCGTATCTCTTGTTATCCAGCAATTTGAAATTATGACTTTCTTTCACTAGCGGATCCTGGAAAAAATTTTCTCGGGGGCGGTCCGAAAATTTGAAGTCAGATACCTCGAGAACAATTAGGAGATAAGTGAAAATAAGGGCAATTTTGAGCGTATCTTGGTAGCTCTAAACGATGGTGAAGACAAATTTTAAACTAAAATTTCAAAAATTTGTAACCTTACTCAATATTGATATGCAGGAAATTGATCATTTAAGCTATCTGCACAACTAATTGCTTATTATGCAATTCACGAGTGATTTCTTATCTCCTGTCTTTGTATATAATCATTGTGCTTTACAGAGAAAGATTATACAGATAATAAATCATTCGGCGCAAAGCGCCGAAAAAATTGACATATTCTGCAAGTCAAGCTCAAATTTGAGCGGTTTTGAGCAGGCTATAAGACAAGAAACATAGATGAACAATAAATCCGGCGCGAAGCGCCCGAAACGAATTTCATGTTTTTTATGTCATAACTTAACTTTGAGCTGTTTTGAGTGAGCTAAAAGGCAAAAATATAGCTGAACAAAGAATCCAGCCCACAGCGCTGGAAAGAAATTGACATGCTCTCTATGTCTAAATCAGATTTGAGCGATTTTTAGCGTTTAGAGGACACAGCCATACATAAACAATACATAAATCCAGCGCGAAGCGCCGGAAAATGTTAAGTTTGCATAATTCAAAAGACGCTAAAAACCTATATTGGCGGTGTTTTAAAAGTGTTTAACTAATTTTCCATGTTTCCCTTTTGGGGACCCTTTGTAGAAACAAAATTTCTTTTCCATTTCGGAGATGGGGTGGTCCTGCCCATCGAGCCCAACGATCACACATTTACATTACCCGACTATGCCTTGAACACAAAAAATGCAAGAAACATCCTCGCTTTTACAGCTGATGGATCTGGGGGACGCGCTCAAACGCTCCCAGCGGGACCCGGGACTCAAGGCGGAGCCCCGGAAAATTTTATGAAATAAAATTTTGAAATGAACGTTAAAACTGTCACAAAATCGGCCCAACTGTGGTTCTGAACTCAGCCTAAAAACAGTTAACCAGCCTTTTCATACTTACAAACCATTACAAATTCTTGCTTTGAAATGCGTTCTGAACTGAAAAACGAAACAAAACAAAAAATTGCCGGTAAGTGACACACACCTTTAACACGATGTCCAACCAGCGTTATGAGTTTCAGCCGATAAATAGTATAGTACATCAAATCAGTGAAGCACTGGAATATTTTGACTGCTTCAAACACAATGCTGGAACACTAAAACGGAAAATAATGATGAATCGGCGCAAAGCGCCGGAAATTTTTGACGTTTTGGCATTTTTAGCTCAATTTTGGGCGCATTCCAACGTAAATCTGCTGCTCAAAAATTTTCAAAAAGGGTTATGGGGGGCGACCGCCCCCGCCTCCCCCTAGATCCGCGCCTGTTTCTTTGATAGTCATGGAAAATCAGATACCCCCGTAGCTTCTAGTTATTGCGTTTTTCTGGATTACTTCTGTGGCTCGAGGTGATAAAGTACAATTTTGGGATCTCTACTCTTTTACTCAATTATGTAGCTCCTTTAGGATACACACAATGTAAAGACGCCGTATATTCAGCGCAAAGCGCCAGAAAATTTTGATATTATTATCCAAAGCTCGGCTCAATTTTGCTGTTTTCTGGAGATCAGAAACGGGAGAAATAAATCTGGCAAGGATGCGCCAGAAGATTACGATATTTTTTATCATTCTAAGGACAACTTTGAATCTTTCTAAAGTTTAGTGATGCAGAAAGTATATCTGGCGCGAAGCGCCAGGAAATTTTGGCGTCTTTATCATTTTATCATTTCGATTTTGCATCGCATCTTTTTTAGGATAAGAATTTCAAAAAAATGTGTATGCCTATGCTATCTGAAAATAGCTTTTAGATTTAACTGATGGCGCGGAGCGCTGCAAAATGGGTATTTTTTTCTAGCAACGTACAAAACCGAGTTTCACAAATAAAATTCTGAAAAAATTCAGGATAAATTCTCCCTCAATACGGGCCTGCGCACAAGTAGTACTGCACACTTTGCAAATTTTACTACCCGGGTACCCGGCTATTTCATTACCCGGGTACGCGGGTATACCCGGGTAGGACCTTAGATGGAAGATAATGCAGTGAACATCGTTCATTTACGGTTGACAGTGAAATCTAGGCTAAAGTGATATCTAAGCAGTTGAATTATTGAAAAATTAATGCAACATTAAATAGAATCGAGGCTGTAATCTTCTGAAGAATCCGTATGCATTTAATGAAATTTAAGTCATTTTCATAATTCAAAGCAAACAATTGTGAAGCAGGTTTTGCATCTGCATAGCGTCATTAAATCATTTGAAGCGGGAAATCACATTGACGGAAAGTAATTTTCAAATCAACAGAAAATGAAAATTTATTCAAAAACAATTTCATCTGGAGCTGACTGGAGAGGCATAGCCAGGATTTTGGTTCGAGGGGCATAAACAAAAATTTTTCAAGACTACTTTTGCATTGAATGCCAATAACATTATGTATAGTAAAACTGAGTTTTTCGACCTTTAGTAGTGTAGCCTAGCTAATTTATGGGTTTCTGACGATCAATAGTGTAAAGCGGTGCGAAGTGCCGAAAATTTTTGGAATTTCTACCGTTTTCATATAGAATTTACGGCCTTTCTATTGACAAACACTTCGGAATTCATAAGTGGGGCAAAGTGCCAAAAAAATTAGTCATTTTTTACCGCCCTAACATTTTGTAGCTCTGTGAACTTATAGTCTGACAGAGCAGAAAAATTATCAAATTTGTACAAAACAGTTTTAACAGTTCAAGCTTCTAACAAGAAAACTGTGAATTACTAACTTTGCCTGAAGATATTTTGAGTGACTCAGGCTTTTAAACGCAATGCTGGAGCTTTACAAAAAGAAAGAACAGTAACTGGCGGCGCTATGCGCCGGAAAATTTTGACGTTTTTGCACATTAAACTCAATTTATACCGCTTAAATCATACAAAACAGTCAAATTAATGCCGGCGCGACACGCCGGAAATTTTAAGAAATTCCTAATCCTTTTACCTGGGTTGTTCTCCCTAAAATCTCATTGCACATGTACAATGAGATTTTACGGCGGCGGGATGTCTGGGGTGGCGAGCGGAGTCGGGGGCAGAGTCCCGGAAAACTAAAAAAACATGGCCAAATATCGGTTCTAAAGCCAGCCCAAAAACACTTAAAATTGATGAAGTCCTACTTTGCACAAAACTCCTGAGCTTAAATGCGTTTTCCGACCCCTTTTAATTACATAGCGCAGCAACGGTCGCTGCTAATAAGATATAGAAAGATGTATCATTGAAAATTTTGTTCTTACCGTTTTCAGGCCCATTTGTGGCCTTCTTTTTAACAAAATGCAGTTCAGAGAACAAGAAATGCGCAAAAACATAAGAAAATTTGGCATTTCTTCCATTTAAAATAGGATTATGTGTCCTTGTAAAGAAAGAAAAACAATGCAAAAATAGACAAAGTGGTACACAAAAGACAAACACAGCAGAGAATAGACAAACTGGTACACAGCAAGCATGCACAGTTTCATTCAATGAACAAATAGTGCATTAAATTACTAAAGTGATGTGAAGTGCTGGATTATTTGACTGATTCAAGCTTTTAAATTCATTGGATCTATATAGCAATAAATAATAATGACTTGGCACGAAGCGCTGGTAAATTTTGACGTTTTTGCCTTTTTGAACTCAGTTTTCTGGACACACTTTATTGCAACAAAAAAATCAACAATATTTCTGAAAAATTTTGGGGGCAGGTGCCCCAAATGCCCACCCCCACCCTGGTTACGCCTATGGCTGACTGCATTTGGAACATCGATAGGCTTTGAACCAAGTCTAACTAAAACATTCGTGCGCACAATGTGAACAAAAGTTACAGTTTAAATTTATATAATGGTCACAGAAGTACATAAATGCATTAGAAAAAAGCGTTGCTAGCAGATAATTTCTTGTTTAAATTAATTTACTATAGAGAATAAGAAGAATTCGGCACAAATGAAATAATATAACTAAAGAGCTGAATAATGAAATTTGACTAGAGCGTATGTGCGATATATTGTGACAATAGGAAATATTGACAGACTCGCTTATTCAACATTTTACGGTTGATTTTATCAAATCACATTTGCATTGTGATTCAATCGCACTTTAGAAGCAATATGTTGCTTGGTTTCTAATTCAATTCTTAGCACATATTGCATAACTGCAGTGCTATTTTTCCATTTTATATTAGGGGAACCCGGGTAGTAAAACTATTTTCTACCCGGGTACTCGGGTACCCGTTCGGGTACCCGCATGCAGCTCTACGCACAAGTGCAAAAAAATTCGCCATTTTGTCACAGAAAAAAGAATCTCATTGATTGGTAGGTTGGTTGGTTGGTTGTGTTGGTTGGTTGGTTGGTAGGTAGGTAGGTAGGTAGGTGGGTAGGTTGGTGGTGGTTGGTTGGTTGGTTGGTTGGTTGGTTGGTTGGTTGGTTGGTTGGTTGGTTGGTTGTTTTATTGGTTGGTTGGTTGTTTTGTTGGTTGGTTGGTTGATTAATTGGTTGATTGGTAGGTTGGTTGGTTAGTTGGTTGGCCATTTAGTTGGTTGGTTAGCTGGTTGGTTGGTTGGCCATTTGATTGGTTGGTTAGCTGGTTGGTTGGTTGGTTGATTGACTGGTAGGTTGGTTGGTTAATTGGTTGATTGGTTTGTTAAATGGCTGGTTGGTTGTTTATTTGGTTGGTTGGTTGGCCATTTAGTTGGTTGGTTAGCTGGTAGATTGGTTGGTTGGTTGGTTGGTCGGCCATTTAGTTGATTGGTTAGCTGGTTGGTTGGTTGGTTGATTGGTTGGTTGATTGGTAGGTTGGTTGGTTGCTTGGTAGGTTGGTAGGTTGCTTGGTTGTTTGTTAGGTTGTTAGGTTGGTTGGTTGGTTGGTTGGTTGGTTGGTTAGCTGGTTGGTTGGTTGGTTGATTGGTTGGTTGATTGGTAGGTTAGTTGGTTGGTTGGTTGGTTAGTTAGTTGGTTGGTTGGTTGGCCATTTAGTTGGTTGGTTAGTTGGTTGGTTGGTTGGCCATTTAGTTGGTTGGTTAGCTGGTTGGTTGGTTGGTTAATTGGTTGGTTGATTGGTAGGTTGGTTGGTTGGCTGGTTGGTTGGTTGGTTGGTTGGTTGGTAGGTTGCTTGGTTGGTTGTTAGGTTGTTAGGTTGGTTGGTTGGTTGGTTGGTTAGTTGGTTGGTTGGTTGAGTTGATTGGTTGGTTGATTGGTTGGTTGGTTGGTTGGTTGGTTGGTTGGCTGGTTGGTTGGTTGGTTAGTTGGTTAATGGGTTGGCCATTTAGTTGGTTGGTTGGTTGGCCATTTAGATGGTTGGTTAGCTGGTTGGTTGGTTGATTGGTTGGTTGATTGGTAGGTTGGTTGGTTGGTTGGATGGTTAGTTGGTTGGTTGGTTGGCCATTTAGTTGGTTTGTTAGCTGGTTGGTTGGTTGGCCATTTAGTTGGTTGGTTAGCATTTTGGTTGGTTGGTTGGTTGGTTGGTTGGTTGGTTGGTGACTTAGTTGGTTGGTTGGTTGGTTGATTGGTTGGTTGATTGGTAGGTTGGTTGGTTGGTAGGTTGGTAGGTTGCTTGGTTGGTTGTTAGGTTGTTAGAATGGTTGGTTGGTTGGTTGGTTGGTTAGTTAGTTGGTTGGTTGGTTGGTTGGCCATTTAGTTGGTTGATTGGTTGGTTGATTTAGTAGGTTGGTTGATTGGTTGGTTGATTGGTTGGTTGGTTGGCTGGTTGGTTGGTTGGTTAGTTAATTAATGGGTTGGCCATTTAGTTGGTTGGTTGGTTAACCATTTAGTTGGTTGGTTAGCTGATTGGTTGGTTGGTTGGTTGATTGGTAGGTAGGTTGGTTGGTTAGTTGGTTGATTGGTTGGCCATTTAGTCGGTTGGTTAGCTGGTTGGTTGGTTGGTTGGCCATTTAGTTGGCTGGTTAGCTGGTTGGTTGGTTGGTTGGTTGATTGGTTGGTTGGTTGGTTGGTAGGTTGGTAGGGTGCTTGGTTGGTTGTTTGGTTGTTAGGTTGGTTGGTTGGTTGGTTGGTTAGTTGGTTGGTTGGTTGGCTGGTTAGTTGGTTGGTTGGTTGGTTGGTTGGTTGGTTGGTTAGTTAGTTGGTTGGTTGGTTGGTTGGTTGGTTGGTTGGTAGGTTGGTTGGTAGGTTGGTTGATTGGTAGGTTAATTGGTTGGTTGATTGGTTGGTTAGTAAGTTGGTTGGTTAGTTAATTGGCCAGCTAGTTGGTTGATTGGTTGGCCTTTTGGTTGGCTGGATTGATTGATTTGATTGATTATTCATTATCTCTCAATCTTTCCTTACCTTTCTTTTAACTACTATTCCAATTTAAACCTTAATTTTCTGTGGCCACCGGCCAGAGGTTCTGTGGGTACCGGGTGGCCACAGGGTGGACACAGTGGACGGTATTCCCCACCTATGCCTGTGCGGGTAGCAAAATTTTGGAATAGCGGGTGCGGGTACCAAAAAGGAGCGGAGTAATAGCGGGTGCGGTATCTACTTCCATCCTAATAAATACTAATCATAAAAACGAACCCAATCGAAAAATTCAGAAACCCTTATTTTGCAGTAAAAACTATATGGGAAGTAAGTTAACAGCTAAGCGATTAAAGAATGTCATTCTCACAATTCTGTGAACCATACATATAAAACGGGGATGGGATCCGTCCACCCGAAGTCGGTCGTCCCCTCATCCCTCGAAGCCGAAAATTTTGACTCCCGATTTTTGGAAAACAATCGAATTTTTCAGTCGTTTTAGGCGTGATTTCGCCGTTTTGGTTAAAAATTGGGCTCTACTCCCCCTAAAAATGTCGGGGGACCCCCAGTTTCGAGCACTTACTTGTATGCAACCTTACGATTTTCCATAATTGCACACTTCTATTTACCTGATGTGACTAGTGCACAACTCGTCCAAAGTTTCATTCGCAGAAAACACGTCAAGTTGCGAAATGCGAACAGTAATTTGTTCCAGCAGGCGTATTGTCGATTTCACTTTATCCTAAAATAGATTTTCACGCTGGATTTGCATCAATAAACCGCGTCACAATAATATGTGATAGAAGGTAGAAGTAAATCCCCAGAAAATTTTCATTCCCCCATTAATTCGCGATTTTCGAAAAATCGCGAAAAGGGCACTTTTAGCGATCTTTTGACTCAAAAGTTTCAAGCTATCAACACTTTGCACTTAATCAAAATTTTTTCGGAAAATTTTAATGCCGTGCTCAAGTAGGCGGATTCCTCGATAGGATGTACAGTTCAGAGGGCTGCCTTTTCTTTTATACAATGGTATTGTCATGCTTTTTGAAGAAATCGTCTGGCATTTCTTCAGTTTTCCATAATTGTTGGAAGATACGAAGTAGGGCAATGCAGGTCGTCCAGCTGCCTTTATGACATACCTACTGATAGACCTGTTGGCCCAGGTGACTTCCGTTTTTTGAAAGATTTCATGGCTTCTTTCACTTCGTTTTCCGTTATTTCTTCAACTGGCCTTCTACCATTGTACAATCGTCTACTTCAACTTTTCCATTGCTTTCATTCAACAGTTTTGCAGGAATGCCCTCCATCTATCATCACATATCTGTTCTGTAGATACTAATAATCGTCCATTATCGTCTTTTACACATATAGCACCAGTAACATCTTGTTTTTCAATCCTTCTGTTCTTAGCTAGCCGATATAATTTTCTTAGTTTTTCTTGATTGTTTCGCCGTTGTTCGACTTCTTCAAGTGCTTCACTTCTAGCAGCAGCTACCGTACGTTTGGCTTCAGTTTTAGCCATTTTGTACACTTCTTTATCATCAGCGCATTGGCTTTTTTGCCATCTCCGGTAAGCATCTTTCTTTGTAGTGATAGCTGTTCTGACTTTTTCACTGAACCACCATGTTTCTCTAAAACGTTTTTGATGACTTCCTTTTTGATGTTCCACAGACTTCTTGTGCTGAGTTGGTAGTGTCGCAAAAATGCGACCAGCACCCATTTGGTTCCAATCGTTCAGCGATAATCTTTCAAATTTTTCCCGAGTGCTGCTGTCAGCTAGCTTCCACGACTGATTTTTCGCCACATTCTTTTTTAACGGTCTTTACGGTAATACTTGACAACAAAAAGTCAGCAATTAGAACACGGTGTTGCAGTATGCATTCTTCACCGGGTATTGCCTTGACATTTTTGCATCTAGATTTCATTTTGTACCCAGTTAGTATGGTAATCGATCTGACTTTCGTAGGCTCCGCTCTTGTACGTTATGAGGTGTTGATTTGCTTAAAATACGTGTTCAGACGTGTAGTTGCAGGCTTTCAGCAAAGTTTAGAATTTCTTCCCCTGCACTGTTTCTTTCCCTGTATCCAAAACCACCGTGGTTTTGTTCATAACCCTCAGCACTATTTCCTACATGGCCCTTTAAATCTCCACAGATGACTGCTGATTATTTAATGACGTTCTCGACTGCATCAGTAGCGTGTTCCAGAAAAATTCCTTTTCTTCGTCTGCTCTCCCTTGTTGAGGGGCGTATACTGAGACTAATTGTCAGTATTTCGTCGTTGGCTTTGATTTTGAGCCACATTATTCTTGAGTTGATTCGTTTCACTTCAACGACATCATGCACCCTGTCTGCTTTGACTAGTATTCCAAACCAGCCTTCCAGAGGCTTCACCCGACCAGTAAAATTTTTACTTCTCGTTACTATCGCCAATAAATTTACACGACGATCCTTTCCACCTTGTTTCCTGTACACAGCATATGTTGATTTTTGACGGACTAGTATATCTATTATTTCTCTACTTATTCCAAACATTGTTCCAACATTTATTGAAGCAACTCTACATATTTTGTTCAATTTGTTCTAGCTTTTTTTATTTTTAACTTTTTTTGAAAGCTTTGAAAGCTATTTTAAGAGTTTTATAAAAGATTGAAAGTTTTCTTCAATAAAACTAGCCAATATTACTTAATTTACCCGCAAAGCCGCAGCCAAATATTCTTTCTGCTGACCATGCGAAGTTGGAATTGTAACTTCGCCAACAATGACGCCAGAGCCAAGCGAATTCGTTGCACGTAGTAGACCGTCAGACGAAATATTCACCAAACCGGATGGCAACGCACTCAAGCTTACATGTTCGATTTTTCTTGAATATCCAAAAAATATGAAAATTACAAATGAAGCGGAGTGAAAAAATTCGGAAAATTATAGGTCGAAAAACAATAAATACATACATATAAAACGTACCTACACACCTATATACTCCTGAAAATACAGGCACATGCATACAAGTAACAGGGGGTGGTGAAGATCCCCCACACAAAGTCGGACGTCCCCTTCCCCATCCCCCAAAGCCAGAAAACTTTTGACTCCCGATTTTTAGGAAAAATTGAATTTTTTGGCCGTTTCTGGCCTAAAAATTGGAGGTCATCAACCTCCCCTCTTAAAGATAGCCGGACCCCCTCCCTAATTTTGCCGTTTTTGGCCGAAAATTGGAGGTCATTACCCCCCTCCTAAAAATTGCCGGGACCACCCACAATTCAGAGCCGTTACATGTATGACCATAAGCGATACATAGATAGTATTCGGTAAAATTCAATTTTATGCTTGATACATAGCTGATTGATGCCATTAATTTTAATTGAATTTGACTTCTTTCGAAGAAACAGCTATTATCTGAAGCATTTTTCCATCCCTTTAATCATGAATTTGAAACGTTTATGCGCAGGTTGAACAAGTTATATATTCACTTTTATCAAAACGAAACGCGTCCCACCCATAGGGCATATGTACATGTAACGGACTTAAAATTTTGTGTTTGGAGGTCCTCGGCCATTTTTAGGACGGAAGGGATTAGGCGTCCTCCAATTTTCGACCAAAAACCGCCTAAAAACGGTCGAAAAATTCGGGCTTTTTCGAAAAATCGGGGAGGGGCATACATGATCTCGGGAGAGGGTCTGGGGAGGGGGTTTCAACCCTCCCGCAACAATTTTTTCACCCCCAGAATTGGCGATTTTTTGAAAGTTTTCGAAAATGTTTTGAGAATTTGTAGAAAAGATGCTCTTTAAAGCGTTTTTAGCTGTCTATTTGCTCCAAAGTGCAACATTTTCGGCGCTTCGCGCCATTACACCTATGTTCTGACTATACATAGTTTCTTTAATTTCTTCCGACTTTTTTGATTATTTTCGAAATTTTTTATGTTTTTATGCTCCAGAAAGATAGAGCATCGTTAAAAGCGCTGAACCGACCATTTTGTTTTGGCACTTTGTAATCCCCCAGAATTCCCATGCTATGCACGTATAGGGAGGGGCCTAAAATTTTCCGACTTTGGGGAATGGGGGACGGCCAACTTGGGGTGGGGCATCCCCCATCCCCCTTCTTACATGTACAGATGGGGTTAGCCGGTCTGAGATAGAGCCAGGGATTAAGATGTTTTGAGCCGAAATGACCTTAAGACTGGTACATACATATAAGCCTTAGAACTACGTTATTACACAGTTTCTGGTCAATTTTAAACACTTTTCAAGAAAATCTTCAATTTTCATCCATTTTTGCCTTCATTTTACTTTATTTTCCCGGAAACATTTTCCATTTTTCCATTCTGTGGGTCTTGACCCCAACTCCCCCTAACCCCCACTTGCGCGTTCGGTCACACCTACAAAACCACCTGCAAGACAGGAAAATTTGTATCGTTCACTTCAAAATTCAGCAGAATGAACAATAAAAAAAATTCCCTCACTCGAGATACTTTTCTCCATTATTTCATATATATTCCATGTTACAAGTCATTCCATCGCCCTTATTTTTATTTGTTTTCATGCATATTTAAACAAATAATTCATGAAGAATAAAATGCAACGAATTAAGTATCAAAACGTGACATTTAATGGCAAAATTAGTATTAATTTACCTCCTTCCGCCATGAAAACTCGGTTTACCTCCTCCCAGAACTTTTGGCCGAGTGCTCGTATGAAGCGTTTTAACCCCCCCCCAAAATGGCTGCTGCTGACCCCCTCCACAAAATGGCTGTTTAACTCCCAGAATTGTCGATTTTCCAAAAAATTTTGTACAAAGTGTGCGTGCCTAAGCGTTTTCAGCTATACTGTGGTTCAAAAATGTCGAATTTTCAGCACTTCGCATTTTCGACTATATTTTCCCTCAATTTACTGAAATTTTCTCTGATTTTTTCGAAATTTTTTGGTAAGTGTTTATGATCTAGAAAAAAAACGAGCATCCTCTGAAAGTCAGAAAAAGTGTTTTTAACTCGTACTAACGGTTTTTTAGCCCGAAAAAGGCACTTCTCAAATATATTTCGACGCTGACCTCCAGAATTACCATGTTGTCACTGTTTTTTGTACGAGCCTCTTTGTATGTATATGTACAAAGATCCCCCGAAAAGTCTTTGTAAGTGCGAAAAATTTTTTGTAAGAAAATAGATATACTATTAAATATACACATTTTTACATACTACTAGATTGTTATCCATGACCCGCACGCTTCACAAAAAGTGTTACTTGCTTTGTCCCAAATTCAGCTGGTTAGATTAGTTCGGCGCGAAGCGCCGGAATTTTCACAAATCTTGGGTTGTATTAACACATAAAATTCGACACAGTGAGCTAAAATAACATTCGGTACACAATCAGAAATAATACAGCGATTGCAATATGCTGACTGAATCTCGTAAAAGACACCAATTTGCTTATGAATTTAATACAACGCAAAAATAAAAAGTCAATTTTATCTTTATACGGCAGAAAACCGTACAAAGTTGTTCAATAGTTCTTTTTTCTGCATTAAATCTGTACAAAGATGCTTAAGGATAGATTTTTGAGTGTTTAATGCGTGCGCTTAGAGATAAATAGAATGTAATTATGATATACGGCGCGAAGCGCCGAAAATTCTATGAAATTTTGACAAATAAATTACTGAAAAAAAATCGTTAAAATTACTTTGCCCCAGAAAGTCTTTGTACATTGTACAAAGATGGTTCCGAAAAATCTTTGTACGAGCCTCAAAATCTTTGTTTCGTACAAAAAAAGGCAGTGCATGTTGTAAATGTACAAAATGCGATAATAACCGAAGTTCATAGATCTAAATTAAAGGAGAAATTGTTTCTCTGACTAAAAATCCAAAGATACAGAAAGACGATGATACAGTAATAAGAGAGAGAGATGAAAGCCCATCTGTGTGTACATGCGTCTAACACTCAGTACATACACAACTTAATACATATGCACGCAGGCCCATACTCAGGGGGAATGGGGGCCGCACACCCCTTAATGGGAAAGAATTTTTGTAACTTCTGAGGGTCCCCCTGAGGGAAAGAATGGAAAATTGGCGAAGTGCATCTGAAAAAACGCCAAAACAGGTTTTAAGCATGCTTTTCAGCCAGTAGACTCAAAATTTTCCGGCGCTTCGCGCCGAAATTATTGTTTATGTATAGTTTTGTCTTCTAAACCACTAAAATTCGCTCAAATTTGATTTAGACATTCATAGAGAGCATGCCAATTCGTTTCCGGCCCTGCTGGATTCAGTGTTCAGCTATAGGTTTTGCCTTCTAGCTCACTCAAAACAGATTAAATTTGAGTTATGACATGGGATACATGAAAATTTTCCGGCGCTTCGTGCCGTATTTATTGTTTATCTGTTTTTTGTCTTCTAGCCCGCTCAAATTTAAGCTTGACATGCAGAATATGTCGAATATTCTTTGGCGCTTCGCGCCGAATTTTTCATTATCTGTATTGTTTCTCTCTGTGAAGCACAATGATTAAGAACAAAGGCAAGAGATAAGAAATAATTCGTCGATTAAGTGACGAAAGTCAGCTTAAATTATAAATTTGCAGTATTATATCAATATGAAACAAAGAGCACAACTTTTAAAATTTTCTTGAAATTTTTCTTCACCATCGTATAGAGCTCGTCGAGATACGCTAAAAACTGCCTTTATTTTTGCCCATCTCCTGATTGTTCTCGAGATATCCGGCCTAAAAAAATTTTCGGCCCCTTCCCGAAATAAAATCCTAGTTACGCACCTGTTTACACACTAATTCAGAAAACCCAGACGAAAATTTTTGGGATAGCCCAGCGAACAATATCACTACTACAACAATTTCACAAGCGCCTCAATCAAAAAATCGACATTTCCAAAAAAATTTTGGAGGAAATCTTCTCGAACTTCCTTTCGATTAAAATCGATAGCTCCAAACTATGTATTGCATATGAAGAAAAAAACAAAACAATAAATCAATTATAAAATAACACAAAGAAATAAATTAAGCAAAAAACGACGCAACAAAGCGAGAAAAAAATAGCCCACCTGTTCAAATTTAAATTAAACGCCGAATCAGGAGCCATTAAAATATTGGCATCTAAGGCGTTTGGCTTCTGTTGAATCGAAGGTGGCTCAACGACTTCCATTTGAATTTTGGAAGTTAGATGATCAGCGTGCGCAGAATATTTCGTTCGAGGGGATGAAATTGTTACTTTCAAGGTTACGGTAGCCAAACAGGGCCTTAAACCCGTAAAAACGACGCTATACTTATTTTTGTTATCTAGAAAGGCCGCCGAGTCGACCGGATTCGTCAAAAGACCGGCTTGCTCCAAGGACCAATCGAAAGTAAAATGCGGCTGAGCGCTGGTCCAGGATAATGCATCGATTACTGTACCTTCTAAATTTGAAACCACGGAACTGGTTGAGTTACAGCATAAAATAAATGGATGAAAGAATCGATATTAATAAGCAAATGCGAAATTTATTGAATTCTTCGAATCTCCAATGGCATTACTTCATAATATGAATAAAGCATTCAAAAGCCCTAAAAGACCAGCACGACCAGCCAAAAACATGCCGTGCATTTGTACACATAAGAAAAGGATACCCTGGGCAGACATGCAAGGCATGGAAATCCTGGGAGGGTTTAAAAGTGCCTGTTCGGGCCCAGAAATAATAGATACGCGTCAAAAACACCGTTTTTTGCGTTTCTGACAATACTCTGCCTTTCAAAAGCATATAAGAACATAAAAAAATTTCGAAAGAATCAAAAAAGTCGAACGAATTGAACAATATAATGTACTACCCCATCCGATAGGGGGAGGGGGTCAGCCGGTATAGGTAGGTCAACAATTTAGCTGTTTTGGGCCAGGATGAACTCAAAAAGTGGTATAAGCGCTGTAATAGTGTTAAAACTTCGTTATTACACCGTTTCTGGTCAATATGAAGCACTTTTGAAGCAAATTTCAATTTTCACCCGTTTTTGACCTAAATTTTGCCTCCTTTTTCCCGCAAAATTTTCCATTTTTTCGTTTTTCTATTCTGAGGGAAGAGGGTCAGGACCATACGTGGGCAGCAAGAAAATTCTGGGGATTGTCCAAGATTTTTTGAAGGTCAAAAAATGGCCTTAAAAATGGTGGTATGGCGATAAAAACACCATTTTTCGACGTTTCTCATCAAGAACTATCCATTGGCATCAAAAAATTGCGAAAAAAACGAAAAAAATTTTCAAAAATTGAATTCTGGGGGGTCTTTTGATTTCTGGGGGTCTTTTGGTTTCTGGGGGGTCCAGACCCCCAGACCCCCACGCCCATGTGTGGTCAGGACCATAGATGCACAGCGTGACCGATTTGCGGGAAGTCAACCAGTCTGCAAAAAGTCAAAAAATAAAGTTTTTTTGGGCCAAAATGACCTAAAATACTGGTATAAATCGTGCCCTTAGTGCTAAAATGTACTATCTCCATTTTTCAATTTTCGAGTTATCCATGCTATTGTTGCTCTGGAAAGGTTATTCAATAGTGCTAAAATGTTCTATGTCCAGTCTGTGACCAGTGTGGGATATAATATATCACAGACTGGACATAGAACATTTTAGCAATAATAAATAACCTTCCCATGGCAACAATAGCATGGATAACTCGAAAATGGAAAAAATGGAGATAGTACATTTTAACACAAGAACACGAAATGCTTAAATGGCGTTAAAACAACGTTATTACACAGTTTCTCATCGATTTGAAGCACTTTTGGAAAAAATTTCCAATTTTCAACCGTTTTTGACCTTGAGTTTGATTCATTTTCTCAACAAAATTTCCCATGTTTCCATTCTGGGGGGGTCAGGAACCCCAGCTAACC
This sequence comes from Mermis nigrescens, assembly GCA_036768485.1. Taxonomy (NCBI): domain Eukaryota; kingdom Metazoa; phylum Nematoda; class Enoplea; order Mermithida; family Mermithidae; genus Mermis; species Mermis nigrescens. The sequence continues at coordinate 51,487 of JAVLUZ010000801.1, forward strand.
CCCCGCACGTGCATGTCTGGTCAGGACCATATATGCACAGCATGGGAATTTTGTGGGCGGAGGGGGTTGAAATTATAGTGCCTTTTTGTGTCCGAAAATGGTGGGTACGCGTCAAAAACATCGTTTCTCAGCGATTCTGACGATGCTCTATCTTTCCAGAGCATAAAAACATAAGAAAACTTCGAAAAAAATCGAAAAAATCGGAACAAATTGAACAAAATATAGTCATCACATGAGTATAATGGCGCGAAGCGCCGAAAATTAGGCACTTTTAAGCAATAGATAGCTATAAATGCTAAAAAAGCATCTTTTCTACAAATTTTAAGAATATTTTTGGGAACTTTAAAAAATCGAGGAAGGGGTGGGTGAAAAAATTTTTGCGAGGGTGAAATTTTTCTGGGGGTTGAACCCCTAAGATGAGGTATGATCAGGACTCCTCCCTCCACGTGCATATCTGGTCAAAACATGAGTAAACAGCCGAAAGATTGACACTTTTGGGCAAATAGATAGCTAAAAACGTTTTAAAAAGCTCTTTTACTATGGATTTTTCGGGAATATTTTGGAAACTTTTGAAAAATAACTAATTCTGGAGTGTGGGTGAAAAATTTCTGCGGAGGGTAGGAGGGGTGTGAGAACCCTAGAAACCCCCAAGATCAAGTGTGAGTCTAAGTGCTTTCATTTTGCCACTTTTTCCTTCAAGCTTTTTATTTTCCTCCATTTTTCATTTTTGAGCTTTCATAAGTTTTTTGCAGTTTTTGATGCTCTTTCATCAATTTCATTTCAGATATAATTTCCTTCGTTTTTGCGGAAAGAAAAAATTACTCGTACATAAAGAATGCTCCCTTTTATAAATTTCAATTTTTGCTTGCAGCGGACAGAATTAGTCTGATTACGCAAGCACAGGCTATCTTTCATACGCGTGATGCAAATGATGATAAAGTCAATCCGTAAAATTAAAATTTATTGAAATTTGCATAAACCAATTATGCAGAACAAAAATTAAATGAGCCAAAATTTCTTAAAATTCGATTTTAGGAAGGAAATTGCTTTAGAAAATGCTTCTTCGTCGCTTTTTGCTCTTTAAATAAAAAAATAGATTCTTTCACTTTTACTTCATTTAAAAATTTTTTACGTGTCCTAAAATCTAATTAGTTAGAGCAAAACGGTGACCAAAAATCGAATAAAAATAAAGACTTAAAAATTATTAAAACAATGAATTAAAAAGGAATACGAAAATAAAAAATACCATATATAATAAAGATAAGGAGCTATGTATGTAAGTATAACCCACCTTTAGATATTCCCTCGGCCCACAGCGTGAGCCTAGAACCATTGTAAATGGTTTTAGAAGCGGCTTGTATTCGGATTTTGGCCAAAGATACTACGTTAATGTAAACTTCATCCTACATACGTAAATATGTATACATGTTTTTATTAGATTTTCAAAAACGATCAAATGTGTGAATGGTTGATGAACACAATTGTGAATGAAAGATGAAAATTTATTGATTGAATAAGTGCGATTAGTTAATGTATTAAAAAAGTCCATTTATTTCTTATGTACCACGCATTTCCGTTTTCTTCCGGAAATTTCATAAGTCCAATCTAATCTTGCGAAGGATACAATATAAAACTACAGTGCTCGCCATGAAACATGACGCACTATAATCGTCAGATTTTTATTAGATGATGCGTCGCGAGCGCCGCGTTTCGTCTATAATGAACTATCATCTCTTTTTTATTATTATAGGACATTTATCTGTATCATGCTGTTAATCTGGCGATGCGGACGGCGCAATTTAGCTATTAATATCGCCAACAAGATAGAAGCGCGCACGTGAATGCCGGAAGCGCGCATGTGAATGCCGTTCTATATTCAGGCACGTGCGCGCTTCCGGCATTCACATGCGCGCTCCCTTCTTGTTGGCGCTATTAATAGCTAAATTGCGCCGTCCGCATCGCCAGATTAACGGCATAATACAGATAAATATCCTATAATAATAAAAAAGAGATGATAGCGCATTATAGACGAAACGCGGCGCATCATCTAATATAAATCTGGCGATTATAGTGCGTCATGTGTCATGGCGAGCACTGTAAATTGCGTTCCTCAGGACTATTTTTTTCAAATTATTTTATTCTTTTTAAATTTAGATTTTGAATTTTTTTTTGAAATTTCAAATTTTAAATTTGTAATGTTTTTTAATTTTCATAAATTTTGGATTTTTTTATAAATTTTATAAATTTTATAAACGTAAATTTTCCATATCCTTTCCGCAGAAAATTATGCAGGCGTCAACGTACATAGGTCCACTTCGTTTAAAACGCGGAAATCTCAAGAATTATGATGCAATGGACTGAAATGTATTATATTTTATTGTGTTAATTGTATTATATTAACGAATGAACTACGTACATACATAAGTGAATGATTTTAAATTCTACTTACCCAGATTGATGAATTTAAACCACAACTTGGCGTATTTTTGTAACACGTTATATTCATACAACAGAATAAGTCACCTCCAATTTTTTAGCTAAAACTGGTAAAAAAGCACCTAAAATGGCCAAAAAACGATAGTTTTAATCAAAAATCGGGAAATCGAAAATATTCCGACTATGGGAAGGAGGTAGTGAGATGCCCCATCCCTCCCTGTTACGTTTATGATGCTAAATGTCATTTTTTGTCAAGCTTAAAGTAATAAAATCAAATAACCTGCGATGATTTTTGGAACGCGGATGATTTCCTATCGCCGAAAAAGCCGACGATTTTAACTCGACCGATTTTTCGAGCCTCCAGCAATCCAATCGAATTGATTTTTACTATTTCGCTGTCGTTCGTCGCGAAATTCAAAGAACCTACGCCTTGGGGTCCACCTTTGATTTTAATCTATCAAAAAGTGACCGCAGAGTATAGTAAAATGCACATAATCAGGCATGTATATATCTCTGTAGGGGAATGAAGGTGTTCGGACCCACCCCCAAAAAATTCAGAAAAAAATCGGAAAATAGGACTTTTTAAACGTTATTTTGTGCTATTTTTGGCCTGTTTGGGCTTAAACCCCAAAAATAGTGTTGGTCCCCCAAAATAAGACGGCCAGCTACGTACCTGCACATAATGCAGTTTGTATTCCGACGAAAAATTATAAAATCGAACTGTTTCCGCAATAATTTTCATAATCAGAAAAATACGCTACCTCCGTGCAATAAAATATGAATAATGATGCAAGATAAACAGAATGCAGCAAAAGAATTATAAAATAAAAATGCAAAAAACCATATTGAGTTCAAATAGTAGGTGAGGTATGCCAAAAGCAAAAACTGCACATAAACGCACCTGAAATTTGGCTCCAACCACTAAATTGACCCGTCTTGGCGTTAAAATTAGCGGGGCAAATACCTGTTAAATTTAAATTTAACGAATGTTAAAGATAATTCGGAATTTGCTGGTGAAATTGAGCATAACATATAACAAATAGAATCTTCCAGTCCAAAAACTATGCATTGGTATCCAAAAATTATCTGGATTAGCTTAAAAAAATCTGCTTCTATCAACAAGGATAACAAAATTTTAGGTTTATATCTTGGAATCTTTTGTAAAAATAAGTCGCTTGTCACGATTTTTTACAGAAAGACAGGCTTTTTTCAATTTTTGGAAAAAAATATAAGAATGCCATGCGTCCTAAATTCAAAAATCATCGGGCGTCTTAAAAACTTACCGATTTGATAGAAAAGCATGCAATCTGACAGTTCCTTGAATAAGTTTTTAAAACTGCTATATTACTATGAGGTACGAGTACAATGTAGACAAAGGAATTTGCAGAAATTGTAATTTTGCAGAATTAAAATTAATTTCATAAGTTTATTTAATGGATTTACTTACTTGTACACAATTTCGGGTACTCAAATCGTCGAATTTGATTTCAAGTAGCGGTAGCAGCGCGTAGAGAGAATACATAATCATCTTTTATGTATGTATGTATATAAATAGCATTAGCTCAGATTAAAATGCACTCAAATTTAAGAGAACGCTTGGCATATGAGTTATGTAAATTTTTTAAGTAGCCTTATTAAACAATCATGTATGTATTTACATACCTGAATGTTATGCTCATTGCTTCGTACCATCTTGTTGCCTAAATAGCCAATCGCAACGATTTTACTTACGCCCAGATTTTCGCCACTAATCTGTACTTCGTTGCTATACGAATCTATCGGTGAAGCTTCTAACGTACTAAATATATACAATATGTATAAATATGCTAATTGTAAATAGATACGCAAATATACATCAAATATGTAAATATGTATGGAAAGAAAATATGTACAAATATGAAAATATGGTAATATTTCAATATACATACGTATACATACATACGTACATACATACACATTACCAACCATGCAGAGCATGGGAATTCGGGGAGGAAGGTAATTATAAAGTGCCTTTTTTGGCCCAAAATCGCTAATTACCGTCAAAAACATCGTTTTTTCGGTGTTTCTGACGATGCTCGATCTTTCAAAAGCATAAAAACATAAAAAAATTTCTAGAAAAAAATCTAAAGAAAGTTGTGCAAATTGAATAAAATATAGTTAAAACATTAGTATAATGGTGCGAAGCGACGAAAATTTTACACTTTCGAGCAAATAGATAACTAAAAAAGCATAAAAAGGCTTCTTTTCAACGAATTTTCAGGAATCTTTTGGAAACTTTAGAAAAATCGCGAATTCTGGGGAGTGAAAAAACTTCTGATGGGGAGGGAGAAAATTTTTCTGGGGGGGTGAAACCCCCTAACTCCCCAAGATCTTGTATTCCCATTAAATATGTTACTTATCTTTGTATTAGAACAAAAATATATTGCAAACCATGGAAAAATGTAAACAAGCAAATGGTTTATTTCGGTACAGGCCCAATGAAAAGGTAATTATGTTCACTCATAATCGATCTTAAGTTTAAAAAAATTACGACAGATTTTCAATTCAAATATTAGTAATAATGTTTTCTGAATAAAAACTGAACAATGATCGACCATGACTGTAGTATGAGTCTATTTAACAAAACCTCGTGCACGAAAATCAATTTTCAGCGCTCAAGGGAATGGCAACAAAAGTGGTTTTCAGGCAGTCTACAGTAAAAAACTTCTAAGTGGTTAAACTTCATATGCCCGTCGATTGCTATGCATAAAATCATGATTCACGGTCCATTTCAAACCGCTTTTGTAATCGATTTACAATGCCTCGAAAATTGTGATCCATGGACCAGGTTTCATGAAATAGACTATAAGATCTTTTTTTCTGGTCAACCCCCAAAAAAGGCAGCGTCGCGAAATTATGGCTCCGTATATCTGCTCGCACACGATATGACGGCTCAACAAATTTCACGGTCAATTGATATTTTGTAGATCAGTGATTAAACGAACTTTAGAAACTGAATAATATATTTTCGGACCAACAGAATATGAAATTTAGAGAAACTCGATGCATTAAGGACCTATAGAGACAAAATCCCTGTTGGAATTCGAGCGGAAACGAGAAATCCCGTTTTGGTAGACGATTGTTAATAAAGAATCTGGAATAAGAATTAACTTTTTCTAGTTTTCGATCAAAATGAAAAAGCTGTGTGGTCTTTAATTGAAGTAAAAACTTATTCAATTGCACATCAGAAATCGAGTAGTAGCTAGCTTTCTCGTGAAAAATTTTTCGCTAAGACACGCACGTTTATAATTTTTTAGATAACTGACACGGATAGGATTGAAAAATCGGACGCGAAAATGAATAGATTACATATATTCATAAAAAAATAGATATACAAAACAGATATTCAGAATACTACTGTCAGGTAAAAACGTGACACGCTACTACAGTAATCTATTGACACCTGATGCGCATGTTAGAACAACACGGATTCAACGCATATATTGAAGAGACGTAACATCTGAAGAGAACCGGTCCGAGCTCAGCATGTAAAACTGCTAAGTGAAGGGTCAGCGCTGATAAAAGCTATTGGGTTCGCCCAATAGCATTAGGTTTTAAATACGTGCATGCGGCATAATATAAGCAGCTGCACGATTCCCACGAGACAGCTCAGTCCGAGCTATGGTCAGCCCGTTAAGGGGTTAATATATTATTGACTTAGGAATTATATTGCTATGAATGCGGGGCTCAACAGACGTACATACGCGGAGTAACACATGTTAAAATGAATATATTACTATGATTATCATATTAACCACTACCGGGCGTGACACTACATACATATATGTGAAGGGTGTGACGGAACTTCGCGTAATGGGGTACAGAACAAATATAAACTTTTTGTGCAAAATGGTTTACATCAGCTAACAGTGCATTTATTTTTGTATGGGAAAAGTTGTACTGTTTTCTTAATTATAGAAAAGTTGTTCCGGTGACGTGCTGTTTTACTTGGGATTTTATGGTTTCTCCCGTACGCCCCCTTTAACGAACTTTCCTTACACCCTGTACATAGACTAGCAGTTTAAAATAAAAAAAGGGTTTGTAAAAACAGACACCCAAAAAAATTGCAAAAATCACCTGACGCCAATAGTCGAATCGTCGAATTCGAAGCGTATTTTGAGTAAATTGAGGCAGTCGGCGCACAACAGCAAACTATGCCCATTCTCATCAATCAGGTTAAGACTAAGAATCGTAGTTCCACCCAGCTCAACCTAACAACATCTTCCATAAGTTTTGATGAAAAATTAATTGTTTTTATTTAAAATCATGATATACTAAATTCCCTATTTAATGTGCCAATTTGACCCGTTTAGGGGTATGACACGGGAGGACTGGATAGAAAATCTAACCCAAAGTCGGCTACCCTTCAGCCTACCACTACCGAGTTTTCATGTACGAGTTTTATTCGTGCCTCCAGGGAGAGAAACTCGTTGCATTACGTAGGGTTCGAACCGTCAACCTTCTGCACCAGGGGCAACGGTGTTAACCACTACGCCACAAAGCGATTTTTCAAATTTATATATGTTTGTATGCAAATTATTTTTTTGCACCATTGGAAACAGTGGTTATGACACTTAGTGCAGTTCTCGTGAAAAAATTTAAATCTTCATCCATCCTAAAGCTTTGTTAATCAAACGATTTTTGTATAACAAAAAATATTAAAAAATTACAATAATCAAATAAAACGAAATATCGTCAAATAGAATCAAATAATATCGATGTAAAATAAAACAATTATTAATAATTATTGATTTATTATTAAATTATTAAGTTATCAAACTATTATCAAAATATTTATTACATTTTCTGGCCCATCTATGACCAAACGATCCATGTCAGATACCGTGATATTAATAACGACTCCTTGCTCCCGACCTAAGCATAAGTCGACAATATGGACAGTCATCAACGGCGTGGTGGATTTGGGTAAAATCTGCAGAAAGTACGTACGTATAAAGGTTAAACTCAGTATATAAGAAAAAAGGCCTTAAATTGAAGGTTTTATTTAATTAATATTTAATTTTATTGAATTTTTGAATTATGCTTTAAAATTTAATCCCGCACGACTTTTGCAACTGAGAAACGACTGCAGGAAAATATTTGTCTTTTATAATGAAACCTCAATAAAACGAAGATGTAACTATTTGTTTCCATATGTAGCAATGCGAAAATCAACGGGCTACGGGAACCTGAAATTAAATATTTTATTTAATCTTTATTTAATTTTAATTGAATTTCCGAATTATGCTTCACAATATAATCCCGCATGACTTTTGCAAACGAAAAGCACACTGTAGGAAAATATTTGTTTACTTATGAAAGCTCAATAATACAAGGATTAAATTACGAACGCTTCAAATTACTCGTTACCATAGGTAAGCAGCACCGAAATTGGGGGAGGGAGCGAGCAAGACTTTTCAAAGGTCAAAAAGTGGCCTTAAAAATGGTAGTATGGCGAAAAAGCACCATTTTTTGACGTTTCTCATCAAGCACTATCCATTGGCATCAAAAATTGCGTAAAAAACGAAACACTTTTCACAAATTGAATTCTGGAGGAAGGTATTTTGGTTTCTGGGAGGGAGGTATTCAGCCTTCTAGGGTGCATACCCTAAACCCCCACGCCCACGTGTGCTCGTCACTGCTCATGTTTCTCACAGAAATACGCATTCGGTAGATTGCTCGGGAAAAAGCTTTCGGATATTAACTTATTTCACCCAAATTTACAATACTCAAAAATATTGTAAAGCAGATAGCTTTGATATATTTTATAGCATACATCATATGTAGGTGCGAGAGGTCAGGGTCGGCAAGGGGGATGAAATATCAGAAATCCAAATTAGTAAATTTAACGTTCACGAATATTTTGTTGTCTAAACGATTAAAATGGTCAAAACAGCCTATAAACGCCTTTTCGTGGCAATTTCGCATTTTTAAAGCATTTCTAGTCCATTTTGACTGCAATATGTATATCACTTCTAACTCTAAACAGTACAGAAATCAATCAAGTTTTGGGTAAAAAAAGTGTATAAAGGTACTGGAAAATTTTGATATTTTTACTGCTTTTGGCATCAAAAATGATGCAAAAAAAAGTTCCGTCAGCTCTAAATCGCCGGACAGTACCTCTCTGGCTGATCCCTCTGCGAGGGGTAATACCCCCTCACACCCCTGCATATTAACAAGACAGATTTTTATTTATTTCGAGATTTTGGCTTGATTGCAACAAACTGCCAGATTCGATTAAATCAGATGACATTTATCAAGCATTTATAAAGCAAGAGGTTACACATTAAATGACACATTTTACTGTAAGCTAATTAAATATAAATTAATTGATAATTTAATAAAATAACATAAAAATTTTTCTAATTAAATTTTAATTTATAAAATTTATACAATTTAAACAACGAGTATGGCTGCATATTAAGTATAATTTGTATAAAAATAAAACACCGAAAATTCATACTTTGATGCCCGCAGTATTCAGCTGGATTGACAAGGCGCTGGATTCAGATTCATATTCAGCGACGTAGAAATGACCCGATCCGCCTTTTTATAACACGCGAAGCGTATAAAGCATAAAATCACATGTGAAAATGGAATAACGAATAAATTAAGCCAAATGACCAAAACTTAACCCAACAAGTTAAAGGTTCTGAATAAATAATAATAATAATAATAATAATAATAATAATAATAATAATAATAATAATAATAATAATAATAATAATAATAAATGATAATAATAAGAATAAAATCAATAATAATTAATAAACACTAAAATAAAATCAATAATTAATTCAAATCAATAGACAAAACTACTAACTATTAATCGGCAAAGTGATCGAATTCTCCGGATGATTAAATACGCGTACTGTATCCTGATAACGACCGTCGATGTGGGCGAAATCGACGAAATGAACATCGATTGAGGTTACTATACTGTCTTCATTGGCATGCTGACGATAGTATAGCGAAAAGAAGTGATTAGAAGCAATCAATAATACTGCTCGTGAAAAAATCTCTCCGAAATTTCGATTTAAAAAAAAACGAAGAAAATGTCTGAAAATGTAAAAAATAAAATATAATACATAAAATAAAAAATGAAATATCTAAAAAATGTATCGAAAATTCCTAACGAATTTCTAGTTTACAAAATATGTACCAAATAAAAACGCTTCCTTCATAGACAATGAAATCATGGAAAGTTTTTTAAGAAAAACAAATTTCAATGAAACTGGAAAAATTAAAAAATTCCTAAAACATTTCTGATTCGAACCACCATTTTTGAGCCCAAAAAAACCGATAAAGTCATTTCAGGATAAACTGTTTGAGTTCGCCCCAAAAATTCCCGCGCTATCGCAACAAATATTGCATTTTTCTGACTTTTTGGAAATTTTTGATTTTTTCATGTTTTGTTCTTTGATGTTTGACTGTTTTTCAAACAAAATTTCGTATGCGGAAGGATTACGGTAGGTATCTATTGACAACCGATCCAGCCGGCGTCTTTCTCGAATTTAGCTGCCTGCTATATATTGGAAATTTTGACAAAAAAACTATTTTTTAAATAAGTAATAAGTTAAGATAAATGTTAATTAATTAATTAATTAATTAAATCAATCGATTAATTAAGAAAGATAAATGCTTAATGCAAATATTGTAAAATAAGAATGACATATAAACAAAGAAAAATCATACATGTAGCAGAAAGGCTGGGTGATCCCTCAGTCAAAGTCTGTCGTCCCTCGTTTCCCCGGAAGCAAAGATTTTTTAGCCCGCGATTTTTAAGCAAAACTTGCGTTTTTAGTTCTTTTTTAAATATTCCTCGCCATTTTTAGCCAAAAATAGGAGAACGTCATTCAATCCGCCTAAAAATAGCCAGCCTCTCAGAAATGGGAGCCACTGAACGTATGTTTAAATCAGTTTTGTTTACAATCGGCAAAAATTTTTCCCGATGTACAAAGACTTTTCGGGACCATCTTTGTACTTGTACAAAGATTTTTGGGAAAACAAAAACTGTATAGAGGTCGAAAATTCCCGAAAATTTTCGGCGTTTCACGCCAAAATGAGTAATCGTCTATCTTATATATCTTTATAATAGTAGAATTTGCATTTAACATGGTAAAATGTCAAATTTTTCGGAGCTTTGCGCCGTTTTTAGACAATTTTAAGTAACTTCTGGCCACATAAATCCATAAATTAGCTAAAGTACACTACAAGAGGTCGGAAAACCCTGTTTTACAACACTAAAATCGCTACAGTAACATATTATAATGGCAAAAAATTAGCATGTACAAAATGTACACAGACTTTTAGGGACCATCTTTTTACATTTACAAAGGGACCTTATACCAGGCACATATCTCTGGAGGAGAATGGGGAAGGGGGTTCGGACGCCCCCCTTCAAATTTGAAAACAAATCGGAAAAATAGGACTTTCTAAACGTTATTTTGAGCTATTTTTGGCCTTTTTGGGCTTAGTGCCCCAAAATTGGTGTTGGTCCCCCCTCAAAATAGGACGACCAGCTACGTGCCTGCCTTGTACAAAAAGAAAAGTGGTTCAAATCTATTCAATTATAAGTATTCGCACAAATAAATGTATTTAACTATGTAATTGAAAAAGTAAATTCGAAAAGCAAAATTAAAAATAATTTAAATTTAGCAAAATTCGGAAACGACTATAAATATAAACAATGTGAAAATCTGCAATAATCGCGCTCAGAAGAATCAAGCTCACTCTTGCACCAAATATGCTCGACTGGTCAGAAACGGATGGAAGACTTAATCGCAAAGTGGCAAATTTATCGAGCTGTCCAAGTCGAGGGACGACGGTAAAAATATCTGTAAATAAATATTCAAACTATACGTAGCATAAAAATGAAAATTGTAAAAAATAAACAATAAACCTTTCATACCAATAAAAAAATACATATAATTGTAAAAGTGAAGCAATCGATTCAAAATTGAATCAAATTCAATTTATACATAGGTAATCGTAAGGAAGGAGCGAAAATATGGTATGTACATGGACAGAAAATTAATAAAAGATTAAATTATACTTAAAAAACAAATATTACGATATTATTAAATATAAAACATATACATTTACTCACTCAGTACCTTAAGTATTTTGGAGGCTCACAAATTTTCCAAGATATCTCAAAAAGTCACGAATTAGGCTAAAATAATAGAAATTTTGAGCGTTTTTCCCTTTTTGATAATTCAACAGAAAAAAGCTTTAAAAAATTATCTTTTTTACTTGATTTTAATCAATCGATAGGACTTATCGTGATTTCTCAATATCAAGCCGACTCTGCCCCACTGTTTTTTTTTGTACTCGGCAAAGATTTTCCCCGATGTACAAAGACTTTTCGGGACCGTCTTTGTACATGTACAGAGATTTTTGGGAAGGAAAAATTGCAAAAAAGGTCTAAAATTCGAAAAAATTCCGGCGCTTCGCACCGAAATGAGTAAAATGAGTAATTGTGTGTTCTATATATCTTTATAATGGCTGAAATTGCATTTCAAAAGTAAAAATGTCAAATTTTTCGGCGCTTCGCGCCGTTTTAAGACGATTCTTAGTGATTTTTGCCCTTAGAGACCCAGAAATTAGCTAAAACACACTACGAAAAGTCGAAGAACTCTGTCTTTACCACACTAAAATCGCTGCTGTACCATATTATAGTACCCAAAAATTTTGTGTGTACAAAATGTACAAAGATTTTCAGGAAGACAAAAACTGTAAAAAGGTGTGAAATTCCCAAAATTTTCGGCGCTTCGCGCCGAACTGATAAATTATTTGTCCTATATATCTTTAAAATGGCAGAACTTGCATTTAGAATGGAAAAATGTCAACAATTTTCGGCGCTTCGCGCCGTTTTCAGATAATTTTTAGTGATTTTTGGGCGTCAGAAACCCAGAAATTAGCTAAAATACACTACCAAAGATGGAAAACCCTGTTTTACCACACTAAAATCGCTACTGTACTATATTATAGTACACAAAAATTTGCATGTACAAAATGTACAAAGACTTTTGGAGACCATCTTTGTACATGTACAAACGGACCTTGTACAAAAAAAACACTGCTCTGCCCTTGGTTCTGATCACCGAGGAAACAAATAATACAGTAAACTTCATAAGAAGCTGACAAGAAGTGAAGAGAAATTTTTACATCAATAAACCATACCTAACCACAACTTAGATTTTTTCAAGATAAAAATTGGAAAAAAACCGTGAAAAGCCAAAAAATTTGAGTATATTATAGCTCAAAACAGCGCAAATATCCGCTTTGGCATTTTTGTACGTTTTCGAAGCATTTGAAGAAATTTAAAAATATGAATTCAAATTAATTTAAAATTAATTAATTTTCCTCAGGCCGTTTTGGGATTAAACATGTTGCACGAACCATGAAAAAGCGGTAAACGACGTCTAACAGTATAGTTTCTAGAACATGTACTAATTTTTCAAGCAGCAAACAGTCCAAATAATTCATAAAGACAATTTTCTTCCATTATTTTGTATATTTTGCTGTCGCAGGTCATTTAATCGTCCTTATCAATATTATTTTAATGCGAATTCAACCATGAATATTTATGAAGAATGAAATAAAACGAATCGCAAAAGTATCAAAATTTGACATTAAATACCTAAAAAATTATACACTTAATCCCCCCCCCAAGGAAACCCAATTAACCCCCCCCTCCCAGAATTATTGGCCTTGAGCACGTATGCTTGTTTGCACAGCAAAATACGAAAAACTGTGATCAAGCAGAAGCAACGAGAATCCATTTAAAACACAGCAGTAAATATAGCTTACGGAATAGACTGGTTGAATTGGTCCCGAAGCGAAAATCTTCGACGATCTCCACCTGCTCTTCGAAAGTTTGGGCCGAATCGTACTGTAGGTTCCAGATGACGTAAGATGAGCTTATATTCAATAACTTGACATTTTTTTCGCCAAACAACGACAATTGCATACGCGACGGATTTTTATAGTGTAACGGAAACTTGAAATGAAAATTTTAGGATATGAAATTATTAAAAAATAATATGATGAAATAATATAATATTAATATAAATAAAAATTTAAGAGAATATGTACAGGAAATTTAAAAAATAAAACGTTACTACATAATACTGTATGTATTTCAAAGAGTTGAGAATTTGCATCGGTCTTAGAAATGATTTTTGTAGCCATTTTTTGAGCCGCAAAAATCGCATCTATCACACAGTTATGGTTTTACGATAAACACTAAACTTTCCTTTGATTTCGAAGAAGATGGGAAAAATGTAAAAATTTGGCTAGGCAAGTATAAGTGCGGTGTTAAATTTTAAAGGAATGAGCGAAGGGTCAAAATCAGGAAGGGATCCCACCCAACTCCCATCCACACATTAAAGAGGGATCCCATTCACAGTTGGCCGCAGACATGTAACCAAGGGAGGATAAGGGGATCCCCCAACCAAAGTTGGTCCCCCATCCCCCAGAGTCATAATATTTTTGACTTCCCCCAATTTTGGGAAAATTTGCGATTTTTGGCGGTTTTTAGGTGGTTTTTGGCCTAAACATTTGAGGTCATTTCCCTTACCCCAAAATGGCCGAGTACCCCTCCCAAAATTTCGAGCCCTTACATACATATATGGGTGGCCGTCCCCCTGATCATAAAAAGTTAAGATTCTCTACACGTTCCCACTTTTTAGAGGGAAATTACGCTTTTAGGTCATTTTAATGTGTTTTTGCGATTTTCGACCCCAAAATCGGCCATTTATCCTCATCGCTCGGAAATATCGTCGAAAAAAGGGTCCTGAGTCCTGACCCAAATTTTAAGCCTTGATTACATAAGGAACGGCTCCCATTTTTACCTTATCAATTTATGATCAGTGGATGTATCCTAAATCTTATGAGCTCGTTTTAGCCGGCTAGTCTAGGATCTAAACTCGAATCAGTGGCAAATTTTTTCACCCATATGCTTAAACACCAGGAAAGAACGCAATATACAAAGCAGAATATATTAAGCGTAAACCTTGTCTCCGCTTGTCAGAGGACATTTCAAACCACTATCGAAGTCCGAAAAAAACGGCGTGACTGTAATTCTTTTTGGCATATCACAGACCACCCTATAGAAATGCAATGATATTGGTAACTTTTTTACAGGATTAAATTAAAACAAAAACATTTGAAATTAGAAAAGAGAAAATAAAATAAAATTTGCAAATAAGTAAAAACTTACATAATAATGAAAAAAATTGAAGATAATTTTAACTTCAGATATTAAATACGTGTTCGTGTTCTTATGTTTGTTTGTTTTACGCTGCACGGAATTTGGACAATGTGCAATAAAAAGATTAGCGAGCCGAGAGCACAACCATATGCATAACAAACAAATTCGCCTACTTCAAACTTGCAAGCGACGCAGCGAAATCAATATCAGAACCCATTTTGGCACGGAAGAAGACGTTCTAAAAGATGCTGTAGACTTACTTTTCAACACGATAAAATAGAACATAATTTTGAAATGACAAATAATAATTTAAGTACAAATGTGTAAGGATATGAATTGATGTGTATTACAGCGAATTAATTATGTATTACATAAGAATAATAATATTATATCATATTATGTTGATCAGTAATTATACACACTGAACACTAATAATGCCTTCGTTACTGATATTGTCAACAATCATCAAATTGCTGTAAATCAATACCTGATTAATACTACTTAAATATCAAATCGTCAATTTTTCCAATAAAATCAATTGTATAATTTTAATTCAATCGTAATTACTCCGATTTGCTATTAAATCGTCATTCTATTTAAGTAAGAATATTACTCGTAGGCAGGCCCGTATTCAGGATTTCATTTCGAGGAGGGGGCGGAAATTTTTGAGGTCAAATATCTCAAGAACCATTAGTGGATGGGCAAAATTAAAGGCATTTCTGAGCGTATGTTCAAACGAGATTCATGCAATTTCAATTTCAACGAGCTGTATGCAATGACGAAGAAGAATTTTAAGAACAAATTTTAAAAATGTTCACTCTATTTCGTACTCATATTACACAAATCTATCGTTTAAGAATCTGACACACGTATGCACATAGGGGGTGAGGGGGTATTACCCCCTGAGGGGTCAGCTAGACCGGTACTGTCCGGCGATTTTGAGCAAACAGGTCTTGTTCTGCATCATTTTTGACATAAAAATCAGTAAAAATGTCATAATTTACTTTTTACTCAAAAAGCGCCCGAAATTGATAAATTTTTGCATTTTTTAGTGTTAAAAGTGATATAATGCAGTCACAATGGACTAAAAATGCTTTTAAAATGTGTTATTAACACGAAAAAACGTTTTATAGGCCATTTTGACCATTTTGATCATTAAAACAGCAAAACAAAATCGTGAACGTTAAATTTACTGTTTTAGATTTTTGGCATTTCACCCCCCCTGCCGACCCTGACCTTGTGCATCTATGATCTGACAAGTGATTTCTCGCCATTCAATCATCGAATAATTTCCTAACTTCTGTCTTTGTACTTAATCTTTGTGATTTAAGAAGAAAACAATACACAAAATAAAGAAAGCGGCGCGAAGCGCCGAAAAATTTGACGTGTTCTTCATGTCGAACTAAAATTTGAGCGGTTTTTGGCGGGATAGAAGACAAAAACTATAGATAAACGTTAAATCTGGCGCAAAACGCCGGAAAATTCTGATTTTACTAGCTGAAAAGCACGCTAAAAACCATAGGTACACACGGTCGAACTTTCGGGAAGGAGTGAAAATCAAAAACTGCGAGATAGCTAAGTGCTTTGTCAAAAAGGATTTTACACCTGTGTTTTTTGTATTCGGCAAAGACTTTTCGAGACCGTCTTTGTACATTACAAAGATTTTTGGGGAGACAAATATTGCAAAGAAGGTCTAAAATTCGCAGAAATTTTCGGCGCTTCGCGCATAAATGAGTTTTTTCGGCGCTTCGCGCCGTTTTAAGACGATTCTTATAGAGACCCAGAAATTAGCTAAAATACACTACCAAAGGTCGAAAAAGCCTGCTTGACCACACTAAAATCGCTACTGTACCATATTATAGTACACAAAAATTTGCATGTACAAAATGTACAAAGACTTTTAACGACCATCTTTGTACATGTACAAACGGACCTTGTACAAAAAAACACTGATTCTACATCGGAAAAACGATGGTAAACAATCGTTTTCGAGCATTTAAGACAAACATACAGCCTTTTTGAACTCACAAACATATGTAGCTGTATACATTTTTGAAATAATTATAGCTATTTAGCCCTTGAAGTCTGAAAAATAGCTATGAAACCTCTTGAGACTCAAAAACCGACTATACAGCATTTCTGAACTCACACGGTATGTTCCTGAGTCCAAAAAGGCTGTATAGCTAGTTTCTGAGCCCAAGAAAGGCTATATAGCAATGATTTTTCAGCCAGAATGGCTATATAGCTATCAGATTTTTAAGGCTGAGGGGAAGTCATACCAACCATGCTCAGCTATCCTGAAAACCTGTTTTGGTGGTGTTTCAGATCTATTTCCAGAATTTTTCATGTTTCCCTTTGGGGGACCCTTGTGTGTTTCAAAATTTATTTTTAATTTCTGGGGCCCCCATCCGCCCCCTGAATACGGACCAGCTCGTAGATGTATACTTTACTACAGCCAGCAAGTAAATATATTTATGTAATTCTGCTTAAATGCACAGATCGCTAGTAAAAAATAAAGCGATATGCCTATAATATGACTACAGTTTGAGTAATGCTATAGAAATCATCATCGCAAATGAAATTTTGCGCCAACGTAAGTCCAGTTTCATCTTGTTTATTAAACACATAAAAAAAGTAAAAATACGCCTCAATTTGGCGTAAGGCAATTAGAGTAATAGTTAATCAAAATTTGATCAAAAGTATAAAAGGTTCGCATACGCATTTACACATAAGGTCTGTCGTCAAATATTCAAAAGTATTATAGGCATAGGGAGAAATCTGATCCCAGAATAGATACTGACAAATGCAAAATGGCTGCCCCCACAGAATTGTCATGCCAATTTCCCGAACAAAATTGTAGAAAGAATGATTTTGTATAACAATTTTAGCCAACTTTTGACTCAAAAAGTCTAATTTCGGACTTATTTTTTAAATGTTATTTTGTTAAATTTTTAAAATTTTTTAAACTGATTTCTTTGTAATATTCTATAAAAAAACTTGCATTATCAGGAAAATAAAAAACAGATTCTTTCGGACCGTATATATGATTTTTTAAGCCAAAAAACGCTTTCTAAAATTTTTTAAGGTGGACCTTCAGAATTTCCATGTTTTACATGTATATACCATAACAACACACATGTATACCCAGGCCCATGTCCAGGATTTTATTCCGGGGGGGGGGGCAAAAATTTTGAGGTCAAACATTTCGAGAACCATTAAGAGATAAGCAAAAATAGAGGAATTTTTTAGCGTATCTCGAAGAGCTCTATACAATGGAGGAGGGAGATTTCAAAAAAAAATTTCAAACAATTTTCACTTTATTTCATACTGAAATAGAACAATTCTGACACTTATCATAAAACTCAATTCACATCATTCAACCGACAAACAATTTCTTATCCTCATTGTTTTACAAAGATAACTGATACAGAAAATTAATAATTCGGTGCGAAGCGCCGAAAAAAATTGACATGTTCTACGGACCTAACTCGAATTTGAGCAGGCACGTGTCTCTGAGGAAATGAGGGGGTTCGGACACCCCAAAATTCAGAAAAATAGAAGTTTTTAAACGTTGTTTCGTGCTATTTTTGGCCTTTTCGGGCTAAGTCCCCCAAAATTGGTGTTGGTCCTCCCAAAATAGGACGGCCAGCTACGTGCCGGAATTTGAACGAATCTGAATGGGATAGAAGACCGAAACTAAATTTTGCGTTTTCTAGCTCAAAAGTAACCTAAAAACCCGTTTTCGCGGTGTTTTAGACCTACCTCGAGATTTTTTTATTTTTCACTTTAAGGGATCCTTGTATAACTCAAAAAATTTTCACCCCCAGAAATTTTTTCACTCCTCCCCCAGAATTCGAAAAGTTGCCAAAACATTTCCTGAAAATTCGCAGAAAAAGTGCTTTTCTAAGCATTTTTAACTATCTATTTGCTCAAAGGTGTCAAATTTTCGGCGCTCTGCGCCATATACTCATGATTTGACTATATTTTGTTCAATTTGATGATTTTTTCAAATTTTTGTTGTCTTTTTATTCTCTAGAAGACAGAAAGACAGAGCATCGCGAGAAACGTCGAAATACGGTGTTTTTAACGCGTACCCATCATTTTTGGGCTTAAAATTGGTACTTCAAAATCTCACCCCCCACCAGAATTCCCATGCTGTGCTTATCTGCCCCAGCCCCCCCCCCCACCGCCCCTCAGGCACGTAGCTGGCCGTCCTATTTTGGGGCGGACCAACACCAAATTTGGGGGGACTAAGTCCAAAAAAGGCCAAAAATAGCACAAAATAAGGTATAAAAAGTCCTATTTTTCCGATTTTTCTGAAATTCAGGGGTCAGGACCCCAGAGCTACGTGCCTGCCGCCCCTGAATAAGGGCCAGTAAACACATATTATGATCTACTCACAGCTGAACCAGCATTCTGACAAAAGATCGTAAATATAGTAGTCTCGTCATTCGATCGACCATTCATTTTACCAACGCCATTGTAAACAACAAGTGAATCATCGATCGCATTTTCAGTTTTTTCAACTAATCAAAATAAATAGAAAAAATCCAATCAATCTTTATTCGAAGACTAACAATGACGAGTACAAAAAGTTTAAGATTTAAGTAAAAAGCTTTAACACATCTTCAATGGTTTGATAGCCAAGCCAGAAAGTTTTGAATAAATTTTGTCGAAATAAAAAATAAATACCAAATTAGACACAAAGACATATTTGCTAATGCATGTAAATACATGAAAAGCCAAATTTTATTCCTGTATTGTTCCAATTCAAATAAATCCGAAACAAATTATTAAATAGTTATTATAATTTAATAATCAAATAAAACTTTAATTATTGAATTATTAATAATCCTAATTTAAATTATCTAATTTAAATAAATCCGAAATGAGCGTTTTATTAAAAGAATTACCCTTTATTTGGAATTTTGCCTCATTGCGTGGACCGCCGAAAATTCGAACATTCCAAGACGATCCAACCATTAGAAATAGATCGCCGGTCGGATCTAAGACCTTAACAAAAGGTTTACTTCAAAAAAACAAAGAAATGAGAATAATATAAGAAAAACTGAAAAACAAAATCCATAGGTACATATTAAGATTAAAATTTTGTCAACTTAAAATGTGATCCTCGCTTGAAAAATTGAATGATTTTAATTGACTAAAGATGGAACACTGGTCAAGCGCGAATTCAATGAGTTGCATACTTTCCAAAAAGAAGTCCTCCAATTTCGGGTCAAAAATGGCAAAAAAGTAACTAAAAATGGCCAAAAATGCAACTTTTCGCCAAAAAAATTGGGGGTGGGGAAGTCTGGAAATTTCTCGAATTTGAGAGGAATAGGGGCGATTAGTTTTGGACATGTGATTCTATATCCTCGAAATTATTTAGATAAAATTATTAGAATAAAATAAAATTATTAAAATTATTGAACAAAATAAACAAAATTATTACTGACATACATACATATTTAAATCAAAATGATAATTATAATGATTGTAAAATTATAATTATAATGATTCTATATTCCCAAAATTATTAAGATAAAATTATAGAAAAAAATAGAAAAATTATTTATCAATAAATAAAATAAAATAATCAAAATTATCAAAATTATTAAATAAAATAAACAAAATTATTACTGACATACATGCATATATAAGTCGAAATATATATTATCTAAATTATACAATAAAAAACTATAATCATAATAAGATCATAATTATAATGATTATAAAATTATAATTATAATGATTCTATATTCCCAAATCGTTAAGATAAAATTATTGAATTAAATAAAATTGTATTAAATAAAATAAAATTATTAAAATTATCAAAATTATTAAATTAAATAAACAAAATTATTAATAGCATACATACATAACTATACGAATCAAAGTATGTATAGTCTAACTTATAAAACAGGAGAAAAATTTAATTAAGAGTAAATAATTAAATTAGCTTACTGTAAGCGGAGGAAAAACGTTAAATGTGAGATTCGCCGAAACAGGAGCCATATTTAATCTGGGAAACAACAGCGTGACGTCGTGAGAGCCCAATTTGCTGGCTCTTAGGCTAACAATTTTACAACCAGAATGTCGATCAATGCGCGTTTCTAAAGAAAGCGTTTAGTATTTTGAAGGTATTTTTAAGCTTTTGTAAATTTCGCTTTTAGATTCTTAAAATTTTAAGTTTTTTTTTAATTTTAAATTTTCTAATTTTGAATTTCGATATGAATTTTTTAATTTGAATTCTGTTGTAAGAACGGCGCTTCTTGATCGAGTACACTTTTCCTAATCATAATGCGTTCTGCAACGTAAGTAAAATAGATGAAGAAAAATAGAGGAAAATGCGGGAAATACAAAAAAACAGAAAGTGAATAAATATACGGAAAAACAACATAGAAGGACGTAGAACGGCCTTACTTCTCCTGAAAATATCGAAAAATCGAATACAATTTGGCGATTTTTTCATTCCATTCCATTTAGGCTATATGAAGCTGAAAGTTTTATCTGCACACAATCTGCAAATTATCCGAACTTTTTTGTTTCGGCAATTTTTCGATATAGTAATAGATAATTTGATATGTAACGTAAAAAATATCCTTTTCAATTCAATTTTGCTTAACACTTCATAACGCACATTTTGTGACCATAAGTCTATATTTCTACCTGGAAAATCACGCGTTTTTTCCTTTTAAGCGACAAAGGACTTTACGTGACAGTTTTAAATTTGAAACTTGGATAGCCCATGGATTTTCCGTTTCTTTAGAAACAGCAAAACCAGCCAAAAAGCCAAAAAAGGGAAATTTTCCCTCTAAACTCGATAAATGCGTTAATAAATCCCAGCTTCTGGCGATAGCCGGATTAAGGCGATAATTATTCGCTAGTCTAACTCCGCTTAAATGTAAAAAGCAGCCAATGTGACTTTAAATATTTTTTAAATCAATAGAACAATTTTTAAATTTTTATGTGAATTTTCCGACAATTCTTCAAATAACGTCTTAACGCACCGTCTCCGTTTATCAATTTGACGCTATTTTCAGGTGATATCAGTTGTACGGTCAACGATGAGCAATCGGTGAAAGGAACTAGTCGTTTGACCGATAATTCTATTTCCGCAAACGCCGTTAATGATAAATGAACGTCCGAGTTCAATTCGATATGACTTGGCAAATTGCCAAATTCAACGGCCATTAAATCGTTTACCACGACCTGAGTTAAGATTACTGTAGTGAGTAGTAGTACTTACATTGTGGTTGGTATTTGACAATAGTATACATTGACACAGACAATTCCAGCATCAGAATTGGGGGGACTAAAATTTTAAAGTGCCTTTTTCGGTACAACAAAAACGGTGGATACGCGTCAAAAGACATGTTTTCAGCGTTTGC
The DNA here is from genome assembly GCA_036768485.1 of Mermis nigrescens. Classification (NCBI taxonomy): domain Eukaryota; kingdom Metazoa; phylum Nematoda; class Enoplea; order Mermithida; family Mermithidae; genus Mermis; species Mermis nigrescens. The sequence goes on from JAVLUZ010000801.1 coordinate 73,570, forward strand.
ACAAAATATAGGCAAAAAATGAATACATAAATGGCGCCAAGCGCCAGACACTGTCGAGTCAAACGATATCTAAAAACGCCTAAAACAGCACCTTCTCTACGACTTTTTCGGAAAATCGTGAATTCTGGGGGGTGAAAAACTTTTCGCGGTATGAAAAAATGATGGAAAAAAAACAAAAAAAATTTTTTTCTGAAAATATGAAATGAAAATGAAGAATGTGAACCCTCCTAATATCATGCATGAGACAAAAATTTCGCTACCTACTGACACATCATATATCTATGTGCTGTGTATGTATCACAATCGCATGCATACAGAGTCGTAAGCAGTGTCGGATCTGGGTTTGATTTAATTTTTATTTAATTTTATTTAATTCAGAAATAATATATAATATGATAATACCTACTTTTATGATTTTTTGCAGTTTTTTCTTTGTCCTATTTGATAATATGTACATATGTACCAACCTTTTCGATTAGGTTTCATTTATCTACATAGATCTAGATTATGACGTTTTTTCGCCGCATGTCTTGTCTATTTTTAGTCAAAATGATTTATGGCGCGAAAATTCTTGGAAAAAAAAGCAATTTTAAGCAGTTTTGTGCAAAAAGTACTTAAATTTCTTTAATTATTCCTAAAAAGCGACGCAAAGCACCGAAAAATAAATAGAATTTACTTTTAAAAACGCAACAGAAAAAACGTTCTAAGGCTCAAATTACTCCGTTATTTCCTCTTATTGTGCATTCAGAGTAAGGCCAATTGAAGTGGCATATGTATTTGACGCGAAGCGCAGAAAATTATTTAGAAATTTACGCTAAATGTAATAACTACGAAAATATGGCATTCCACCAGGCCACTAAGTCAGTGAATAAATGTAATAAATACAGGTCTCATCCGGTGCGAAACGCCAAAAAAATTCGAGAAATCACGATGGTCGATGGCCAAAGATCATTGCAAAGTGCATGTCCGTCCTTTATATTGGCAAACACGTATCTCTGAAGGAATGGGGGGTTCAGACCCCCAAAATTCAGAAAAAATCGGAAAAATATAACTTTTTAAACGTTATTTTGTGCTATTTTTTGCCTTTTTGGGCTTAGTCCCCCCAAAATTGGTGTTGGTCCCCACAAAATAGGGAAGCCAGCTACAGTGCCTGTATATTGGACCAATGAAATTCGACCTCCATACATTCGCCCCTTGGCGTGTGAGCCTGGGGGCCTACACCATTCAGAAATCAAAATAACCTCAGAATTCAAAGGGGTCCTCCAGAATTCAATTTCTTTGTTTTTTTTAAATCAATGGACAGATCTCGATGAGAAACGTCGAATCGAAAATGATGTTTTTTGCCCCTAACATAAATTTTTCGGCACTTCTTTTGACCTTTATAAATTTAGGACTTTCAAATTTCGGTGCTGTCCATGTACATACGAAAGCATGTATGAACGTAAAGCATGCACCGTAATGTGCCCGCATCCGTTTAATTTAGATCGCCAAAAAGTTGATAAACAGTCGCGTTAGAAAAAAACGGTTTTTCAAATAAAATGTAAATAAATCATTTTTGTATGTACATTAAAAAGCGCTAAAAAAACAGACTAGTTATCCAGAAAATGATCCGATTTGAATCGATCAATTATGAAAAAATTTAGAGCAGAATATGTATATATACATACGTACACATGGGCGTATGCAGAGGAGCGATAGGGAGAGGGCCGCCACCCTCTAAGCCCAAAAAATTTTTGGAAACGTAGGATAGTGCATAAAAAATAATGAAAAGTAGCATCTTTTCATCGGAAAATCTCAAAATTTTAGGCGCTACGCGCCCTAGGATTGTTACTTTCTATACGTTTGGCTCAAGAGGGGCCAAAACGTCATTTTTAATAGAATATTGAGAAAAATTTCTTCAAAAAGTTGAATTTTATGAGCTCAATGAATCGAGCATATTCATAAAAGTCAGGAAACGCACTCCGTTTTGTGCCTAGGCGAATATAGCCCGAGATATAGGGTCAACGTTTTCGGACAGCCCACCCTTAAAACATCCTGCATACGCCCCTGTATGTACATACATATTTAGTACGAGCAGCGTTTTTTGTACAAGGTCCCTTTGTACATGTACAAAGATGGTCGCCAAAAGTCTTCGTACATTTTGTGCATGCAAATTTTGGGGTACTATAATATGGCATAGCAGTGGTTTCAGTGTGGTAAAACCAGTTTTTTCGACCTTTAATAGTGTATTTTAGCAAATTTCTGGGTCTTTGACGCCAAAAAATACTAAAAATTGACTCAAAGCGGCGCTAAGCGCTGAAAAATTTGACTTTTTTCCATTCTATATGCAATTTTTGGGTATTTTAGACATTTTTACACTTTTGTCTTCCCAAAAATCTTCGCGCGTGTACAAAAACGGTCCCTAAAAGTCTGTGCACATCGGGAAAAACCTTCGTCGAATATTAAAAAAGCGGGAGTACGATTATGTGAAAATCAAACATTTGCAAAGAACGTTCACTATTATTGATCTATTTAACTCGAAATATTAAATAAACTCTTTTAAACAAAAAAATTTAATACATTTATACGGTTTTCTCACCTTGGAATAAGCTCTATGTAAGCTATTTTTCGCATCTACTGCAAAAATTTGCGCCGAACCGACGGAGTCTTTAATTTCGACTACAGCTCCGCTATCAACAGTAGCCACATTCTGATTAGTACTCGACCAGACAAGACGCCCACTGCCACCTTTTGCCTAAGAAAAATAAATTAGAAAATAATCCTTCACAGCTTCGCAGTAAAGTTACCCTTTTCTTAAATTTTACCTGGAGGCTAGTTGACCATTTTTGGAAAGTGAATATAACTTACGATTTTGGGTTTTAAATAAAGCAAAAAATTACCTAGAAATGTAAAGTTAATTTTTATTTTTATATTTATCTTTATTTTTTTATTATTATTTTTATTTATTTTTATTTTTATTCATATCTTTTATATAAATATAAATATATATATATATATATATATATATATATATATATATATATATATATATATATATATATATATATATATATATATATGTGTGTGTGTGTGTGTATTGCATATTGCTGGGGCAAGATATGTATTGTATATGCAGACAGATGTTCCACTATTAATATGCAATTTCCTCGTTTTTGTGCGTTTGCCTACATTGACGAATTATCGTACTTTTCAATTAATTACAAGCATTTTACGTCATTGAAGCAGAACTGCATAGTTATCTGAGTAAGAGTGATCAGCCCATGCTTTTATTCTTGTTTATAAAATAAGCATTGTCGGAAATTTTCATAATAGATGAAAAATTCAGCGCCGATGGAAACGCACTCGAATTTTGGAAGGCAAAGAAGTTAGCTTAGCCGCGGCTTAGCACACTAGCCAGGAAGTATTTGTCTGCTCCACAAACCAGCGTTGCTAGTGAACAACTTTTCAGCACTAGTGGAAACATATGCTCAGATTTTAGAACGCGCTTGTTGCCTGATAAACTTGAGGCTTTAGTATATTTAGCGAAAAATCTGAAAGCAATTAATTACGAATATTAATCTCATTCATTACTCAATTCTTCGATTATATCCAATGAAATAAAACTTTTGCGCACGCTCTTTCGATATTTCATTTACTTCATCGACCTAATGTCTTTGTGTCTTTCTGCATTACAATACACTTTTAGCCCCGGTGCCGGGGCAGAGGCCCCGGCACCGGGGCCGGGAGCCGGGGCACGGGACATCCCTAATATATATACATCGTTTTATCGGCATTTCTGATGATGCTATACCTTTCTAGAGCATAAAACATTAAAAATTTCAAAAAAAATCAACAAAGTCGAACAAATTGAACAAAATATAGTCAAAACGAGAATATGGCGCGAAGCGCCGAAAATTTGAAACTTCTGAACGCATAGGTAGCTAGAAACGTCTAAAAAGCTCCTTTCTACGAATTTTCAGGAAATTTTTAAACAACTTTTGAATAATCGCAAGTTCTGAGCGGCCGGGGGGGGGTTAAAAATTTATAAGTTGAAAATTTTTAAGAGAGGGTAAAAACCCCCCATGTTCCCCCTCCCCCCCCCCCGCAAATCATGCTTGATTGTGAAATGTGAAAACACGCGCATTGACCGAAAATTGCATTAGAGGTTAGGAAAATTACCGTCAATAAAGCTTTATAACGCGGGCTATTTCCGGCTATAGGCGGAAATACGAGTAAATCCGGCTCGACGATTAATTTATCGTATATTTCGACTTTCTGAGCGCACGTCAAGGATCCAAAACGGCCATTTATTTCCGTCTGGCCCAAAACAATCGGCTCAAACAGAGCATAAGTCTGATTGTCGCTTATAAAATGTACATTAAAAAACGATCGGTCAAATCGACTTTCGAACGAGAGGCCCTAAATCGAATTAAAATTTAAAAAAAATTAAATTTAAAAAATTTCAAAAAATACAAAAAATTGACAAAATATGAAAAAATTGAAGAAATCTAATTGAACAGGATGTTTCAATTATTTATTCGACGGTTTGATATAGCATAAACCGATCAATTCTGCCGAGCTAGAGATTAATGTTTTAGACAGTACGCATTAACCATAGAAGTTTTCGCGATTAATTCTTGATTATTCGCATTGACATTGAAATTTGCACAAGAATAATTTGATATTGAACGGATTTTGCAGCATGCGTTAGGCACGTTTCATCCCCCCAAAAAATTTTTCACCTCCACAAAAATTTTTCACCCCCCCCACCCAATATCACGGTTTTTTTTGTATTCGGCAAAGATTTTTCGCGATGTACAAAGACTTTTGGGGACCGTCTTTGTACATGTACAAAGATTTTTTGGAAGACAAAAACTGCAACAAAGGTTCGAAATTTGCAAAAATTCTCGGCGCTCCGCGCCGAAATGAGCAATGGTGTGTCTATATATCTTTATAACTTCAGAAATTGCATTTTGAAAGGAAAAATGCCAAATTTTTTGGCGCTTCGCGCCGTTTTGAGACGATTGATACTGATTTTTGCCCTCAGAAACCTAGAAATTGATAAAATACGTAACCAAAGGTCGAACAACTCCGTTTATCCCACACTAAAATCGCTACTGTACCATATTATAGTACCCAAAAATTTGTGTGTAGAAAATGTACAAAGACTTTTAGGGACCATCTTTGTACATGTACAAACTGACCTTGTACAAAAAAAACACTGCCCAGAATTGATGATTTTTTGAAAGTTCCTAAAAATTTTCTAAAAGTTTGTAGAAAAGATGCTTTTAAGCGTTTTTAGCTATCTATTTGCTCAGAAGTGCCAAATTTCCGGCGCATCGCATCATTATACTCATGTTTTGAGTATACTCTGTTCAATTTGTACCGACTTTTCCGATTTTTTTCATATTTTTTTATGTTTTATGCTCTAGAAAGATAGAGCATCATCAGAAACGCTGAAAAACGATGCTTTTGACGCGTACCTACCATTTTTGGCCCCAAAAAAGACTCTTCATAATTTCATCTCCCCAGAATTCCCATGCTGTGCATGTATGCACGTCATCATAAGGTTTTAGGGTCCAAGGCCTCGAAAAAGTGAAAGGCTAAATTTTCTAGGGAGGATATGTCAAAATTAAGACCGAAAAAGAATATAATAAATTTTTCGCGAAAAAAAACATGAAGTCGAGTCGACCAGAAATTGTCAAAAAAAGTTAGTTTTACGCTAATGTAACGCTCATATACCGATTTCAAGAAAAAGGGGTATGCGCTGATCGAATGTCTATAGGTGCACAACATGACTGATCTAGGGGTCACTGATCGGTCCGGAGGGGTAAACCGGACCTGAGCCTAGAAAAATTTTTTCCTTTTAAATTTTTATTTTTTTTCTTTTAAATTTTTTTTTTGATTTACCATTTTGTCCGTCTAGGGGTTAAGTCCTCCGAACCCCCCACGTGCATGTCTGGACATATACATACCATACATCCATATTTTTCTGATATCGTTGCACTGCAATCATATGAAAATCAACTGCACGATATGATCTGTCTGAGGATGTCATAGAAAATCAGTGAGAAACTTTGAGCTAAAATTACCTAAAAATTAGCTTGAATGCTAAAATAACGCAAAAAACTTAATTCGGTTTCTGATCGACTTAAACGGTTTAAAAAAACTGTTTTGCCTTTTCCCACCAGAAAATTCCTCTTTTCCCCTTCTGTTGGATTTTCTAGTAGACTACAGACACCAAACCCTGCGTAAGGACAAGTCCGGATTTAAGACTTATGTACATAAAAAAACATCATTTATTTTTTCAAATCTTTTCATCCTAAATCTTATCAAAAAATGAGCCGTTTGACATTTTTCATCAAAGACAACAAATTGAGCGATTATTAACCATAAGGATTGGGTTTCAAATTCCAAAAAATCAAAATACATCGCGTCAAAATTGTGGTCTTTCCCTCTTATAATTTAGTAAATGTTTTAAGGAGATTAGACTAAGGATAAAATTTAATCAAAAATTAAAATAAAAATTGAATGAAAATTAATTAAAACATTAGAGCGATGGGGCAAAATTTTACCTGGCCGATATAAATCTTTTCACCGTGATCATCCAACAGTTCCGCTTGTAATTCATATTGGCTATTCTTCTCTAAAATCCAATTGGATTCGCCAGGTTTGATAGAATATTGTAAAAGTTCGGCATTTACAACGGTTACTGTCAGCTGGGGCAAGTGCGATGAGGTTGAATCGTCGTCTGGAATCATATTTAAGATGACAAACGCCAAAATTAATCAAAAACAAACGGTAAACTAATTTTTTTAAATCAAAAATTAAGTCAATTATCAGATAATACAGTAATATGTAGCACGTCTTAAAGCATGGCCGAAGCTTGCCCTCGCAGAGGCATATAAAAATATGAAAATATCATAAATTATTGAGATTCACAATAATTTATATTATATATATTATATATTATAATTTATATTAATATATATTATATATATTATATTTTTTATATTATATATAATTTATATATATATATAATTTATATTATATATATTATATTAAGATAAATGTATAAATATATTAAGATAAATGTATAAATATATTAATATAAATATATAAAAATATATATAGATATAAATATCAATATATATATATATATATATATATATATATATATATATATATATATATATATATATATATATATATCTCAAAATAACAAGACGTAAAACGGCTCAAAATTTTGTATGGAAGGCAGGGTGGATAGTCAGCCATTTTTATGTAGGCTAGGGCAAATTAACTTCAATTCAATTTTTAACGAAAAATGGAAAAGAAGTGAAAATGCCGAAAATCGCTAATTGTTCACTAACTTCAATAGGGTTTAAAAGATTTCTGAATTTTTGTCATAAATCTAACGGCTCAAAATTGGGGGGTCCCGGCCATTTTTAGGGGAGAAGGGTAAGTGACCTCCAATTTACGGCCAAAAACGCCCGAAAACCGTAAAAATTTCAAAAAATTTAATTTTTTCAGAAATTGAGGGGGTCAAAATTCTTCCGGCTTTAGAGGAATGGGGGGTCGGCCGACTTGGGTGGGGGATCACCCATCCCCCGTTACATGTATGACTCTGGTGGATAGGTGGACGACCGACTTTAGGCAGGGGATGCCCGAATCCTCCAATCACGAGTACGATATGATAAGACTACACTCTCCGCCCTGTCGGCCTTATACACACAGAAAGAGTTGAGGGATTTTCCCAGTTCGCCCATAGAATTTTGGACAAAAGCTCGGTTCTTTAAAACTTACATGCCTTTTACGCTAGATTTTGGGACAGGAATTAAAGAGCCGATTTTCCGTCTTTATTTCCATGAGGTTTTAAACTATTAAATAAATATAAAACCGATTGTTGCAAAGAATCGATGATAAATCGAACCAACTTTTGTCTTTCAGTGATATCACAGCTTGACCGAGCTTCAATGCTGTGGCAGCAGTACCGTCCAAATCAACAGCAAAAACTGATGCATCCGAGCTGTGTAAATAATAGGGCGATTCGTCTAATTGGTCCGTTTCAATATTAACTCGGATTAGCCGATTTTGTCTCAATGTGAAGGCGGTAAAATTTACAGTCTGACCAACAATGACACGCAAATCGTGCGATGGACTCAACATCAGATGAGCGATTACCGTCAAAAGAACGTAGTCGCTAGGATGTGCCTAAAAGTTAAGGAGTAAAGGTTATACATGTGATATGGGGGTACAACTCCTACAAATTTTTGACACCCTTCTACGATCTTTTGCGAAAAATAGCAGTTTATGGCCACTTTTGGCCAAAACTTGAAAGGTTATTTTTGTACCCACCTCCATACATGATCTTAGGGTTTAGGGGCTTTCCCCCAGAATTCGCGAACTTCCAAAAAAGTTCATGAAAATTCGACAGAAAAAGTACATTTTTAAACGTTTTTCACTACCTGTTTGCTCAAAGGTAGCAAATTTGCGGCGCTTCACGCCACAAACTCATTTTCGACTATACTTTGTTCAATTTATTCGAATTTTTGTGATTTTTTCGAAATTTTCTCAAGTTTATACGCTTTAGAAAGACAAAGCATTGTCAGAAACGTTTCCAGTGATTCCCTGAAAAATACAAAATTGCGTCTAGTTGGGGTTTTGAATTTATTCTTGTAACTGTAACTTCATTGCAAATTGCAGACTAGTTTAAACAATGGCAAAGCAAGTAAAAAACATGAAACAGATGAAATAATAAGATATAGAGGTACATAGGTACCAGAAGAGTTCCACTCTCCCCAGAAAGGTGTTCATCCTGCAGAAATTTTTTACGCTGCCCCCTCCAGAATTCGAGATTTTTCAAAAAAATTCGTAGAAAAGATGCTGTTTTAAGCGTTTTTAGCTATCTGCTTGCCCAAAAATGTCAAATATTCATTTTTTCACTACATTTTATTCAATTTATTCTGAATTTTGTTATTTCTGTATGTACGTTCCAGAAAGATATAATGTCGATAAAAAACAAAAAAATGATGTTTTTGACGCCTATCCACCCTTTGGGCCCATAAAGGGACTTTAAAAAACATTTTTCGGTTTTTTCCCCAGAATTCCTATGCTGTTCATGCCTGGTAGGTACATGCATACATAAATATTCACCCGATCACTGTAAAACTGACGACATGCTTACTGCAGCATATTCCGAATCTTTGAATTCGACGGTAAGCCTCGCGCGACCGGTTCCAATGCCCTCCAATAAAACCTGATCTCCCATCAAATGCCTCGACTCCAAGCTGAGTATATTTTGCGTTGTTTCGTATTTAGAATCGAAAAATTTGACCAGGCGCAAAATTTTATGCAAATTTCCGTGAAACGCGTTTGATGGATAGTCGAGCCGCCAATCGAATGATAAATTTTCCAGCGAAGAAAACGTGTCGTCTGCGAATAGTATTCAGAAAAAATGGAATTTTGCCATGAGGATTATTTTTTAAAAAACTGATTTTTGGACGAAATTTAGCCGTTTTTCATAATTTTTCGATTGAAAATAAAAATAAAAATTTGATCGAAAAAATGAAAATATTCATTAAAAAAGTAAAAATAAAATTGTAAACTAGAGATACGTAATATGCGAATGCAGCAACATTATATCATCGTACTTTGATCATTTTTAGCGATTAGCACAAATCTTTCGGGAGCGTCGTCTATATAAAGCTCCCTGGTCGTTGTTTGTATTTCGATTGTGTGTATTACGTCTATTATGACGTCACAATTAAGAATAAGTCCCGTTTCTAAAATGAAGAAGTAATAAATTACATACCGTTAAAATTTGTACAAAAACCTAAGCGTCTAACTGCCATACCATGATTTTGGGGTCTTTTGGGGAGAGGGTTCCATCCACACATGGGCGTCGGGGTCTAGGGGGTACAACCCCCTCCAGAAGTTGAAAACCCCCCGCACATTACTGTAGATCCCCTCCAGAATTCAAATTTTAATAACATTTTTGGCAATTTTTTGCAATTTTTGGCGATTTCACCCCTCCAGAATTTTCTTGCTGCCCATGTATGATTTCATCCCCCTCTCCAAAAAAATTCAATTCCCCAGAATACGCGATTTTTCGAATGTTTCAAAAAATTTGCTAAAAATTCGTAGAACACGTTTTTTAAGCCTTCTTAGCTATCTATTTGTTCAAAAGTGTCAAATTTTTGGTGCTTCGCACCAGATACTAGTTGTTCGATTTATTCGGCTTTTTGATTTTTTCGAAATTTCTTTTTTTTCTCCAGAAAGATAGAGTATCGCCAGAAACGCCGAAAAGCGTTGTTTTTGACGGGTGCCGAAAAAGGCGCTGTAAAATTTCCACACCCCCCCAGAATTCCAAGGTTGTCATGTCTGCCTACTGCCACTAAGTACTACTTAGCATTATGATTTATTCAGATTTTTCATTTACATTTACGTACAACGTTTATTACTTACATTTACGCAGTGTCTATTAGACATGCACAGCGTGGGAATTCCGTGGGAGTGAAATCAAAAGATTTTCCTAAAGTGCCCTTTTCAAACACAAAAACGATGGGTATGCGTCAGGAATACCATTTTTGGCGTTTCTAACGATGCCCATTCTTTTTGGAACATAAAAACATTAGATTAATTACAAAACTATCAAACACTCGGGTAGATTAAATAAAATATATGGCCTGACACCTTTCTGTTTAGAAAAAATCGCTGATAACGATTAAAACGGCGCCTTTTCTTCGACTTGTTGTCAAAGTCGAAGAAAACTTGTTATCTTCGACTTTGCCAAAAATGCTGGGAGGATTAAACCTCCAAAACCATGTTGTTTTTTGTTATGCTGCTTATTGGACTAAATTTCGACTGCTTACAAAATTGTAGCTGTTATTATTTTATGCAAAAAAAACAGATAATACACAAACATAAGTATGTACATGTACATTACGAACGGATATCACCACGTTATCAAATAAGGAGCAGATGAAATCATACATGATCTCGGGAGTTCCTCCTCGCCGCAAAAAAGACTTTCCACCCCTCGCAGAATTGTCAGACTTTTTTAAAAATTGTCGTATATCTAAATATTTTTTCATAATTTTTGTTTTGGCATACATTTTACTATTTTTCGCCCCCATACCGGTGTCATGCCAGTCCAATTCTGCTCATAATGCCGATTAAAATTGAATACAATAACTTGTTTTTTACCACTCAAGCATATTCAGAGGCAATATGTGATTTAATACTATGCAAGAATGCAAAAGCAAGAAAATTAAAAAATTACACGTTCTTGTTTCAGGGGTTTCCTTATCATACATACACAGCATAGGAATCCCAAAAAATCTTTTTAAATATAATATCACAAAATAGAAAAAAATACAGTACAAAAAATAATAATGAGAATAATAAAAAATCTAAAAAATTATACGATACTGCAAAAATGTTACTTTGCGAAATGCGCATTCATAACTTGATTTATTTAAAATACCAATACATTTCGGTATTAAAAATTCAATCAATTAAGAATGTACTTATGTCTTGGACAAGAATGATAGAATTGGCCCGTTTTCGCTTGCGGAATACAGATTTCACAATTGCACGCGGGGCGCAATCGCCGACAGGCTCGACAATGACTGCGTCAGAATTGCTCGAATTCCTTCATAAATTTACGAAAAATTGAAAAAAATAAGATAAAAAACTTAATGAAACTTCAAAAAATTAAAAAGTCTGAGAAGTGAAAAACTGACAAATGGCGATCAAGTAGTTGAACATAACAATTAAAAAATAAAATCGGATAAAATCAAATAATCATCTTAAGCCAAGACGATCTCACGCCTAAGATCTCTAAAATCCTAAATATTTCACTACCGATTTCATCATTGTAAGCATCGAAACAATTTTACGGCGCTTCAAAGACGAATGAAAAAGAAAATTGCCCAACTGGTATAAATTATTTTAACAAGTTAATCTTGATGCTTGAGTCAAGTTTAGATCATCAAGAGCTAAACACTTAAATTAGTAGTGTTAAGCAAAAATATTTTGGCGGACAAAGCTTTTTAACTCAATACTGAAGATATATGAAGAGTAATTAATGCAGTAGCCGGCGAACATTTTGACGTGTGCACCTTTTTAGCTCAATATCGGGCACTACAAAAGCAAGCAAACCGGCACAATAAAATTTTTACATGTTTTCTGTGCTTCTTCTCGCAAAGAATCTTTGCACATGCACAAACGGTCCCAAAAAGCCTTCATAGATCCGAAAAAATCAATAACTACTAAAAAATGCTGGGTTTGTTTCTCCTAAAATGTTTTCGCGTACCTATGCCGATAAATATGTTCACTGTTCAGTCTTTTCTCAGCGTGTCCTCCCAGCTTATACCACAGATTATTAAATTTTCAAAATTTCAATCATTTACTACACTCGTATGTTCTAGCTTTCGATGAAGATTAATGAAAAATATTTAGAGCTCCGCAGCTACCTGTCGTACTAAAATATCTCAGTCATCTGTCATACTAAAATTTAGTATGACTAATGTAAACAATTTCAGACGCTTGAACGTCTAAAAAATTATATTGTCTTAAATTAGATTCAGGACTTAATCGCTGCGCCCGTGCATGTAACAAGCAACAGAAGGAATCTGAGGACCCCACCCAAGGTTGAGATTTTTTTGCCTGCTCTTAGACTCATGGACGAAAACTTGCATTTTTAAAAAATTTTTAGGTACCCATCCGTCATTTTGACCAAAATCTAAAGCCTTTCACCCATCCCATCTCAAAAAATCTATCCAAAGATCCACGCCATCCACTTTTTACAATTTAATCGTGTTTATTCGGGTATTTTTAGGCGCGCGAACGTCACAATTCTATATCAAAACTTCAAAAATATCCGGCGCTTGGCGCCGGTTCTTTTCTTTCTCAATATTCCCACCTTAATTTTTTTAACTCTTTTTTTACAAAATGATTGTCAAATGAAATTTCGCTTCAAAAACTTCTTCATATTCCTTAGTACAATTCGTTTCTATCAAGTTATGCTTCACAAATAGCAGCTTTTTGGCCAGTGAACAAACGATTTATTTACGTAGGATAAACTGAGCAAACTTTGCAGTGGAAATTATTAATGGCTCTTATCTCGAAATAATCCTAGGCACTGCTTTGGCAGTATTTCGGCACGTACTAATAAATAGGCATACCTATGGGTGGAGGTTAGGACGCCCCCCTTAGCCCAAAAATAATTTTGGAAAGGTAATGAAAATTGACATCTTTTTATCGAAAAATCTCAAAATTTTCGGCGCTTTGCGCTGTAGATTTATATTTTCTATAAGTCAGGCTCAAGCTCGGCCAAACAAACGTCATTTCTCTGAGCCTGTTGAGATAAAATAAAACTTTTTTAAAACTTAGAATTTCATGAGCTGAATGGATAGAGCATGTCTGGAAACGTACTTTATTTTGCGTACCATTGAACATATCCAAAAATAAATGATCACCAATTTATGGATCTTCCAGCACCCCCACCTTTAAAAAATTATGCGTTCGCCCGTGTACTTATATGTATTGGCAAATTAATTAAATTGAAACAGCTAGTAAGAACTTAAACAATTGCCTAAAAATACGATTTTGTTAAGAATAAATGTAAAATATATCACTGAATGAGAAAGACGCTTGATGCGAGACGCGAACAATAAAGGATCGATTAGTTTATAGTAGCACAGAAGGTATTAAAGTCAAAAAGGGACGCACAGCTCGAGCAAGATATACAAATTATTTTCCATGAGTGTTGCAATTTTATACCTTTTCGTCTCTACAAAACCTCAAGGCTTTGTTTCAGCAGATGAGAATGACAAAATTGTTTTGCGCTTTGGCGAATTTGATCCTTCTAATTACTGAAGTATTTGTCATCAAAAAACCTCAAATTGAAACTGAAAACGCTAAAAATATGAAAAATTTTCAAGCGCTTCACACTGTATTGACAAATTATTGCTTTTTTATTGTCAGAGACCAAGATATTGCTAAATTGCACTAATAGACGTCGTAAAAAAAGTTTTGGCATCCAATGCACACAGAAGACACCATAGTCGCGCAGGACGGATGGTTTGCGGAGTCAGTTCAGCCTGGGTTCAGATGGGATGAAAGACCTAAAATTCTAGGCTTTATCCGCCATCAATGGCCTCATAATGTGGAGTAAACAACAGAGCACGAAAGCTATCTTTTTACTGCTCGAGGATATTTTTTGCCCATTTTTCTCCTATTTTGGGCTTCTTGTCCTCATAATAATTTTATATTTTCTCTTACTGGTGGGCAACAGAAGACCACCCAACCCCATATATACGTCTAGTCGGCGCTGAACATCTGTATAAAATTGATATCGACATTGTAACATGAAGGTGCACTAAAACCAAAGAAATACATTATTACATATTATGCGTATATGTTTACTTAAACTACTCGAACCCGATCGGGTATTTATTTGGATACACGAACCCGAACCTGAACCCGAATAAACTGAACTTGACTACCCGAACCTGAATACACCAAAATTCACTATCCGTTGCATCCGAAAGATCTATCCAACCAAAATTTTGACGTACTCCCAGTGTTGTTTTTTGTAGTCGGCAAAGATTTTTCCCGATGTCCAAAGACTTTTCAGGACCGTCTTTGTACATGTACAAAGATTTTTGGGAAGACAAAAATCAGAGAAAAGGTCTGAAATTCACAAAAATTACCGGCGCGCCGAAATGAGTAATTATCTCTTCTATATATCTTTATAATGGCAGAAATTGCATTTCAAAAGGAAAAATGACAAATTTTTCGGCAAGACAATTCTCAGTGACTTTTACCCTTAGAGACCCAGAAATTAGCTAAAATACGTATTAAAAGTCGAACAACTCTGATTTTACCACACTAAAACCGCTACTTTACCATATTATAGTACCCAAAAATCTGTGTGTACAAAATGTACAAAGATTTTTGGGAAGACAAAAACTGTAATAAGGTGTAAAATTCCCAAAACTTTTCGGCGCTTCACGCCGCAATGAGCAATTGTTTGTCCTATATAACTTTAAAATGGCAGAATTTGCATTTAGAATGGAAAAATGTCAAATTTTTTCAGCGCTTCGCGCCGTTTTGACACAATTTATAGCAATTTTTGGCGTCAGAAACCCAGAAATTAGCTAAACTACACTACCAAAGATCGAAAACCCTATTTTACCACACTAAAATCGCTACTGTATAGTAAACAAAAATTTGCATGTACATAATGTACAAAGTTTTTTGAGGACCATCTTTGTACATGTACAAACGGACCTTGTACAAAAAAACACTGCCTACTCCATGAATTTATGGTCGCACATTCACCTCACTTAAATTTTGCTCATTTTATTAAATATTACAAAATCGACGTACGTATA
This sequence comes from Mermis nigrescens, assembly GCA_036768485.1. Taxonomy (NCBI): domain Eukaryota; kingdom Metazoa; phylum Nematoda; class Enoplea; order Mermithida; family Mermithidae; genus Mermis; species Mermis nigrescens. The sequence continues at coordinate 88,953 of JAVLUZ010000801.1, forward strand.
AGCGGCCAACGATTCTCCTCCACAATCAGTTTATAAATCAAGATTTTTGATTAAATCTTAAAACTTGCCAAATCTTATAACTCAGAATCAGAAAAAACGTTTAAAAAACCTACTACTTTTTTCCTAAAAATTCATAGTATGTAATTCTTATCTATTCTACAAAATAAAAACTTTTTAACGACTTAATAGTCCAGTACATCACTTCTGCTGCTTTACACGCATGCGAATCGGGAGGGGACGATAAAGTATCCTCTAACAAGATTTTTAGAAAAGCATACCCTTATCAGGCCACTTATGGATCAAACCACACGTGGGCATAGGGGGTGAGGAGAGATTAACCCTACCTACGGTTTTAGAAAATCAGGTGCTGCCAGACGATTTTGAGAAAACGAAAGGTACTCTAAGACACTTTGTGAGCTTGACGTGGTAAAAAGCCGCAAATTCTAATCAAAAACGGTAAAATTATCAGAATTTTCTAGCGCTTTGCGCCGTATTGATAATCTATTTAATCCTTTATAGTTATTAGAGATGCATAAATTGACGAAGGTAGATACAAGTAAAGATCAAAAAGGCAGTTTAACCACACAAAACGCATTTAGGTATGTATATTATTGTAAAAACAATAAAATTTATTATATGTATGCAGAATGAGTAAAGATTTTTGGTTACCACCTTTGTTCATGTGAAAATGGACCTTGTGCAAGAGATAATGACTTCAATTTATTGTATGACCATTTATGGATTATACAATAACATACAATTATTTCTTAAGCAGCAGGCTGATTTCCCTTATAATCCTCGTGCATTATTTTAAGACGAAACAGTTTTACGCCAAGTTAGACTACGCCCTGTAACAACATAATGTGCAATAAAAATCGCTGCAATGAAAATTTGTTGCAAAATAAGGCAACGTATTTACTTAAACCCCCTCCCCCAGACTCAGTTTACTACTCTCCGAAAAATATGATAATGTGTGCATGTACGCTGATTAACAATAATATATTACGGCATACATGTAAGAAGGGGATGAGGATCCCCCACCCAAAGTCGGACGCCTCCCCATCCCACAAAGCCAGAAAATTTTTGATCCCTCCTTCACCGATCTTTGGAAAAAAATCGAATTTTTCAGGCCGTTTTTAGGCGTTCTCCGGCCGTTTGTGGCCTAAAATTGGAGGTCATTCACCCCCCTCTCAAAAACGGCCGGGGACCCCGCCCAAAATTTCGAGCCATTACATCTATGTATTTCAGCTTTCGATAAATGCTCATATAGCTAAGCTAATATATCTAATTTTAGAGTATTCCCGCAATCAGTGCTTACCATCTGAAACATTCCTGACCGCTAATGCCCGATACTTCTAAACTGAATCCAACTGGCTCTTCCATCTCACCCGTGCGATACGGTAGAAGAATTTTTGGTGCATTCAACTTTTGGGCTTCATTTACATAAGCAAATATTGAAATCAAAACCAGATAGATCATTCCGAGGACAGCTAGTTTGTAACTGAAGCAGGAAAATTGAGAAGCAACATCGCACGTGCAGTACGAACATGAAAATGGTATAAGCAGATACAATTATCTATATATGTAATGTAACTAAGCAGGCCCGTATCTCGGATTCAACCAAGACGGCTGAGTGGCGGACCCAATTAAAAATCTGTTTATGTCTCGGAAAATTCGTCGGCATAGCTCACAAAAACCGCATTTGGCGTTTTTAGAAATGTTCTATCCATTAAGATCAAAACCTTCGAACATTCCATGAACAACAATTTTTCTTATTCAAATGACTAAAAAAATGTCTTTTTCTGGCCGCTAATCGGCCAATTTTAGGCGCTTTTTTGAGTAATTTGACTTCAAAAATGATGCGAAAAACGTTCCGTCAGCTCAAAATCGCCTGACCAGGGGGTTATACCCCCGACCCGTATCCAAAGAAATAGGTGGCATGTCCCCCTCCCCCGAAATAAAATGTGAGAATAATTTTTTCCTTTCCCCCTTTGCTTTTTTCAGCCCAAAATCACATAAAATTTTTGGCGCTGAGCGCCTAATTTCCTAAGTTATAATTAGAGTCTGTTTAGTCGCAAACGCGCAGCTAACATACTCCATTTTCAGCCTTTATAAGTACAACCTAAAGCGTATTTCGCATTTATACCCTGTTCTGCACAGGCTTTATGCAGAAAATCAGATTTGTTCAAGAGGCATGAATTGTAGCAATTTTTCGGCGATGATATGAATTTGCTGATGAACTTTGACCATTTTTAGGGTGAATTCAGAATCGTGATTCGACTGATTGTGAAACATTTGAACTTTCAGACCATATAATGCACAGCATGGGAAATCTGAGGGGGAGTGAAATTATAAAGTGCCTTTTTGTATCCAAAAATGGTAGGTAAGCGTCAAAAACATCGTATTTTAGCATTTCTGATGAAGCTCTATCTTTCTATAGCATAAAAACAAAAAAATTTTGGAAGAAATTTAAAAAGTTGGAATAAATAGAATAAAATATAGTCAAAAAATGAGCATAATGGCGCGAAGAGCCGAAAATTTGGCACTTTTGAGCAAATAGATAGCTAAAACGCTTAAAAAGCATCTTCTCTACAAATTTTTAGAAAATTTTTGGAAACTTTTAAAAAATTGCCACTTCGGGGAGGGGGATGAAAAATTTTTCTGGGGGTAGAGAACCCCCAAGATCGTATAAGGTTATGGGCGCTAGAACGCGCCACCCCAGACCCCTAGCTCTGAAAGAGATAGTTTCCATTGTATTTTCTAAAGATACTATTTTTATGTATTAGGCATGAGCAATTTGAATTCGTTGACATAGGCCGTTCTTTTCTCGTGGTATTTATTCTCATTGGTAGTGTCAAGTTGTTTATATAGCAAATTTTTTGTTTTTCAGACTTTTCACGCGAAGTTGCCTAATCAGTTGCTTCCTGATGCAGTTCTAAGCATGACAATGTGTTTTAGTACTTATCCATAAAAAACTATGAAACCCATTAAAACCAATAAAAGACCAAAAAACAAAATCAGTTGAATTTTCAAAGTTTGGTTCTTTCCAACCGTTCATGCTAGCAGCATAGGCGTGGCCAGGATTTTAACCAGGGGGGTCCAAAATTTTTTTATCGTAGAAGTCGATAAAAATGTATAAAAATGCATCTAGGTGTGAAATAATGCCTTATTCAGAATTTTTGCATCGTCCTGCAAAAATAATAGGAAGTCATCAATGTGATAAAAATGGAAAAAAGAGATAATAGAAGAAAGAATAAAAAAGAAATAAATAAATAAATGAATAAATAAATAAACAAATAAATAAATAAATAAATAAACGGTAAAAAATGAGGCATTCTTTTAGTATAAAAGAAACAAAAAGACGCGAAAAAAGTACACATATATTATATAAAAAAGTACATAAAATTATTAAAAAAAGTGAAAAAATTTGGAAAATCTAGTCAACTTGCTCCTACTTTGGTACTTTCACGATAATGCTGCACATGACAAATAATAGATATGTACTTATGTTGTTTATGTACAAAAGGTCAGACTACTGGATGGGGTGCCTGCATCTCAGAATACCTAAAAACCCAAAAGCCCAAGATTTTTCAGATTCCTAAAAACCCACCAAAAACCCCAAAACCTCAAAAACCCACTCATGCCAGCCCTGGATACATTTGCTCGGTATATAGAAATTTCTTGAATATTCATCCTTTAGCACGTAGATTGAATTAGATCTAAAAAGCGCGCGAGAGCCTTCTTTTCCATTTCCCAAAATTTTAGTTGACAAATAGACCAAAAAGTGGAAAAAACGGGGCTAATATTGAGAATAAGGTGACCTCCTAGAAATTGACTTTTCATGGATGATTTAATCTAATTAAGGGTCAAGGAATTCAAATCTGAAAGAATTATGTGTCGGTCGGCATTATTGACCGAGTTACAGGCTGTTGAAGTTCGTATGTTTAAGGATAACAAATTAATTAAGACGAACTGGGCTATTCTCAATATTAGCCGTTTTTAATAATAATAATAATGATATATAATAATAGTATTTATTGACGGTTACTTTAAATACTACAGTTTACGTACCCAATAATGTAAAAAGCGCTCGCAAATAGAAACTTATGAGAACATGCATGACACGTGGTTACTGGAACATACAAAAAAATAATAAAAAGCAGATGAAATTGAAGTGCTAAATAAACAAAAACTTATGAAAATTGTCAAATAAATGCAAAAAAAAGTAAAGTGTATTGGTATGTAAGTAAAGCCAAGGCGTACAGGCAGTGCACTTACATACGCCCCTTAAGAAATTTTAATAAATTAAGCTTTGAAACCAAAACCCTAAACTGTTTAAAATTTCTGCAGTCAACAATACATTGTGGCAATGTATTCCAAATTCTAGCCACCCTGTTTGCAAAATCGTTCTTTCTACAATCGAAATGAGATTTTCTAATATACAACTTTATGTCATTATTTGACCTAGTGCCTCTGTTGGGTGCAGATTCGAAAAAGTCTGAAGCAGAAAGCAATTGTCCCTTAATTATCCTAAAAGCAAAAGTAAGGTCGAAATAGATACGCCGTGTTTCGAATCTTTCAAGATTTAACAAATTCAATCGTTCGCTATAAGACAAATCCTGCTGTTGATGCCGCCAAAGTATTCGTTTTGTAAATTTACGTTGAACATTTTCAATTTGGTTGATGTCTTTTATCAGGTAAGGATTCCAAACCACCGTGCTATGCTCTAGTATCGGTCTTACATAAACTTTAAATGCTTTCACCATCAAATCAATATTTCTGGAAATAAAAGTTTTTTGTATCAAAGAAGCAACTCTGGAAGCTTTGGATGCAATATTGACACAATGAAGCTAGAGGACAGGTCATTACTAACAAAAACTCCTAAATCCTTGATAGAAGCTTCTGCATCAGCTAAATCTTTTAAGAAAAGGTTATATATGTTTTTAGGGTTGCCATATCCCAAATACAAGGTTGCACATTTGTCATAACTTATTTGCAATTGCCATTTTTTGGTCCACCCATGCAATGCATCAAGGTCTGCTTGCAAGGATCTGAAATCAATTGAAAAATCAAATATTTTTAAATCATCAGCAAACAGCATGATATTGCTATGCTTGATACTATCGACCAGGTCGTTAATGAAAATCAAAAATAATGTAGGCCTTAGCACACTACCCTGGGGAACACCACTAATTATCGGAACAGGGGCTGAAAGAAAACCATTTATTTTCACCTTTTGTGACCTACCCATCAAAAAAGCTTTAACCCAGTTGAGCAAAGTACCCGAGACACCTAAAGATTCTAATTTCAGTATTAGTTTTGAATGAACAACAGAATCAAATGCCTTACAAAGATCAATATAAACCACGTCCATTGGAACATGATTGTCCAAAGTTTTTGTCCACCGATTTCTGCACTTTGAAAGCTGAGATGTACAGGATTTGTTCTTCAGAAATCCAAATTGTTGCTGATTCATTAAATCACTCTTGTCAAAATAGTCCAGAATGGCATTATTGACTATTGATTCCATAACTTTACACAAAACACAACATAGAGATATCGGCCTATAGTTTTCAACTCAGTGTGGATTGCCTTTTTTAAGAATTGGAATCACAAAAGCTTCTAACCACAAACGTGGAAGCATACCAGAACGATACGATACCTCAAAAATAGTTGAAAGGGGTTCAACTAAAGCAACTCGAATTTGTTTCAAAAATAAGCTGGCAGCCCATCGGGACCAGCTGAGTGAGTGGGCTTTATCTTATTTAAAACTGCAGCACTTCTATTATACTTAGGCTAAGGCTTAGTATATCTGAAAAGCTGTATAAAGCTGCTTAGGTCGAGGTCGCAGAATTTTTTGCACTTTACCGGAATTTTTTGTTTTTTTCCTGGAAACAACTTTTTCTGCCATTTTAAAGGTCGCCGATTCCAAAAAAATCAATCATTTCGCGCGGAAAACACTGTATCATGAAAATTTTCAACACAAAATATGGAAATCTTATGTATTTAATAACCATTCTTACGTCGATATAAGCATCTATGCATCGACCTAAGCATCTATACATCGACCTAAGCATCTATACATCGACCTGAGCATCTATACATCGACCTAAGCATCTATACATTGACCTGAGCGGGAGCGATACATCGACCTAAACATCTATACATCGACCTAAGCATCTATACATCGACCTGAGCATCTATACATTGACCTGAGCGCGATCAACCTCGACCTAAGCAGCTTAAAACACCTTTTCAGATATACTAAGCCTACGCCTAAGTATATATATTAGAAGCAAAAACTTAGATTTTCCTATATCTTATCAAGTAAAACCGAAAAAACATGAAAAAAAATAAAAATTTTCTAAAAGTTTTTTTTAATTTCAAACAGAAAAAATAATAGTTTCCGCGCAAAATGATTGGTTTTTTGGAATCACCGACCTTTAAAGTGCCAGAAAAAGTTATTTTAACGAAAAAATAAAAGATTCCGGTAAAGTTCAAAATACCAGAGGTCGCTCCCGCTCAGGTAGATGTCGGGCTTAGGTCGATGTATAGATGATTAGATGTTGAAATGTCAAATTTTCAAAAAAAACGTGATTTTATGCCTTTTCAAGCAATAATCTATAACTTAGATGTTGAAAGCACGATCTGTCAACTATGAGAGTGAAAAAATTCTTTGAAAAAAATTTTTTCAAAAATTTCTCTTCTCACTCACATGGTTTTCCGTCAGTTTTTCCGACTTCTAAGTTAAAGATTATTGTTTGAAAAAGCATAAAAGCATGTTTTTTTGAAAATTTGACGAGGTCACTTTATTCTCAAAAAACTCCAAAAACGGTGCCACCGACTCGCTTTTACCTATCACATTTAGGGTAATTTCACTCGCTTATGTCTTTGTGCTTTAAAATGACATAAATGGAACCATCACATGCAAAAACCTGTATAATATGCGAACATGCACTACAATTCGAGTTTGCTGCAAGCAAAGTAACCGCACACACAAAAGGTAGGTGTCCACGAGCAGTGTTGCCAGGTCAAATTTTTAGAAAACCCCCAAGAAAATCCCCCAAATGAAAAAACCCCATATTAAAAAATGCTGTTAAACAATTAAGTCAATAAAACGCATACAAACAAGCTGTATGCGCTAAATAACACCGTTTTTGTGCATTTTCCACCGCGCCACATCTTTTGCAGCCAAAAATAAAAAAACCATTTTTTCTGAATTTTTCGCCTTTTTTAATTAAACAAAAATGTTTTAAAATGGTTGTTTCGCGCAACATTTTTTTGATTCTTATTTCTCTTGATAAGACAAGTATAAAGTTGGCCAATCGTAAACAACTTTCTGATGATATTCATGCATTTTTTGTTCGAAAACATGCTTTCAGCTAAGCAGTATAATACATTAACAACCTTTTATAAACAATTTATTACAAAACGGTTCACCAAATTCACTCTAGCACGACTTCAGCAGCATAATTATCGATTTCTTCAAACAAAACATTATCCAAACAAAATTGGACATCATTTACGCGCGAGTAGTGATCGACCGGGGGTGACTTTTTTGGCCGGGGCTGGGGCAGTACTGGGGCCGAAAAAAATCCACGGCCGGGGGCCGGAGTCGGACAAGGAAAATATTATTGCATTAAACATACTTGAGGTTGGCATAGGAAGAGAAATAATGAGCGACTGCTCTGTTTAGTAGTAAATGGCAAGCGCAAAGTTAGATGCGCCTTTTCAAATCAAGTTTTATTACTATTTATGTCACGAGAAACAAATTTAGTCCAGTATTTCATTGTCTGAATCATCAATAAATTCTATGTCGCTGCTATTAGCACACTCAATATCATTTGAATCTTCACTACTGTTTGCTACTACTGCTGCTTGCGCCGCATTCTACATGTAGTTTGCATTCGCCTATAATTAACTTACGTCCTAATAACTATTACACAAGAAACGCGTTTTAGAGCAGGCGGTTCCCATTCAATTAAATGTAAAAGGGTTTTTTTGTGAAAATAGTTTTTTGAAAACGTTCAATTTCCAACTAGAAATAGAACGTATTTGTCAACTCTGAATCTTTTAGCCACTAGCTGCGAATGAATGAGATGAAAATAGCATTTGGTTTAATGAGTTGAGTGAAGGAATCGAAAACATGCAGATTGTCCTGAACATTTATTCGACAAAAGCTCATTTATACACAGTAGCAAAGATATAACAATGACTAAGTATACATATGGTCGAATCTGTACAGTTCTCAAAATTAACACTTGCCCATTGATAAATAACAGGCAGTATCACATCCTGTACAAAATACGAATTACACTAAATTTTTCTTTGGCCATTTTTAGACCTTATCCTGGCTGGGGCCGGGGATGCTGAAAAATGGCTGGGGATAGCCGGGGCCGGGGCCCCGGTCGATCACTACGCGCGAGCTAGAGTCAGTTTGAGAATCATAAATTTGATTGGTGAATTTTAATAGCATATATTTTGTTATTCTGAAATTTGAACAGTATGTTCATGCCACAGTAATCCGTATCGAACCGCTAAAATATTGTCAACAGTACTGGGACATGCATACGATTACGTAACTTATTTTTAGCAACATTCAAAATGGAAACACGCTTTCAACAGCAGCATTCGAAAATGGTAACCAAGATTTGTCCATCTTTAATTCATTTATTGTCCTTGTACATATGTGTGCTTAATTTTACGTAATCGTATGCATGCCCCAATACTGTTGACAATATTTTAGCGGTTCGATACGGATTACTGTGGCGTGAACAAACTGTTCAAATTTTGAAATAACAAAATATATGCTATTAAAATTCACCAAACAAATTTATGATTCTCAAACTGATTCTAGCTCGCGCGTAGTGATCAAATCAAAATCAATATGGCACAAAAAAGGAAAAAATGACATGGAGAATGAACAAATGAAACGATGAATTATTAACTCAACTTAGACGATGAACCTCGATATGAAACCCGGGCCTCGGACAGTGTTGCCAGGTCTAAATTTTCAGCATCCATAAATTCATCCATAGAAATCCAAAAATTTCCCTAGATTTCTGATATTATTGTAACAACACTCACCTTTGTGTAGGTACTTAAGGTTTGCTTTTCTTTCAAATAAAATTAGTCGAATCGATGGCGACTGTTCATAACACGATATTTTAGAAGAATTGAAATAAATTCTACCGTGATCATAGGGCTGAAAACCAAAGTCCTGAAATAAAAAAAGGTCAGCTGAGCTGGGCACGCACGGTTGTGCTGTCGGTTTCTCTTGACAAAAACTTGCTGTGATTGATTGCTGCCTCTAAACTCACTAAAATTTAATACTTGAACAATGAATGAAAAACCCCCAAAAAACCTCGAGAATTTCGAAAACCCCCATGAATTCCCCCGCGAGCTAAAACCCCAAAAAACCCACGGACCCCAAAAAAACCCCAAAATAGGGGGAAAACCCCCAACCTGGCAACCCCGTCCACGAGGCACAGCACTACCCACGTCTACATTTACTGTGTTCTGTTCTGTTCTTATACGCCTTGTACGCGATACAGTAAAAAGTAAAACATGATTTACTTTTGCAAACAGAAATCCTGCAAATCATATAAATAAATACTTCAATATAACTTGATTGCGTTTTATTGATTAGGATGTGCATATTGTCAAAGAATTGGAGCGTGATTTAATTCACCTCTGGAGCTTAACTAAATACCTACGCTACACTCAGCGCTGGTCAGGTAGCTATAGGCGAGACGCCAGAGTCAACCGAAATGACCCTCATCATCCAACGGCTTCGATCTCCTCGGTCCTAAATTGCTGACGGCTTTTGGTCGGAGATTTAAGCAGCTACGCCCTAGTTTCCTATCTCTCAGTTACTTTCGTAACCCCGGAAATAGCTCGCAAGATCAGTTGATCTTCTCCCGAAACCCCAGAAAATCTCAAGTTGATAATTTAACTTATTTTCAATCTTCACGGCCTGATTCAGAAACGTTTCGGTACTTAATAGAACTCGTGAACTTGATTCCAAAAACAAAGAGCTCTAGGCCAGCCAGTCATCATAAAATAAAAATTATGTAAAATTTTTAATAGTTCAGAAGAATGAATTTCTTTTGAAAGGAAATATGAAAAGGTAAGTCACCTATCGAAATAGACTCTCAATTCGAGGAGTCACTCCGTGTCGTTGCGCTATTCGCGGTATATATAACCTCTGAATAAAGTTGACAATAAATTAATAAAATAAAAAGAGAAAGCTCTAGCGCGTGTAAAATCCAATCAGAAGCGTGAGCGGACTTAGTCGAGATTTAGCCGACTTAACGGGAAATGAATTTATTACTCGACTGATTAATATGGAAAAGAACACCAATATTAGAAGAAAAACGCAAGGATAAATTAGCTTAGGTTTGAAACAGGAAAAAGGACGCTTAAATATCCGGGAAAATAAATAAACATATGTAACATATGTTGTATGTACGACTGCATTGAGAAGAAAAATTACACGTTATAATTTTATACGGTAAGAATAGTAAGTAGTGTAACAGCGGTAGTTACACCCTACGAACTTTATTTCGAACGTTCTAAACGCTTAAACGCCCGAAGCAAATCGATTACAGCTTTGCGTCGCCATGGAATCCCTTAACCAATCGAGCATCCATCTATACGATGAGTTAGCTTGGGTTATGCCTACACCTCCCAATTTAATCCCATCTTTTTCACCTTAAAATCCTATTAGGTACTTGGTCGGTAAAAAGGGGTTATATATGCGTTAAGATCAGTTAGAATTACCGCTGTAAAGTTTGTCTTATGATCGTGTTTAAAAGTTATTTCATCTGTACTTAACTTTGTTTGATTAATTGTTATATACTGTAATCAATCACGAGAGGAGGATTGAGCAGTGGTTGAGTTACGAGGATGGCGCGTGGCGTTTTGTTTTGTTTTGTTTTGTTGCCGACATTAGGTCGTGCGTTTTTGGTTTTGCTTGTAAGCGAGCCGACCTTATTTTGTTTCTTTTGTCGATTAATAGATTGGGCATATTGTTTACCCAGTAATCTACTATATCGAGGGTAAAGTCCGGGTCCCGACGACGATATTATTTTATTTTATCTCGACTGTTTTTAGGAAAGGTAAATAACGTGTGCCTCAACGTAGACTTATTTTTGGAAAGTTTCTTATCTATTTCTCAACCCAAAAATGGTAAAAAATATTATTTAAACTTTCAATACTGTCCAGAATAGAGCTCGCTGTTGTTTGAATCAATGTATAGAGTGCTACCCTTGTTAGGAACCAAAATATTTCTGAAAGCGATTATTGGTTTGAAAACAAGTTAAATTATCAACTTGAGATTTGGGGTTGAGATAGATCAACTGACCTTGCGAGCATACCGGGTGTTAGATAAGTACTCAGTGCTATAGTCTGTTTCACATAACTTCGTGCATAAATTCTAAGAATTTTCATCGACGGTAGGCCGAGGGTTACGATAATTATATATCATATCAATGCTATGATCGCAATCTGTCAGCTTATTGTCGGAGATAGTTTTAAAACTTATGACCGATTGCACCCCCAGATTTTTCTTGCTGCCCACGTATGGTCATGGCAAGCTAGCGGAGCATCCACAAGGGATCTTGCTAGTAACCCTGCCAGACCGAACAGTGGCTCCAGAAATTTCGCAATGTCCCAAATAAAAACGTGGCCAAACGGAGTGTAGCTCCACTGCTACAATATGTAAGGGGCGGACCTTTTTATAATGTGTACCTACCTACACACCTATATATAATTATCTTATAGTAACAACTATGGCTCAAGGGTTACATTCTTGACAATATTTGGTTCATTCCATGTCAAGTGGTTCAGGGGTCAACACCCGACTATAGGTGGGCCGAACAAAAAATTCTGGGGGATGGGGGTGCAAATTTTTCGAAGGCCAAAAATAGTGTCAAAATGGTTCCAACGTTTCTCTCAAGCATTATCCAATGGCATGGCATCAAAAAAATTTGCGATAAAACGAAAAATTTCAAAAATTGAATTCTGGGTGTGATATTTTGGTTTCTGGGGGCATTCGGCTTTCTGGTGTGCGCAAGTCTGATTTTGGCTGAATCCGATCCTGGGGGCACGCCGCCAGTTCTGACCGGTGTGTAATTAATTATGTAATTAATTAATAATTAATTAACAAAAGTGCGCAATTAATTATGCTGGGCTGACCTCGTCGGTCGACCAATTATGCGTCTGGTACTTACAGTAATGCGCCCGACTAGGAGAGCATTTTTTGAACACAATTTTTTACAGAGCGAAAATCAAATTTTAAAGTCTAGTTTTTCGAGCTCATCGTAAAAATTGGAGCAAGGAAATAAATAATATTACAACATTTCAATCACTCTGGAAAAAGTTGTTACTTTAAATTTTGAGAGCACTTGACATTTATTTTGTCCATAAAAGTGGAATATTTCAAAATAATACTAAGCCAATAGCGTCAACACTACGATTTGTCAACGAAAATTATACATAGAAGCATCGCGTCGCTGAACTCGCTCCATCGAATCAAACTTGCTGTACCAAATTTATTCGACAAGAAACCAGTGGCGGATCCAGGATTTTCCTATGGGGGAGGGCGGTACCCCTAAGGGGGAACCCTGACTTGGGCGGAAAAATTAGCTGTTTTAACCAGAAAAATCGCTAAAAATCGATAAAAAAATCCTTAAGTTTGCGCACTATTTTGGGCCAATGGGGGGGCGGCCGCTCCCCCCCCAAATCCGGCACTGCCAGAAACCCTTCTATGCTCACGATTTTGTGAACCATTCGATCTGTTTCATCAATCCAGCGGTTAATTCGACCCGTACCCAGAACATCGAAGCTCAATGGTCTATGGCTGAACGGGACCTTTGACGAAGGGTTGGACGAATAATACGGCGACGTATGAAGGGTTTCTGGTCGAATGGATCTGGCGCTGATCCGATAGAGCGATTGTTCAACAATTTTCGCGATGTTTCTATGTATAACGTTCGTTGACAATTCGTGGTAGTTTTTCATGTTGACGCTGTTGGCTCAGTATTATTTTGAAATATTCAACTTTTATGGACAAAATAGATATCATGCTCTCAAAATTTAAAATAAGTCAACTTTTTCCAAAGTTAATGAAATGTTGTAATATAATATATTTTCTTGCTCCATTTTTCATGATGAGCTCAAAAAACTAAACTTTAAAATTTGATTTCCGCTCTGTAAAAAAATTGTGTTTAAAAAAATGCTCCTCTAGTCGGGCGCATTACTGCAAGTACTAGACGCATAATTGGTCGACCGACAAGGTGGGTCGGTGCCGAGTGCGCTGCCAAGTCCGAGAGCGCTGCCGAGGTCAGATGAGCTGCATAGTCGAGTGCGCTGATAGGACCGAGTGTGCTTCCAAATAGAATTTACCGCTTTGCGGGATCTCTGGAATTCAGATTTACCCGCAGGAGAATGGGTTGGAATCATAAAAGCATTGGCTATGCTACCCGAATCCCTGATACGCCTTCAATTAGCTGACAGGAAAGCACATCCAAAACATCGAAACGAGCTGATGGGAAAGCACATCCGAAGAGCGAAACGAGCTGACGGGAAATGCGGATGAGTTCGATGAGTGTGTATGTTCACCGCACTTCCTGTTGAAGATGACCCGAATCAGGCTCAGTTATTAGTAAATTTCCGTCGATATTTTAATCTACGTGGCTAGACGGCAATTTTCCTCTGGACTTATGGAGTCAGTCGAATAATAGTGAACCAAGGACCACGAATCATTCGAAGGGCTATCACAGCAAGTTAAATACGGTTGATTTCAGGGACATGAATCTTGCACTTAGGAATTTCTTTAACCGTCTTCAGCCTTAGTACAATCGAATCCATGCTGCGAAATTCCGATTTGAAGGAGCGACTGCGCATATATAGAATGTTCCTAATTTCGACGCTTGTGCTTTGAAAAATCATGAGTTTCAGCTTCTGATGACGGAAGTACATTATTATCTGAGACAAATGCGTCATCTCATAGGAAAGAAAAGTCGTGTAGTGCTAAATGTAGAATGAAGAGCAAGTGTTACGTGTTTTTAAATTAATTTACCTACGATTTATCGGTTAATTGAATGTTTTGTGTCACTTGCACAAGAATCACTCGTTAGCACGAATAATAGTTACCTACGTACATTTGTTTCCGTACATACTTACTTATCTATGTGCATAAATTCTCAAACGAAAAGTGTTGATGGAAAACGATGATAGATATTCAAGCTAAATGCAGCATTGGAATAACATATAAGTTTATATTTCTTACTAACAATACGTTATATGTAACCATTGTACATCTGCTAAGAGGCTGCCTAAAATAAGGTATAAGTATAAATGTAAAGCTTGAGAATTCTGGTAAGTCAGTCTGAAAAACTCCTTTTTGCTGGAATCAGATAGCCGGGTCTTGATCTTCCTTGAAATCTCCCCGAAAACGCTTATGGATTCCACTATGATCAATTGTACCTACTCAGAGACAAAGCGGTGAGGTACCTACTTACGTACCTACTTGCGTAACTACATGCTGTTTATTTGGCAGCGCACTTGGCCCGGTCAGCTCACTCGACTGGCGGCACACTCGGACCTTGCAGCGCACTCTGACTTGGCAGCGCACTCGGGCTAGGCAGCGCACCTGGCCCTCAATCGACGACGAGGTCAGCCCAGCATAATTAATTGCGCACTTTTGTTTACTTAAGTGAGCACTCGGGTCGCTAATTTGTTTGCTCGAGTGGCTCCGGTCAGAATTAGCGGCGTGCCCCCCAGGATCGGATTCAGCCCTGATTTTTAACAGATTTTGTGACTTAAGGCATTTATTTACATACATAGGTAGCTTTTTCCTATAATTACACCCTTAATAATCCATAATCCCAAGTATATTCGTCTTTTTGTTACATCGGGTGTACTAGCCTCATCACACGAATATAGTTTTCCAGCGATCTTTAGATTAGACGATCTAACTCACTGAATGCTCTGAAAATCACTCACTTGCGAGCTATGCTTAGAATTTGAACAGTGCGACGACAATAATCTTCGAGAAATGTAGGTAACTCTGTCTGATATTTCTGAATAGAAGAATTCCAGACAGGTAATTTTGATCGTTTTTGCATCCTGCTGATTTGGCTGTCCATGTCTATGACAAGATTTGCACAATTCAAACGAAGGCATTTTTTTCGAAGACTAATTGATTCCAAGGAATAATCTGAAAAAGTGAACATGCGTAATTCTAGCCATACGATAATGTATCAGTTAAAAACTGTCCACTCAAATGTCACTGGTAGGATCATGATCTTTCTTGGGGCGAGGTTGATCCCAAAATAATTGCTAATGCTGCAAAAGCTGTTGACCCATCACAGTTTTATATTTTTCAAGAAATTCGAGTATAAATGTTGTTGCATGAATTAAACCATGTAGGAAGCAAAACGATGCGCTTCACGTCGTTTGGATACAATTTAATGTTGCTGAGCTTTAGCATGATATGTGGTTTTATAGTTGCTATTTTTATAGTATGTGATACAATTGTCATGCATGCTTTCGAGATCCGTGTTAAAAGATTTTTGAAATAGTCTTACGCGGTTTATTAAATAAAATTTGCATAAGTGTACATACAATATTCTTATCAAGCAATGAGGCATAATCTATTCTATTTTTTATGTATTCATTCACGCATCTTAAATTTGTGTAGTGTGCATACCTTGCATTTTCAAATGAATCTAGTTCTTAGATCACTTAACCACTTACCCTTACTTATTTTTACTTCAGACCATCAAAATTAGTTGACCCTCCGAAAAAAAAGGCACATTTCAAAATTTTTGGACGCTGATGACCATACATTTGCAGCATGGGAATTCTGTGGGTCAGGCTCAAAACATTTTCAATTAGTGCCCTTTCGGGCTAGAAACGATGGGTACACGTCGAAAGCGCTGCTTTTAGACGTTTCATACAATGGTCATTTTTTCTAGAACATAAAGTCATAACAAAATTTCAAAAAAATTGAAAAAATCGAACAAAATAGTGTCAAAAAATGTGTCGAAAATTTGATAGTTTTTGGTTAAAATTGAACTGAAAACGCTTGAAAAGACCTAGGGGGTGTGTGAGAGATACCTCACTGAAAGTTGGACGTCATACCTATTCTCCTGCCGGAGTCTGAAAATTTTTGACCCCACAATTTTTGATTAAACTTGCCTTTTATGGTCAATTTTATGATTTTTGGCCGTTTTTGACCAGAAATTGAGAGCCATTTACTCCAGCCCCTTCCCGAAAATAGCCGGGGACTCCAATCCACCCGATGTTTCGAGCCGTTGCATATTTAGTCTAGACCATCGAAAATCGCGTCGACCCCCGTAATTGACAAATTCGGCATGTTGTTTTGGGATTTTTGCCAGATCAACACCACTCAGACTTCCCAGAAATTAGCTTATTTTCGCTGGAAAAATGTTTAAAAATGAAAGCAAGCTCTTGCCTAGAAGTCGAGGAATAAGCAGGGACTGAAATTCGAATTTTAGAGATATAGCGAAAATATTGGAAGTGTAATGAATCTTACATTTAATAACAAACTACGTAAAATCTTATAATCTAACCTTAATGTATCTTTATGCTCTCAATCAAAATAGACTCTATAAAATTGAATCAGACAGCTCATCGGCGCCTAGTTTTAGCGTCCATTTGGCCCAACTAAGACGCTAGGCGCCGACAGTCTTACTAAGCTATCATTATTCACGTGAAACTGTCCCGCCCTTGACTTGTACCTCTCCAAAAAGTTATATTATTCACGTGAAACTGTCCTGCCTTTGACTCAGCAGCCTTACCCAATTTCTGTAGCACCCCAAAACTTATGTAATGCACGTAGTAACTTAGTCACTGTAAAAGTAATGTTAAATCATAAGCCGGTCGGTAACCTAAAAGCTTAAAGTTAAAAACTTAAGTCGAGCGGCGCCCATTGGACGGAACCAATAGATAAGAAACTCCCATACTCCTGTGTTAAGCAAAAAGAATAAAAGCCCCATGCTAAAAGATACCTGGCTTACTTTCTCTACTCCTCAGCTCGAACCTCTAACCGACTATTCTCTACTCGTCGCACCGTGTTATTGCACATTTTATTATTCGCTCTACGTTTTTTGTGAGACGCACGGAAGTGCGTCGCACCTCTTAGAAGACGTCCGTGACGTAGTGTTAAAGTCTAGCGTGACGTCACGTTAAGGGAAGCGCACTTCGTGCGTCTCTATATATTAGCCCAGGTCAGCAAATTCTTCTGTCAGAGCTAGCACCTGAACCAGTGGGTATTTTTTTATGGTTTTTTTAAAGATGGCGTACCTGATGTAGATGATGCGGCCGTTTTTCTCTTCCGCATTTGACCAATAGTTCCTTATTTTTCGCATTTTTTACCCTTTTTTTACTGCTTTTTTGCTCCACACTCGACTATTGTCCACAATTTTGGCCGGATAGCAATAAAATTTATACTATCAGAAAGAGAATGTTTCTATCTCAAACTATCATTTTTTTTACTTTTGAAGTTGAGTATTAAGAGAGTTATTAAGCTTTAAAAGCTAAACGTCATTGAAGACGATAACGTAGGACGAGACGATTAGGCCTAATAGAGGCTGATTTAAGCGCAGGGAGATCGGCCTGATAGAGGCTGATTTAAGCAATTAGCACTTGTGCGCATTACGTCTCCCTGTTGTTATCAGCGCATGTGTTATGTTAGTTTGAGGGCAACGGCGCGTATTAGCGACTCAGTGCGCATTTAATGTAACAGGTAGATACATTAAAAGGTAGACCCACCAGGAAAAACTGCTGGAATACCCACTATCAATAGACCCACCAAAAACAGAGGCTGATTCGAGTAATAGGTACTCGCGTGCCTTAGGTATCCGTGTTATATTATCAGCGCGTTTATTATGTTGGTATGATTGTAACGGCGCGTATCAGATACTCAGGACGCATTTAATTAACAGGTAGGTACGTAAAAAGTTAGACCCACCTGAAAAAACTGCTGGAAGACCCACTATCAATAGACCCACCAAAAAAGGCTGGTTTAGGCAATAGGCACTTGCGGGTGATGTATCAACAGCCCCACCAGTCCCAAGAGCCCCACCGTCCCAACAGCCACACCAAAAATCCAAACAGCCCCACCCGTACCAACAGCCCCACCGTCCTGACAGCCCCGCCGTCCCAACAGCCCCACCGTCTCAACAGCCCCACCGTCTCAACAGCCCCACCGTCTAACAGCCCCACCAATAATCCCAACAGCCCTACCAAAAATCCCAACAGCCCCACCGTCCCAACAGCCCACCAATAATCCCAACAGCCCCACCAATCCCCACAGCCCCACCGTCCAAACAGCCCCACCAATAATCCAAACTGCCCCACCAATCCCAAAAGCCCCACCAATCCCAACAGCCCCACCGTCTCAACAGCCCCACCATCCCAACAGCTCCACCGTCCTGACAGCCCCATTAAAAATCCCAACAGCCCCAACAATCCCAACAGCCCCAACAATCTCAACAGCCCCACCAGTCCCAACAGCCCCATCGTCCCAACAGCCCCACTAATAATTCCAACAGCCCACCAATCCCTACAGTCCCACTGCCCCAACAGCCCCGCCAAAAATCCTAACAGCCCCACCCGTGCCAACAGCCCCACCGTCCCAACAGGCCCACCAATAGTCCCAACAGCCCCACCAATAATCCTAACAGCCCCACCAATCCCTACAGCCCCACCGTCTCAACAGCCCCACCAAAAATCCCAACAGCCCCACCCGTCCCAACATCCCGACCAGTCCCACCGTCCCAACAGCCCCACCATCCCAAAAGCCCCTCCGTCCCAACAGCCCCACAAAAAATCTTAACAGCCCCACCCGTCCCAACAAACCCCACCAGTCCCAACAGCCCCACCGTCCAAACAGACCCACTAAAAATTCCAACAGCCCCACCCGTCTTAACAGCCCTCCCAGTCCCAACAGCCCCACCGTCCCAACAGCCCACGAATAATCCCAACAGCCCTACCAATCCCAACAGCCCCACCAATCCCAACAGCCCCACCGTCTCAACAGCCCCACCATCCCAACAGCCCCACCGTCCTGACAGCCCCATTAAAAATCCCAACAGTCCCAACAATCCCAACAGCCCCACCAGTCCCAACAGCCTCACCAGTCCCAACAGCCCCACCGTCCCAACAGCCCCACTAAAAATTCCAACAGGCCACCAATCCCTACAGTCCCACTGCCCCAACAGTCCCGCCAAAAATCCCAACAGCCCCACCCGTGCCAACAGCTCCACCATCCTAACAGCCCCACCAATGGTCCCAACAGCCCCACCAATAATCCCAACAAACCCCACCAGTCCCAACAGCCCCACCGTCCCAACAGCCCCACTGTCCCAACAGCCCCACCAAAAATCCCAACAGCCCACCCGTCCCAACAGCCCCACCGTCCCAACAGCCCCACCAATAATTCCAACAGCCCCACCAATCCCAATAGCCCCACCAATCCCAACAGCCCCACCAATCCCAACAGCCCCACCAATCCCAACAGCCCAACCAATCCCAACAGCCCCACCAGTCCCAACAGCCCCACCATCCCAACAGCCCCACCATCCCAACAGCCCCTTGATAACAACAGCCCCACAAATCCCAACAGCCCCTTGATAACAACAGCCCCACAAAATCCCAACAGCCCCTCCGTCCCAACAGCCCCACCAATAATCCCAACAGCCCCACCAATCCCTACAGCCCCACTGTCCCAACAGCCCCAGCCAAAATCCCAACAGCCCCACCGGTCCCAACAGCCCCACCGTCCCAACAGCCCCACCAATAATCCCAACAGCCCCACCAATCCCCGCAGCCCCACCAATCCCAACAGCCCCACCGTCCCAACAGCCCCACAATCCCGACAGCCCCACCGTCCCAACAGCCCCACCAAAAATTCCAACAGCCTTACCCGTCCCAACAACCCCCACCCGTCCCAACAGCCCCATTGAGCCAACATCCCCACCAATAATCCCTAAGCCCCACTGTCCCAACAGCCCCACCAAAAATCCCAACAGCCCCACCCATCCCAACAGCCCCACCAGTCCCAACAGCCCCACCGTCCCAACAGCCCCACCAATAATCCCAACAGCCCTACCAATCCCTACAGCCCCCACCATCCCAACAGCCCCACCAAAAATCCCAACAGCCCCACCCGTCCCAACAGCCCCACCGTCCCAACAGCCCCACGAATAATTCCAAAAGCCCCACCAGTCCCAACAGCCCCACGATAACAACAGCCCCACAAATCCCAACAGCCCCCCCGTCCCAACAGCCCCACCAATAATCCCAACAGCCCCACCAATCCCTACAGCCCCACTGTCCCAACAGCCCCATCAATAATCCGAACAGCCCCACCAATCCCAACAGCCCTACCAATCCCAACAGCCCCACTGTCCCAACAGCCCCACCATCCCAACAGCCCCACCGTCCCAACAGCCTCACCAAAGATCCCAACAGTCCCTCCTGTCCCATTAACCCCCACCAGTCCCAACAGCCCCACCGTCCCAACAGCCCACTAAAAATCCCAACAGCCCCAACAATCCATACAGCCCCACCGTCCAAACAGCCCCACGCGTCCCAACAGCCCCACCATCCCAACAGCTCCACCAATAATCCAAACAGCCCCACCAATCCCTACAGCTCCACCAATAATCCCAACAGCCCCACCAATCCCTACAGCCCCACCGTCCCAACAGCCCACCAAAAATCCCAACAGCCCCACCCGTCCCAACTTCCCCACCAGTCCCAACAGCCTCACCATACCACAGCCCCACCATCCCAACAGCCCCACCTGTAATCCAAACAGCCCCACCAATCCACAGCCCCACCGAAAATCCCAACAGCCCCACCAATCCCCGCAGCCCCACCAATCCCAACAGCCCCACCGTCCCAACAGCCCCACAATCCCGACAGCCCCACCGTCCCAACAGCCCCACCAAAAATTCCAACAGCCTTACCCGTCCCAACAACCCCCACCCGTCCCAAAAGCCCCACTGACCCAACATACCCACCAATAATCCCTAAGCCCCACTGTCCCAGCAGCCCCACCAAAATCCCAACAGCCCCACCCATCCCAACAGCCCCACCAGTCCCAACAGCCCCACCGTCCCAACAGCCCCACCAATAATCCCAACAGCCCTACCAATCCCTACAGCCCCATCAATCCCAACAGCCCCACCAAAAATCCCAACAGCCCCACCCGTCCCAACAGCCCCACCGTCCCAACAGCCCCACGAATAATTCCAAAAGCCCCACCAGTCCCAACAGCCCCACGATAACAACAGCCCCACAAATCCCAACAGCCCCTCCGTCCCAACAGCCCCACCAATAATCCCAACAGCCCCACCAATCCCTACAGCCCCACTGTCCCAACAGCCCCATCAATAATCCGAACAGCCCCACCAATCCCAACAGCCCTACCAATCCCAACAGCCCCACTGTCCCAACAGCCCCACCATCCCAACAGCCCCACCGTCCCAACAGCCTCACCAAAGATCCCAACAGTCCCTCCTGTCCCATTAACCCCCACCAGTCCCAACAGCCCCACCGTCCCAACAGCCCACTAAAAATCCCAACAGCCCCAACAATCCATACAGCCCCACCGTCCAAACAGCCCCGCGCGTCCCAACAGCCCCACCATCCCAACAGCTCCACCAATAATCCAAACAGCCCCACCAATCCCTACAGCTCCACCAATAATCCCAACAGCCCCACCAATCCCTACAGCCCCACCGTCCCAACAGCCCACCAAAAATCCCAACAGCCCCACCCGTCCCAACTTCCCCACCAGTCCCAACAGCCCCACCATACCACAGCCCCACCATCCCAACAGCCCCACCTGTAATCCAAACAGCCCCACCAATCCACAGCCCCACCGAAATCCCAACAGCCCCACCAGTCCCAACAGTCCCACCGTCCCAACAGCCCCATCGTCCCAACAGCCCCGCCAATAATCCAAACAGCCCCACCAATCCCAACAGCCCCACCAATCCCAACAGCCCCACCAATCCCAACAGCCCTACCAATCCCAACAGCCCCACCAATCCCAACAGCCCCACCAATCCCAACAGCCCCACCAATCCCAACAGCCCCACTGTCCCAACAGCCCCACCATCCCAACAGCCCCACCGTCCCAACAACCCCACCAAAAATTCCAACAGCCCCACCGGTCCCAACAGCCCCACCATCCTGACAGCCCCGCCCGTCCCAACAGCCCCACCGTCTCAACAGCCCCACCGTCCCAGCAGCCCCACCAAAAATCTCAACAGCCCCACTAGTCCCAACAGCCCCACCATCCCAACAGACTGTCCCAACAGCCCCACCAATAATCCATACAGCCTCACCAATCCCAACAGCCCCACCAATCCCAACAGCCCCACCAATCCCAACAGCCCCACTGTCCAACAGCCCCGCCATCCCAACAGCCCCACCGTCCCAACAACCCCACCAAAAATTCCAACAGCCCCACCGGTCCCAACAGCCCCACCGTCCTGACAGCCCCGCCGTCCCAACAGCCCCACCGTCTCAACAGCCCCACCAATAATCCCAACAGCCCTACCAAAAATCCCAACAGCCCCACCGTCCCAACAGCCCACCAATAATCCCAAACAGCCCCACCAATCCCTACAGCCCCACCGTCCAAACAGCCCCACCAATAATCCCAACAGCCCCACCAATCCCAACAGCTCCACCGTCCAAACAGCCCCACCATCCCACCAGCCCCACCGTCCCAACAGCCCCACCAAAAATCCCAACAGCCCCACCCGTCCTAACAATTGAGAAACCAAAATACCCCCTCAAGAACTGAAATACCCCTTAGAATTTAATTTTTTGTTTTTTCGCAATTTTTTGATGCCAATGGATAGTGCTTGATAAGAAACGTCGAAAAATGGTGCTTTCCTCGCCATACCATTATTTTTAAGGCCTTTTTTTGACCTTTGAAAAATCTTGCACCCCCGAATTTTTTTGTTGCCCACATATGCTGGTGGGGCTGTTATGATGGTTCGGCTGTTGGAACTGGTGGTGCTCTTGGTACTGGTGAGACTGAGTTGATTGTTGTTGTGGCTCTTGGGATGGTGGGGCTCTTGGGATGGTGGGGCTGTTGGGACGGTGGGGTTGTTGGGATTGGTGGGGCTGTTGGGATTATTGGTGGGGCTGTTGGGACGGTGGGGCTGTTGAGACACAATCCACTTGCGCGCCTTAGGTATCGGTGTTATATTATCAGCACATGCGTTAGGTATCCATGTTATATTATCAGCGCGAGTTATGTTGGTATGAGTGCAAGGGAGCGTATCAGCGACTCAGTGCGCATTTGATCTAACATGTAGGTACATACATAAAAAGGTAGAGCCACCGGAAAAAGTGTAACAGGTAGGTATGTAAAAAGGTAGACCCACCGGAAAAAAGTGCTGGAAGACCCAGTATCGATGGACCCACCAAAAAAGAGGCTGATTCAAGGTGATGGTTAAGGATATACATACACCTTAAAGATAGGACGTACATAAGTACACACACGAAATGAAAAAATGTTTCATTTCAACGGATGTCTTAAACGTCAATCACAAAAATTGTTGCTGTATCATATGTAGTGTAAATAGTTTAATATAAATATTCTCGCAGCTATTTTGCAGGTATAAATAGAAATTCTGAAAAATGCTCCTTTTCAATAAATGTCTCAAAAGCCAATTACAAAATTAATTCTTGGTATAGAAAAAGCTGTTTCAGGGGCTGCATGGTATTTAGTGTAAATGCCAATTTGCAGGTATAAATAAATGCTTCTTTTCAAGTGATCACAAGTAAATCAAAGTATGTGGCGTCTCTTACAAGACTTTCGTCGCTCAGAAGGGTGGCAAGGTTGATCCGTCAAGTCGTTTTAGGAGGTATCATTCTTTTCAGGCTTTGATTATGAAAGAAAGGGGTTTCAGACTTTTCAGGCTTTGATTATTCGCAGAAATGTCTACTAAGAGCACCTCTACCCCACCAATGGTGGAACCGGTACTATTCTTCGTTAGCTTAATTCTCTACATTCGACTCTTATATTAAATTGATATTAACTTATGGCTCACTGCATCCATTAGTCCTGATATTTTTAATTGTTTTATAACCAATTAGACCCAAATTTTGACACTGAAGGCCCCGATGGAAAGAATTTCCAGTTGCTAGCTACACTATACCGGAACCACTAGTCATCAAAATTAATAGTAAGTTTCATTGTTTGTGTTGACTCATTTGTTCTGAAGTGAATTCTAGACATTGCTCACGAGTCCCCTACAAGTCTTATAACACAAGATCTTGAAATCGAAAAATAGCTAAAATGACTACCGTCGATTTTCAAGACTTGCAAGATCTTTTGACTACTAGCGCTCAAGACATTACTAGAAGAACGTTAGATAATGTTTTGACTGTTGTTCAAGAAAACTCACTCTCCCCCTTTTAATCCAAACCCAGCCTCCACTTTTTACGGAAATTCTAACGAAAACATGCCGACTGGCTTTTACTCTTCAATCGCTTCGCGACTGCCCATAATTTAAATGAACAACGAAAAACTTTCGCTTCTACCAACATTTTTACGCGGCCTGGCTCTCACTTTTTTTAATCGTCATGAACAAGAAATGCTTTATAACCCTTTAACTTATCAACAATGGATTAATGAATTAAAAACTGAATTTCCTGTAGGTAGAGACTCAGCACTTCAGGAAATGGAACTGGTGCACCAGACCCAAAGACCTACCGAAACTGTTTCCGAAATTGCCGTATATATAAGAAATTTAGTAAAAGCAGCTTATCCGACTCTTAACACTGAGCAACGAGAAACCGTAGCTAAAGGCGCTATTCTGTGAGGCTTAAAATCTGAAATTAAGCGTTTTACACTTCTTGGAACTGAGCCGAAAAATCTTGAAGAAGCTATTCGATGGGCGACCCAACAAGAAATCCAAGAACTGGCGTACCGTACTTCAACCCCCACTGTGAGCAAACAATCCACCCCTGAGTTAAGCGTTTTGACTGCTAGTATGAACAACTTGTCACGACAAAGAGCAAATTTAAACCTACCACCCAGCAGGAAAACTGGCACTCTAAGATACCCAACAATCGTAACCAAGGGCCCTGGAATCGGGAAGTTAGCCCTTGGAGCAGCCAGGGTAAAAGTCGGTGTTGGAAATGCGGGAAACTAGGACATCATGTGATTAAGTGTAATCAGAACTCGCATTCTTATTTTAATAATACGCATAATTTACAAGAAAGACCCCAAAGTAACTTTCAGCCCCATCCGAACACTGGGGCAGGGTGACCGAGGCACCAGGACCGAGTGAATACTCCACCCTTTGGTAGCGTACCTGAGCATAATGTAATGGCAATGAGTGAGACTGTAAGCCCCCGCGGAAATAATGAATCGACGTCGAATAATTTTGCGCATGTAGAAATTGATTTTGTTGTATCTGAATCATACCCAGAAGGCGTAAATTTTATTGGTTTTGAGTCAAAAGGCCTTGAATATAAAAGTGTTAATTGTTTGGTTTTGGAAGGGCATGGGGAATGTGAAGATCTAGGGTGGGAAGGGAATCCCTAACTCAGAAAAATATGGCACTCCTTCTCCACGGTACAGAAGGCGGACGAGTTGCCCATTGACCTAGGAAACGAGTTAGATGGTGACGATTTAGTCACAAATAATTGTGCTTTTGAAAACTGTGAATAGGGACAGTTTAAGCGCCTTCTGGTCATTAACGCGCCTAGGTCACCAAAACCTGATGCTGCAGCTGAAAATCGATAATCTGAAAATTTTGATGGCGTTCATGATAAATCCCTCAACAAAAAACTGTTTTAAAGTACGTTCTTGACTTTTCGCTGTCTCCTAACTCACCTGACCCCCAGCGTACATTGCCTGACTGCACCCAACGTACGTACATATAATTTTTGTAATAAATTGCAAAATGGATATACTTTAGCGATTCCTAAAAATGTAGAATGTCTACCACCTAATTAGCTCAACTCCCTATAACATGAAAGTTGACATTTGGTTACCTTTAGATAAACCTTATACGACCGAAGCTATAAAGTGTTATATTCATAATAGAAGTATATGTACTAACACTGGATTTCTAGGTAGCCAAGGAATTGTGTATGATGGAACCACCACAAAACCCGTCTTCGCTAATATTTGCTCTGAAGTTGGGAAAACTAAAACTAGGGGAACTGACACCCTTTCTTACACATTTCCTAGACTCTGGAACACTAAAAATAATATAACTTTCGAATTTTCGTGGTACTGTCGTACCTTGTGTAAAACTGCTATAAATTTTTTCGTAGAACTTGGCCATGTAGCGACTACTGATGGAATTACTCTCAGCTCTAATTTATGTGATCTTGGGGGATGCTATTCCCAACATGGAAAATGTATAAATAATGATGCCATGGTAATCTGGGACCCCTACCCACTGAAATCCTTCTGTAAATATCATGAACTAGGAACTTTTTCGTAGAGCTAAATTTCCCTTTTGCGATAGCTAAAGAATTGCAAAGCGGCTTTACACTCACTAACCTCACGACTAAATGTGGATTAATTAGTGCTTATGACACGCTACAAGGTGTTTTAATTAATGTCATAATGGGAAGGGACAGCGCCTTTTACGAAATCAGTCTGGTGAAATTTACTTAAAACCCCAAAATTCGGCGCTCTTGACTAATAATTCCCTGACTGATCCAGATAATGCTAAATTTCAGTATTTAGAACAGCGAATTTTACAAATCGAACAGAAAAGCTTCAAAAATGTTTGGATTGAGTTATGTAGATCTGCGCAGCGCCAGTTAGACACTATTAAGCAAATTTTGCATGTTGACCCGACCGCAGGTGCTAGGATTTTACTTAAGCGAACTGATATCCATGCAGTCTTTGCCGGGGATGTCCTTATGATATGGCAATGTCACCAAGTCAATACTACTAAAATTTACTGGGACCATAAAGTAAACGGAAATTGTTATGCCGACCTCCCTGTTGAAATCGGGACCCAGAAATTTATTGTTTCTCCCGGGGTACTGACCTGACTATGTTTTCTCGTATAATATCGTGTGATAAGAGAATACAGAGTATATACTACGATAAAAACAATTATTATACAGCTCAGGGCGACACACACATTGCACAAACCCCCATTCATTTCGTCTGGACTGGTAACTGGACCCCTTTTATTTTCGACTCCCCTGCGTTGTTTCACGATTCTATGACTGCTTTTGATGATGAAACATGAACTCATTAATTAGAACAGAAAATTAATCGTATTATGAAGTACAAGTCTCAATTATCTGAAAATCTTTCGTTAATTTATCAAATTTTTCGGGGACAGAAATTGCCGTAAATAATGCTCAACAAAAATTTGAACATTTAATAGATAGGACTGCCATGGGGGCCTCTAACACCCGTAGTCACTTACTTAATGGCATTTATCAAGTGTTAATAAATCTTTTTGTTATTATTATCATACATATCCTCGCACCTATTATTTATGTAGGATTCGTTAGACTTAGGCTATACTGGCGACGCAGATGTCAGAGAGTTGCTCTTAAACGTATGGTCACGGAAGTAGGCATGGAACTCACCCCTGAACTTACCTAATTCATCCTCTCCCAATAACCGCACCAACTTAAAACCTACCCAAAAAATAAGAAATTAAAACCGAATATTCTTGGACTTCTCTTACAAAAACCATCAAACGAACATCAAAATATTCACTTGTCTTTTATTCTCCCTAAAATATTAATCAAAATTTCATTTAAAAAAATGCCAACAATATTTGACTCTACATCTAATTCTCAATGATAATTAAACTCTTCTTTTAACATCTTTTTACACCTTCTCCTCAACCGCCCCAAAACCCTAACAAAACACCAACCCCACCCCTCATTACTATCACCGAACACCAAATAGAATTCATTAGTCTCGTAAAATTAATTACCACAATTGCTTCTCATTGCATTTCAATTCACTTTATAATTTCTTATTCAATAACTAAGACTCAAAATAATATTGATTGTTACTTGAATTCAATACACTAATTCTACTTAATGATGTGATTTTTAACATAAGCAATCGTACTGTAGCAATTAATGGCTATATTATTCCGTTAGTGACTAAAGAAGTAAAGTTGCTTCGGCATGAAGGACGATTTAGTAAAGATCTCCTTGAACTTGAATACATAAACCGCGCTCCTAAACTTTTGAAAATTCAACGTATTACACCGAACAAGACTGTTTTTGGTAACTCACCCAGATAACGACTTTCGCCACTCTCCTACGATAATTGTTTATATAAATGGACATCATCTTAGAGCAATTGTAGATACGGGAGCAACTGTTTCTGTAATTTTTAACGAACATTGACCCAAATGGGACTCTGTCCCCACACCCGACATATGGAATTATCAGGGGGTAGGCGGCCATGACTTATCCATCCTTGGAACTGTTTGTCTTGAAGTTATTTTAAAGGGAAGGCGGAAAAAGATTACTTTTTACATAATAGAAGGAGGCGCTTTTGACTTAATTATTGGCATAGATATTTTAGCTCAATATCAAACTGTGCTCTTCGATTTCGGCTCCAAGACTTTATCCCTTGGTCACAGCCTCAAAAATTTACGAGTAAAATGTGTAAAATTATTACTGGACCCGCCCGCTCCATAATGGACATACTTGGTCATCCGACAGAACAATTAGTTAATGAACATAATTTCAATGACTGTATAAATTTTGAACCTTTTCCTTCATTTTCTCAACGTACCGGAGTCACTTTAAGTCCTCTGTAAAGCAGTGTGTAACTACATACCTATTCAGATTCTTAATCCGCTGGCTAAATATGTGAAACTTTACAAAAATTCTACACTAGGGCATGAATAGCGATAAACATTTGGCTAGCCAGGACTCGAACCTGGGCTTCCTGGTTTCCTAGGAGGTACAACACAAGCCACCCCGAGAGTCATGACTTTAGCCACCTCCTCACCGCGCGCTATCAGACAAGATATGAATGAATTGATAAAAACTAAACTAAAGCTTAATACTAGTTTAACGCCCGAACAGATGAAAATCTTGACAACGTTTTTACAGTCAAATGTTGCTATTTTTGTTCACCATGAGCAAGATCTGGGGAGAACCTCACTCATCAACCATTGTATTAACACTGAAAATCACGCCCCGGTTAGAAGCTACCCCTACAGAGTACCTTTTGCTGATAGAGCTCGCATTGTGACTCATGTGAATCAAATGTTAGGGTCCGGAGTAATCAGCCCGTCCACTAGCCCCTGGGCAAGTCCTATTGTTTTGGTCAAGAAAAAAGATGGTTCTGATCGTTTTTGTGTGGACTACAGATAATTGAATGCTATTACTAAGAAGGACACGTACCCCCTCCCTAGAATAGATGATTTACTTGACCCTATAGGACAAGCTAAGTATATACTTCTCCACCCTAGATCGAGCTTGGGGTTATTGGCGAATTCCCGTCCATCCTTCCGAAAAAGAAAAATACTGCTTTTATAACTTTTAATGGACTTTACGAATTTAGCGTTCTACCTTTTGGCCTCTGTAATGCACCAAGCACTTATAAAAGACTCATGGACACTATATTTCAAGGACTACAATGGAAAATTTGCTTAGTTTACCTTGACGATATTTTAATTTACTCTGAAACTTTTGAAAATCATATGCAAAACTTGAAATTAGTTTTTGACCGACTCAAACAAGCAGGACTTAAATAAAGGCTTGAAAAATGCGATTTTTGCAAGAACACAGTAAAATTCTTGGGGCATGAGTACACAGCCGATGGACTAGCACCCGATAAAGTTAAGGTGTATGCAGTTGAACAAGCTAAAACACCCCAGAATGTCGATCAACTGTGGTCATTTCTTGGACTAGTTTCTTATTATCGCCGTTTTATCAAAGATTGTAGCAAAATCGCTGCCCCACCCAATAATCTTCTGCAGAAAAATAAGACTTTTATTTGGACCGATGAATATAGTAAAGCATTTCAAAAATTAAAAACTCTCCTCACAACTGCATCCATCTTAGAACTTCCGGACTTTAAGCAAGACTTTTACGTGCAGTCTGATGCATCTCCTCATGGAATTGGTGCTGTTCTTAGTCAGTTATTTGATGGAACAGAGCACCCTATCGCTTACATTAGTATAACTCTTACTAAACCCGAACGCAATTATTCAACAACTGAGCGCGAAGCGCTTGCCGTGATTTGGGCGGTCAAGACCTTCCACCCATACTTAGTTGGACACCAAGTACACATTCAAACCAACCACGCCCCGCTTCTTGGACTTTTCAAGGAAGAAAATAATTTGACTGGCAGGCTAGAGCGATGACACATTACTTTACAACAATTTATTTACAACAATTTAACTACACTCTCACCCATAAATCCCAAGAAAAACACAAAAATGCTGACGCTGTTTCTCGAATTTTTGTAGCAAATATTTACGCCGAGGATCCACGGATTATAAGCGAACAACGAAAAGATGCTGATCTGAGGCCCATAATTGACTATTTAGAAAACGGCACCTTACCCATTGACCCCTTTCAAAACTTAATTTTGTCAAAAATCTAAACTCTACTGCATGATAGATAAGTGCTTATTTAGGCAGCTAAACAGAAGCAGGGGTGAAAATGCCACCGTCATCCCACTCTCACTACGTCAAGAGATACTAGAATCTTATCATGATGATGTTTTGTCAGGGCATTTCGGATTTGAAAAAACTTATCAGCGTATCCGTCAAAAATATTTTTGGGAAGGGGTGATAATTGACATAAAAAGACACTGTACGGAATGCTTAGGATGCGTAATGCGCAAATCACCCACCCACAAAACACAGGCAGCTTTCTGCCTCTTGCCGGTAGAAGGCCCTTTTGATCGAGTAGCGACTGATATCCTCGGACCCCTCCCTCTCACTCATAATGGTAATAAATACACTATTGTTTTCACTGATTACCTAACTAAATGGGTCGAATGTTTTGCTATTTCAGACTGTACAGCCAAAACAACTGCCCGAAAATTCGTAGAAGGTATTTTATGCCGTCATTCAGCCCCAAAACAATTACTTTCTGACAAAGGAACGAATTATATGTCGAATCTTGTTCATGGAATCTGTGCCCTTTGTGACACCAAAAAAGATTAACACTACACCCTATCATCCCCAAACTGACGGACTGGTAGAAAAATTTAATCACTTTAACAAATATGCTCTCCATGTATGTCAGCTATAATCAACGAGATTGGGACGATGTCCTTCCCTATGTTACTTTTGCTTATAATTCGACACAAAAAATAAGTACAAAATTTTCCCCTTTTGAACTTCTCTATGGGAGAATTCTTAGACTCCCCATTGATGCTGCCCAAAATTTCAAGAATATTTGATATATCATAGACTTCGACGATTATGTAATAGATTTTAAAAACTATTTAACGCAAGCTTGGTCTATTGCACGAGAAAATATTCAAATAGCACAAGAAACTCAAAAAACTTATTATGATAAGAAGGTGAAGCATGCAGACTAAAAATTGGAGATTTTATTATGATTTTCAACCCTAGCACACCCCAGGGTAAAACACATAAACTTATGCACCAGTGGAATGGACCTTTTAGGATAAAGTCTATAAAAACTCCAACTCTCATTTTTGAATCACTGGACGGAAAAAAGGAACTTGGGACTGTTCACTTTAATCGAACTACACCCTATAAGAATAGGGAGTGTAAAAGACTCCCCGACCAACCCAGAAACTACACCTCCAAAGGGAGAAGGGAAGAAACCCATAAATTGGGCACTATTTCCACTCATACATATAATTTACGCAATAAAAAGTAAATCATCGATTATCGACTAATTAGCTTAAATTAGCTTAAGTGATCTTACCTTAATCGGTCGCACTCCAACTACATAATTAACTTATGCAGGAAAAGTCCTTAAAATATCCAAAATCATTTATAGTTTAATGAGCAACAACACACCGAGTGATCAGCAAGCAACCCAAAACCAAGAATCTGATTCGAATTCAACATCCAAACGTCCCCAACCAGATCCAGATTCACTCCGCGAAAATCGATATTCAGACTAACAGTTACGCTTCAAAAAGCTGAGGCGGGAGGTTGACTATTTGAAACTTCGATTTTTGAAACCAAGACAAGAAATAAAAACGATAAGTAAGGATAGGTGGGAACGACTTCGATTTTTCGACTATTTCTACTTTATACATACTGATTAGAGATTTTATAAACTATGCACCCCTTGTAAAATGTGAAACAACCCATAAATGGACTTTCGTCTTAACTGCCTTCCCATTCTTCAGATGTCCGAAACAAATTCCATGCGCTCAAGACGGTCCTCAAATGCCTCCTTTGTATCCACTAAATCGTCCACCACTTCAAACGGCAGCGGAAAAAGCCGCCATCATTTGGAAGATGGAAACGACTCCCAACCCAGAATACCATTGCTAGTTGCTAATAAGTGGTTAAAAAAACTTCATCGATTTCCCGGCCAGTTTCGTTCTTTATATGTACCACAAGACTGCACCCCCGAACAGGCGACTTACTTGAATCCGACCCCCACGTTCCGAAGACTTTGGCCATTCCCGAACTGAAAAATCCAAATGAAAACACCAATCACTCCACGTCTGTCGAACTATTAGGTCTCGCTCGGCCTGATGGACTCGTAATCCTTTTTGATGTAAAGGAACTCGGAGGGGTTCCAGAACCCATTCAACACCTTCTAAAGGATACTGACTTTCTTGTTATGTCTTATGACGATATTTCCCTCAACCGCATCGATTTTTCCCTACGCAACTGGCGCACCGAAGTAAAAATTTTGGAAGTATTACTAGAGCTCCGATCACGCACT
This sequence comes from Mermis nigrescens, assembly GCA_036768485.1. Taxonomy (NCBI): domain Eukaryota; kingdom Metazoa; phylum Nematoda; class Enoplea; order Mermithida; family Mermithidae; genus Mermis; species Mermis nigrescens. Next base: position 121,875 of record JAVLUZ010000801.1, read on the forward strand.
AAAATCGGTAATGAACTCGATCTCCCGTGTTCTTTAAAATCCATATTTCGACTAAATTTACCGTCAGACAGTCACGTCCGCTGTGCTTATGAAGCCCTGGCGACTTTTGATGTTTTTACCTTCTTGGATCAACGTGGCGCCGACATTCAAAGAACCGGAATCGTCTGGCCGAATGATGGAGTCTGGCCTAGGCCGAATACGTCAGTAACGTCTCGAGGCGGCTGCCCGTTCCCACAACGACAAACAAGAGCCCGGGCCCCATACCACTGATGACGACCGATGTCATTGAAACAAACTTCGCCCAACTCATCCACCGAATCCAGGCCGACTTTTATAAAAACTTTAATGGATGCCGCGATTTCAACTGGACCCCGGAATATCACCAATTTTATCAATACTGGATCAATGCGCTGCACGCCGAATTCCCATTCCTCCCACGATTAGAATGCAGCACAAAGAATACCGCATCCGCACGATAATTGAATATAAAATCCAAAATAAAAACCCGAAAAAACAACGCTTATGGATTCGAAAAAACGGTAACCAGAAAGATTGATTTGCGATCGTGATTTTCTTTTTTTTACAGATGTTAAATCATTTTACTATATGTTTTATATACGCACACACCCAATCCCAGTGGGGCACTGTCCAGCGTAGGGGAAGAATGTAATGAATCTTAAATTTAATAACAAACTACGTAAAACCTTATTATCTAACCTTAATGTATCTTTTATGCTCTCAATCAAAATAGACTCCTCTTTAAATTGAATCAGACAGCTAATCGGCGCCAGTTTTAGCGTCCACTCCGCCCAACTGAGACGCTAGGCGCCGACAGTCTTACTGAGCTATCATTATTCACGTGAAACTGTCCCGCCCTTGACTTATAGCTCTTCAAAAAAGTTATATTATTCAAGTGAAACTGTCCTGCCTTTGACTCAGCCCTCTTACCTAATTACTGTAGCACCCCAAAACTTATGTAATGCACGTGGTAACTTAGTCACTGTAAATCATAAGCCGGTCGGTAACCTAAAAGCTTAAAGTTAAAAACTTAAGTCGAGCGGCGCCCATTGGACGGGACCATTAGATAAGAAACTCCCATACTCCTGTGTTAAGCGAAAAGAATAAAAGCCCCATGCTAAAAGATGCCTGGCTTACTTTCTCTACTCCTCAGCTCGAACCTCTCACCGACTATTCTCTACTCGTCGCACCGTGTTATTACTAGAGCCAACAAAATTTAGTGCAGCACTAAATTTTTAAAGACTTGCATGAAGTTAAGGATGCAAGGAACCGTCGAAAAATGGCACTTTGAACTTTGGATCTTAATATTTTTGTGCACCAAATTGCACCAAATTCGATTAGTGGCACTAAATTGCACTAAATAAGCATTTTTTTGGAAATTTGCACTAAATTGTATAAAAATCAAGGTCAAATTGACGCGCGTTTATAAAAGAATGTCCCAAAATTGTTTAATTTTTGCGGTTTAGATAGCCCCTTGCCGCCTGATGCGGTGGTTACTCGTTGGGGAACCTGGATCAAATGCGCTGCCTACTACTGCCACAACTTTAGCAAAATGCGAGACTTTCTTGAAGCCTTGACCAACGACGAATCGGCAGCAGTCAAAAAAGCAGCTACTTTGATCCAAAGCGATGTGTTGAAGCATGAACTATTCGACGTGGCGACATTTAGCTTCTTGCCGACAGCAATCGAAAAATTGGAAGCACAGAGTTTGACAAAGGATGAGCAGTGGAAGATTTACAATGATGCGGCGGTTTGCTTAGATGGTTTTGCGCGTGATAAATTTTCGGCGAGTTTGGGCAAAAAGCCTGACGTTGAGGCTTTCGTTTCTGAGATTGATCCAGAAATTCGTATCAAAAGCATGTACGCACCTTTGGTTTCTGTTGATGTCGAGCGTTCTTTTTCGCAGTATAAGCTGCTTTTAACGGACCGCAGGCAGAGTTTATTAATCGAAAATGTGGAGATGTACAGCGTCATTGCGTTTAACCGGTTTTTATTCCAATAAAGGCGAAAAAGTACCTAAATAAGTGGTTTATTGCACCAAAACTTGCACCAAATTGGCTAATTTTTAGCACCAAATTATGCACCAAATTAGCGATATTTTTGCACTAAATTTGTTGGCTCTAGTTATTACACATTTTATTATTCGCTCTACGTTTATTCTTCGTTAGCTTAATTACATTCGACTCTTATAGTAAATTGATATTAACTTTTAGCTCACTGCATCTATTAGTCCTGTTGTGATTGTTTTATAACCAATTAGACCCAGATTTTGACAGAAGGATCGAAAAGTCCCATAAATTTGATGAGCAATAATATCATTCTTTGATCCGTTGGCATAAAAAGTTGAGGGAAACAGAAAAAATTCTCGAAAACATCAATTTTGAGGTTTTTCTGAATTGTTAGGATTCCTCTACACCCATGTTTGTTGGGGATCCTCATGTTTCCCTGGTATTAATCGAACCACAAAGTTGGAACACGAATGGGCTTGCATGGGGCTCGAATGGGCGGCACCAATCGTCAAAAATATTACTAAAAATAGAATTCTGGGGTCTACAGTAGTCTGTGGAGGTATTCAAACTTCTTGGGGTGCAAACCACAAGTGGGTGGCAATCATACGTGGGCAGCAAGAAAATTCTGGGGGGTGCAAGATTTTTTGAAGGTCGAAAAATGGCCTTAAAAATGGTGGTATGGCGATAAAAACACCATTTTTCGACGTTTCTCATCAAGCACTATCCATTGGCATCAAAAAAATCGCGAAAAAAACGAAAAAAATTTTCAAAATTTGAATTCTGTGGGGTATTTTGGTTTCTGGGGGGTGCATACCCCCAAACCCCCAAACCCCTACGCCCAGGTGTGGTGGCACTGAACTTCTTGGGGGTGCAAGATTTTTTTAGGTCAAAAAATGGCCTTAAAAATGGTGGCATGGCGAAAAACACCATTTTCAACGTTTCTCATCGATCACTGTCCGTTGGCATCAAAAAATTGTCAAAAAACAAAAAAAATTGATTTCTGGGGGGTATTCTGGCTTTCTGGAGTGCATACCCCCAAACCCCCACTGTGTTGTTACCGCCGTTCCATCACCGAACGTACATACGCCTACAAGGGCATTCTATTTATGTGAAAACTAGAAAAGTTAGAATCAGAAAACTCTAATTTTAGATAAATAATAATGAATAGACAGACTACGATGGGATACCATTACAGACAGTTGTCAATAAGTCATATATAGTTATCACGAAAATTAGGCACAATTAATTTGCAGATCTGGAAAATTTTTCGGAAACTCCGGCTTTGTCGCACCGATTTTTCGCAACGAACATTGCTTTGAAAATAGGAAAACATTTTCCGTTGCTTCGCGCCGGATTGATTGTTTATGTATAATTTTTGTCTTCTAAACCGCTAGAAATCGCTCAAATTTGAGTTAGACATAGAGAGCATGTCAATTTTTTTCTAGCGCTGTGCGCCGGATTCATTGTTTAGCTATAGTTTTTGCCTTCTAGCCAGAGCCCTGTGCGGGCCGAAATTTTTTGACCCGCCCCGCCCCGCCAAGAAAGAAATAAAGCCCGCCCGCCCCGCCCCGCAGCTCCTTAGACCCGCCCGCCTCGCCCCGCCAGTAATGTTACAAAAATTAGGCCCGCCCCGCCCCGCAAAATTTTTTCATGTACTCTATGTATCCATTTCTGGTCGAAAAGGAGCCAGAATGCAAGAAGATAAAGAACCGGACAATGAGTGATACAAAATCTTCAATGTAAATGAGTGCAATGCAATTTTGTAAATTGAATAAGAGCTAATGTCTTACAGCAATAAACTTTATTGGAACAACAATGATGTTACTGTGATAGGTGTAGTTAGGTATGTAGGTAAGCTGCAAAAGGCATAATCTTGCACTGCTGATTGCTCAAATTCTGAGGGGGTCTGATGGGGCGAAATCGCCAAAACTAGCACAACAAAATCAATTTTGGGGGTCTGCTGGATCCCAGGGGACAACCCAGATCCCAATGCTCGCCATTACTCAAATCCTATAGGTGATAGTCTACCTTATGTAAGGACGTAGTGTGTACCTACATATATGTAGGCATAGGTGGGCAGCACCGAAATTCTGGGGGGGGGTGAAAAAATTTCTGGGGGGGGGTGAAAAAATTTTTAAAGGTCAAAAAATGGTCTTAAAAGTGGTCGTATGGCAAAAAACACCATTTTTCGACGTTTCTCATCAAGCACTATCCAATGGCATCAAAAAATTGCTGAAAAAGCAAAAAAAATTTTCTGGGGGGGGGTATTTTGATTTCTGGGGGGGTATTTCAACTTCTGGGGGGTGCATGCCCCCCAAACCCCCCACGCCCACGTGTGTATGTAGGTACCTGCCTACCTATATATACAGGGTGTTTCAAAAAAAACGAAACCCATATCAGACCTTGTAACTTCGAAACGAATCGCTCAATTCGAATGCAACTTGCTTTAATCAATAGATAAAAACCTTCATAATGATCTTGCAAAGTTTCGTTTTCGCAGCTTTATTTGTTCTTGTACAACGCGCATTTGGGTGAAAGTCGTTTTTTCATTAAATACAATGTGTCGTAAGAAATGAATATGTGTTTGCGACGTTGTAGCTTTAGATCGAGTGAACATTTTAGAATACGGTTTGCTTCAATCAGAAGCTCATTTATCTAGCTAGTTGCCTCTAAATTTTAGTTTTATTTTGTTTGTTGGTTCAAGAGCTATTGAGCTTTTGCCTAAGGTCCTTCCCTCGGCGATTGAGCCAGCAATGACAAAATAAGCAGCGAGTTGCTTGCGCTTGTGAATGACCTAAGGAATGACATTTGGCGAAAGCTCAATAACTCTCTAACCAAGTAGCGAAATAGTACGAAAATTTACAGGCTAACAGCTAGACAAACAGGCTTTTGAACAGAGCAGACCGTATTCTAAAATGTTTACTCCATTAAGCTACAACGTTGCAAACACATGATTTATTTCTAAACACGCATTGTATTTAATGAAAAAAATGACTTTTACACAATTGCGCGTTACACAAGAACAGAGCAAGCTACGGATACGAAACTCAGCAAGTTTCTTACGAAAGGTTTTTGTCTATCGTTTAAAACAATTTGCATTGAAATTGAGCGAGCTGTTGGGAAGTTACAAGGTCAAATATGGGTTTCGTTTTTTTGAAACACTGTATATATGTAAGCTTATGCATGGTAAAGCTGGATTATTTCAATTTGTATTATTTTAACAGCCCCCATGTGTTCTATTTCATTAAGTATTTATTCAAAGGATGAGCAGCAGAGCATTACTTAGAACCAGGCCCGTATCCAGGATTTTATTTCGGGGGGGGGGGGCCGAAAATTTTTGAGACTAGATATCTCGAGAACCATTAGGAGATGGGCGAAAATAAAGACAGTTTTGAGGCGTATCTCGGCGAGCTCTATACAACGGTGAAGAAAAATTTCAACAAAAAAATTAAAAAATTTTTTTTATTTCATTGTGATATACAGCAAATTTATCATTTAAGCTGATTTCTCATCACCTAATCGGCGAATTATTACTTATCTCTTGCCGTTGTACGTAATCATTGTGCTTTACAGAGAAAAACAATATGGATAATTAATAATTCCGGCGCGAAGCGCCGAAAAAATTGACATGCTCTGCATATCAACCTCAAATTTGAGCGGTTTTGAGCGGACTAGAAGACAAAAAACACGCATGTATAAACAATAGATACGGCGCAAAGCGCCGGAAAAATTTCATGTTTCCCATGTCATAACTCAAATTTGAGCTGTTTTGAGTGAGCTAGAAGGCAAAAACTATAACTAAACAATGAATCCGGCGGACAGCGCCAGAAAAAATTGACATGCTCTCTATATCTAACTCTAATTTGAGCGATTTTTAGCGGTTCAGAAGACAAAACTATACGTAAACAATAAATCCGGCGCGAATCGCCGGAAAATTTTTTGAGTTTACTAGCTCAAAAGTACGCTACAAACCTGTTTAGGCGCTGTTTCAGACGCACTTCGCCAATTTTTCATTTTTCCTTCGGGGGACCCTTGAGAGAAACAGAAATTTTTTTCCCATCTCGGGGGGGGGCAGTCCCCCTGCCCCCTGGATACAGGCCTGTTCCCATGTTATAACTCAAATTTGAGCTGTTTTGAGTAAGCTAGAAGGCAAAAACTATAGCTAAACAATGAATCCGGCGCAAAGCGTTAGAAAAAAATTGACATACTTTCTATGTCTAACTCAAATTTGAGCGATTTTCAGCGGTTTAGAAGACAAAACCTTACATAAATAATAAATCCGGCGCAGGCGCCGGAAAGTTTTGTGTTTCCTATGCTCAAAAGTATGCTAAAAACCTGTTTTGGCGGTGTTTCAGACCAACTTCGCCAATTTTTCATTTTTCCCTTTGGGGGACCCTTGGGAAAAACAAAAAATTTTTCCCATTTCTGGGGGGGGGGGCAGGCCCCGCCTCCCTGGATACGGGCCTGCTTAGAACTATAGTCTATTTCGCGAAACCTTGTGACATGAAATCAATTTCGCGCACGTATCCTTTTGTACAACAAAAATTTAAAAAAAGAAAGGCCCGCCCCGCCCCGCCCCGCCAAAATTTTTAGAAAATAAAGCCCGCCCCGCCCCGCCAGCCGTGTGACCCGCCCCGCAAAAAGTCCGCGCGGGCCTGCGGGGCGAGGCCCGACCCGCCCGCGCAGGGCTCTGCTTCTAGCCCACTCAAAACAGCTCAAATTTGAGTTATGACATCGAAAACATGAAATTTTTCCGGCGCTTCGCGCCGCATTTATTCTTCATATATGTTTTTGTCTTCTAGTCCGCTTAAAATTGAACTTGACATGCAGGATAGATGGCATTTTTCGGCGCTCAGCGCCGGAATTATTCATTATCCGTATTGTTTTCCTTTGTAAAACACAATGATTAAGTAGAAAGGCAGAAGATAAGAAATAATTCGTCGATAAAGTGATGTAAAAATCAGCTTAAACGATAAATTTGCTGTATATCAATATAAAATAAAGTGAAAATTTTTTAATTTTTTTCTGTTGAAATTTTTCTTCACCATCGTATAGAGCTCGCCGAGATACGCTCAAAACTGCCTTTATTTTCGCCCATCTCCTAATGGTTTTTCAGATATCTGGCCTCAAAAATTTTCGCCCCCCCAAAATAAAATCCTGGATACGGGCCTGGCCATACGTGTTCTTGGGGTGTTTGACTCTCCCTAGAATGACAACTGATCCCCGCAAAACGACCGCGACACCCCCTGAATTTTCAATTTTTCGTAAAAATGTTAAGAAGTGTTATTTTTAGGCGTTTTTTAGCTCATTTTTGGCTCTCAAGTGTCAGATTTTTGGCGCTTCGCGCCATATACACCTTCTCTTGACAGAAATTTGTTCAATTTTCTCGATTTTTTTTCAAAATTTTTCAGAATTTATGTTTTTATGCTCTAGAAAGAAATGGCATTGTTCGAGACGTCTATAAACAGTGTTTTTGACGTGTATCAGTCGTTTTTAGCCAAAAAAGGCACTTTTTGAAAATTTTTTGGGTTTAACTCCCCAGAATTTCCATAAAACTTAGTAAAATTTAAAAAAACGGGCTTTTTTAAAGCTTTTTTTATCTCATTTTTGGCTGGAGGGGTCAATTTCGGTCGAAAAATTACTGCTGTATAGCCTTTTTTGGCTCAGAAAATCAGCTATACAGCCTTCTTGGGCTTAGAAAATTAGCTGTATAGTCTTTTTGAGCTTAGAAATGCTATTTAGTTGTCTTTTCTGAGTTTCAAAAGGATATATAGCTATTTTCTCGACCCCAAAAAGGGATTAATAGCTATTTTTAGTCCAAAAAGACTGTATAGATATGATTGTGAATCCAAAAAGGCTAAATAGCTAGTTTTCTGATATCAAAAAAGGCTATATAGTTAATTACCCCAAAACGACTATAGAGCCGTTTTTACGAAGCATTTAGCTATCTAGCAATCTTTGGTTTTCACCCCTAAAAGTTTGACCTTGCGCACCTATGCTCTACATATATGAATATAATATTGTCACAAGCGCCAAAAATGATGTTTCTGACGCTTATCCGTTTTTGGGCCCCTACATACAGGCACGTAGCTGGCCCTCCTATTTTGGGGGGGACCAACACCAATTTGGGGGGTCTAAGCCAAAAATAGCACAAAATAACAGTAAAAAGTCCTATTTTTCCTGAATATGGGGAGTCCGGACCCACCAGCCCCCCCCCACAGCTATGTGCCTGCCTACATAGCGCTTTTTAAATGTAATTTTAACTTCGTTTTTTATAGTCTTGTTGAATTTTTTCAATATCGTGCTGTTTTCATTTTTTACTAACTAGTAGGGATGCAACGGGTAGTGAATTTTGGTGTATTCGGGTTCGGGTTCGGGTAGTTCATCCAATTTATTCGGGTTCGGGTTCGGGTATTCCACTTCAATTTATTCGGGTTCGGGCTCGAGTATCAAAATCAATACCCGATCGGGTTCGGGTTCGGGTAGTTCAGTAAGTATATAGGAATACCAGTGTACAGCGAATTTCTTAGGTACATGTAAGCCAGATATTACAATTTTTATTATTTTTAGATGCCTCGTGCCAAATTATTTAATATGCTTCATCAGTGGCGGATCTAGGATTTTCCTAAGTTTTTTTAGGAAAATCCTAAGTTTTTTTAGGAAAAACCAACTTTTCCAAAAACAGTCAAAAATAGGTCCAAAAATTTGCCCTTGACACGCAGAAATAGCTTTTTCGGTATTTTACTTTGTATACTTTTACATAAAATTCCTTTTGACGCAATATTTTTTCTTAATATTTTAAAATTTTCGACAACTTTGTGCGAAAGAATCATTAAATTTCTTTGACTTTAACGAAAATCTGGCGCGAAGCGCTCAAAATTCGTGAAAATAAGGCGAATAGACGTCTAGAAGCATAATTTACAGCTTGATTTTCTGTATTTCTAGCATTTGATGCGAAAAATTGAAATTTTTAATTGAAAATGGAAGAAAACTGCAAAAATTTCTGTTCTTTTTTGTTTTTCTTTTTTTCTTTCTTCTTTTCTTTTTTTCTCGCTCTCAAATTGTTTTGAAACCTTGAACAGAAAATGGTCTCCAGGTCGCCAGCAGTAACAAAGGTCATTAATAGGTATCATCCAGCGCGTAGAGCTGGAAAAATTTGAGAAATTATGACTCACTGGCCGAAAATCATTGCAAATTGCATATTCCATTCTTCATCTCGCCAAACATTTTTGCCAATTGGGGGATGCAGCCGCCCCGGCCCCCTTAAATCCACCCCTGATGTTTATACTACGTTTTGAGGTCATTGAAGGTGGAAAAGCCTAAAATTTTAGGTCTTCAATCTTATCTGACCCCCAGGCTGAGCTGACTCCCAAACCATCCGTCCTGCGCAAGTATGGTGCCTTCTATTTCTATTGGATGCTAAAACTTTGTTTTACGACTTTTAGTAGTGCAATTTAGCAATTTCTGGGCCTCTGACAATAAAAAAACAATAATTTGTTAATAAAGTGCGAAGCGCTGGAAAATTTTCCATATCTTTAACGTTTTCAGTTTGAATTTATGTTTTTTATGACAAATAATACACAAAATTAAATTCGTCAATGCGCAGCAAAACAATTTTGTCATTCTCATCGTGTGAAACAAAGCTCTGAGTTTTTGTAGAGACGAATAAGGTATAAAATTTCCACTCATAGAACAAAATTTGCATACCTTGCTTGAACTGTGCGTCCCACTTTGACTTAAATACTCTATGCTAACATTGAAAAAAATCTGTCTTTTATTGTTCGCGTCTCGCATTAAGTGTCTTTCTTATTTAGTGATATATTTTACATATATCCTTAAGAATACAATAGAATTATATTTTTCTATGAAATTGTTTAATTTTTTACTAGCTGCCTCAGTTAAATTAATTCGCTAAAAGATATATGTACACGGGCGAACGCAGGTTTTTTAAGGGTGATGGCGCCGGGCGATCCGTAAATTGCTGACCTTAATTTTGGGATATGTTCGGCGGTACGCAAAATAAAGTGCATTTTCTTATCTTTTCAAACATGCTCTATCCATTAAGCTCGAAAATTTGAATTTTTCGAAAATTTTTTTCTCTCAAAACCCTATGAAAAATAGCGTTTTTTGGCCGTGCTTGAGCCAAACTTACAGAAAATAACAATCCGACGGCGCGAAGCGCTTGAATTTTGGAGATTTTCGACGATAAAAAGATTTCAATTCTCATTGTTTTCCATGCATTATCCTACTTTTCCAAAATTATTTTTGGGCTAAGAGAGGCGCCCCCTATGAGTACGTCCATGTATATATGCACATGCCAGAATACTACCACAGCAGTACCTAGGATCATTTTGAGATTGCAGCCAATCATAATTCAAACTGCAAAAATTGCTCAGTTTTTCTTGCGTGAATAAATCGCTTGCTCACTGACTAGAGCTGCTAACGAAGCTTCAACTTGATAAAAATATTCGAAGTTTCGTCGTAAAATCGTGGTGTTTTAGTGATTAAAAATACTCGAATAATGTATTATATAAATATATTATTAAATATACAAATTTTTACATACTACCAGTGTGTGACCTGCGACCCACATGCAGTCGTAAATATGACAATTTGGCCTGAATTTAGTTGATAATATTAGTTCAGCGCGAAGCGCCGATATTTTTATGAGCTTTTGATGGAATTTACACATAAAACTCGACTGGAAAAGCTAAAACAACTTGTACTACAAAATCATAAATATTAAAGAAATTGTAATATGCCAATCAAATCTTGTAATAAGCACCACTGCGCTTATAAATCCAACGATGTAATATCGAGATAAATTAGTCAATTTTATCATTGAAGGGAAAAATGTGCAAAAATATTAAACAGTACTTATTTTTGCATAAAATTTTTAAAAACAGTAGAAATAGATACAAAAGATATTTGAATCTGCATAAAGATGCCTAGATTACACAAAGATTGATTTTGGAGTATTTAATGCCCTTTTGAAGCTAAATACAGTATATTAGTGATATTTTGCGCGAAGCGCTCGAAAATTTTTGAAATTTCTAAAAAATACTGAAAAAAGGTTAAAATTACTATCACTTTGCCCCAGAAAGTATTTTAACATTGTATAAAGATGGCTCCAAAAATAAATGCACGAGCCGAAATCGATTTTTGGCGAAAACCCGCATTTTTTGGGCATTTTTAGGTGCCTTTTTGCGATTTGCGGCCAAAAATTTGTCATTTACCCCCCCCCCCCCGTAAAATGGCCGAAAACCAGACGTGTAACAGGGTGCTTTGGGAAATTCCCCACCCAAGGAGTTGGACGTCCTCCCTACAGCCCCCCCCCAACGTCAGAAAATTTTGACCCACCCTCCCCCATTTTTGGCGAAAACTTGCGCTTTTTGGCTATTTTTAGATGTTTTTGCCACTTTTGACCAAAAATCGGAGCCGCTTACCCCCCCCCTAAAAATGACTGAGAAACATAAAGGTCACAGGCTGTTTGGGCGATTCCCCACCAACGCTTTTAGGCTCCGCACCCCTTCAAAGTCAGAAAATTTTTGACCTTCCTCCACCATTTTTTCGGCGAAAACTTGCGTTTTTTGACTATTCTTAGGTGTTTTTGCCATTTTTGGCCTAAAATTGGAGTCGCAAACCTTCCCCCTTCTTCTAAAAATGGCCAGGGACCCCTACCCGAAATTTCCAGCCGTTACATGTATTCCGAGGACATCCTCTTCCAAAATTTTGAGCTGTTACATGTATGTTTTTATAGTGCTATTTACTCATTGCTTTCATTCCAAAATACTGTATCACTTAATGAAATTATACTAGTTAAGTGCACTTTTTCCATAGTAGAAACTAAGCTCAAAAAATTCGAAAAGGTTTTCAACAAATATAGTCTGTTAGTGACTTGAGTCTTGGGCCCTAAGGGGTTGCAATACCCCCCTCACCCTCCCCCTATGGGAATGTGTGCTGCCGAAAAACTGTTATTCGTGAAATTAATTTGATAGAAACCAAGTTTAATTACGACCAGAGAAGCAGTGTTTAGCATTTTGTACGATATCATTTGGCAATCGTTTTGTGAAATAAAAAGATTAAAAATTCATGTGTATTGATTGAAATATACCACTTAATTACATAGCCATTTATGTGTACTTGATAACTACATGAAATTCAGCGTTTTAGGGTCGAGCAAACTGAAAACGGCGCAAAAAGCCGAAAATTTTTGAATCTTTGACATACAATTGTGGGATTTTAGAGATTAAAAATACCCGAATAAACCCGAATAAAATCCATAAACATTCGGGTTCGGGTTCGGGTAGTTATAATAATTTTATTCGGGTTCGGGTTCGGGTAGTCAAGTTCAGTTTATTCGGGTTCGGATTCGGGTTCGGGTCCTGAATTTTATTCGGGTACCCGAGTATTCGGGTTCGGGTTCGGGTACCCGTTGCATCCCTACTAACTAGCATGTATTTTTACTTCATGCAGCCCTACCGATTGTCCATAAACTTGAATTTTTATCCATTATTCGTTTTAGCGTTCTGCAGCGTTTTTACTTGACTTTAGGAAGTCGAAATGAATGCTCGAGATAAAGCTAATCTACAGCAAGCTCGAAAAGCGGTTGAAGATCTCCGACGTGAACTGAACGTGAAGCGAATAAAAATTTCACAAGCTGCTAATGATATCGTAAAGTATGAGAGGCTGTTATGTATATTCACTTCAAATGTACGTATGTTAAGCCGAAAGTTATTCTGAACTTTTTCCCGATTCAAGCTCATAAATTTACTATTTTTCATATTAATTGACTTTAAAACTATATCAATTATTGAGTACGTATGTAGGTGTTTCGCATACGTGGGAAAGGGTTTGTGTACTCATTGTTTACTACATCCTCTTTGATTTATTTAAATTTTTCGATTTTTTAAAATTTTTTTATGCTGTAGAACGATAAAGCATTGTCAGAAACGTCTAGAAACGATGCTTAACGCTAACTAGCCATTCTTAAGCCCGAAGAAGATACTTTAAAAATTTCACCCCTCCAGAATTCCCATGCTGTGCATGGCGCCATGCCATTTAGTTTTTTTGCATCAGACGTTTCTACAAGTTGACATCAAGATTTATTAATACTCACCCATTGAACGATCAAGCATCACGGTAATTGAGGAAACTGAATCTCTTCGGGGTCTGAAGGTCCCGAATTTCATTTTGCTTCTCGTGTAGGTACATAGGTACATATCATAGGTGGGCAAGATTAAACTGTCTGGGGAGGATTAAATCAAAAATTTGGAGATAGCCATAGGTCGGCAGTACCGAAATTCTGGGGAGTGCAAGATTTTTAAAAGTTCAAAAAGTCACTAAAATGGTAGTATGGCGATTAGCGTTTCTCATCGAGTACTATCCATTGGCATCAAAAATCGCGAATAAAACAAGAAAAAATTTTAAAAATTGAATTCTGGAGCATTCGGCCTTCTGGGGGGGGGCAATACTACCCAAACTCCCCCCCCGTGGAGATAGCTAAGTGTTCTGTCAAAAACGATTCTATAGCATAAAAGCGACGGTATCGTTTTAAAACCATCATTTTTGAGCATTTATGGCAAATATATAGCATATTTTAACTCATCAACTTTCCTATGTAGTCTTTTTGGACTAAACATAGCTAAGCTACATATATAGCCCTTTTTTATGTCGGGAAAATGCATTATATATACAGGGTGTTTCAATAAAAAACGGTACCGCACTAAAATGGATATACTGTAGCGTACATTTAAAATTAATAGTTGAAACTTTGAAAGAGTGTGGTCTAATGTCTGATCGCTTGTTTAGTAAAATTTTATGACATGGGAGAGATAGCTCCGGAATTAAGGGCTTCTTTCCTAAAGCCATGTATGTTTCGAGTTTTGGCGCCAAAACTTTGAAATTTTTGTTAAATTAGTGATGACCGGTAATAATTAAGTAACCACTGCACGTAGACTGGTGTAATTTTTAGCGGTTGGAGAAACGAACATTAAAAACGAACGAACAGAATTTCATTCAACACAACTGAAAAATTTTGCTGTAACGTTACAGTAAGTGTCACACATAATAACCTCTATTAGATCTATCAGTCAGTTTTAATCGATAGACAAATCGATCGATGAAGTCATTGATTTTTGCAGTCAGGCGCTTCCAGGCCCTAGAATTTGCCTTTTTAAGTGAGCAGTATTTCTAATGTGCATTTTGTATACGAATTTTGCTAGCATTTTTATACGAGCTGTTAGATTCTACTATTTTAGCAAAAATCCTAAAAAAATTTACTCGAACTATGTGAGTTGAGAAGAAAAGCCATAAATTTAAAAGAATTTTTTCTCACATTGAGAAGTTATACCAAACAAGCATCCATACATGAGACTACACTCCTGTGAAGTTTTAATTGTTAATTTTATGTATATGCTACAGTATACCTTTATTAGTGCGATACCGTTATTTTTTGAAACACCCTGTATATATATATATATATATATATATATATATATATATATATATATATATATATATATATATATATATATATATATATATATATATATATATATATATATATATATATATATATATATACAGGGTGGGCCAAAAAAAGGCTACATTCCGATTCAACAGGGCATAACTTCGGCTGATGTGAACATGAGACGTCAGAACTGGCAACATTAGATAGATAAAAGTGTCTTCTTTCGAATTGTGTAAAAATATTTTATCCAGCTTCCAGCGTTTTGTGCACTACGGCGATTTGTTTACACCTCATTTTGAGATTTTTCAGACCTCAGAGTTTCCGCATTGTATCACATAACTGTATATGTATGAATACTTTTCTGACCTGTTTGACAATAAATACAGTCACAAAAATTAGGTAGCACCTTTTTTGAACCCCCAGAGTAGATACGCTTCCTTCTGAGTGCAAATTTCAGGATATCGTGAAAATAGGATGCAAATTGATAGCAGGACCAATGACGCTTTTGGCCTTTAAACAATATTAAAGTAGGGTGTAAACTAATTGCCGTAGCGCTCGGAGCATTGATATCTGGTGAAAACTTTTACACGATTCGAAAGAAGACACTTTTATCTATCTAATGTTGCCAGTTCTAACGTCTCATGTTAACATTAGCTGAAGTTATGACTTGTTGAATTGGAATGTAGCCTTTTTTTGGCCCAATATATATATATATATATATATATATATATATATATATATATATATATATATATATATATATATATATATATATATATATATATATATATATATATATATATATATATATATATATATACAGGGGCGTAGGCAGGATTTTTCTAAGGGGGGGGGGGCGGTCCAAAATTGGTGACCCTAAATTTAGGGATATGGTCGCCGGGGCGCAAAATAAAGTGCATTTTCTGACGTTTGCGAACATGCTCTATCCGTTAAGCTCATAACCTTCAATTTTTTCGAAAAATTTTCATTTTCTCCTAATAAGCTATAAAAAATGACGTTTTTTTGGCCGCGCTTGGGCTTAAATGAACGAAAATAATGATTCTACGGCGCGAAGCGCCTAAAATTTTGAGAATTTCCGATAAAACGATGCCAGTTTTCACGCATTTCCTTACCTTTCCAACGTTATTTTTGGGCTAAGGGGGAGCAGCTATAAAAAATGACGTTTTTTTGGCCGCGCTTGGGCCTAATTAAACGAAAATAATGATTCTACGGCGCGAAGCGCCGAAAATTTTGAGAATTTTCGATAAAATGATGCCAATTTTCACGCATTTCCTTACCTTTCCAACATTATTTTTGGGCTAAGGGGGGGGGGGCGGCCGCCCCCGCCTACGCCCATGTATATATATATATATATATATATATATATATATATATATATATATATATATATATATATATATATATATATTAGTGATGTCCCGGTGCCGCTTTTTTTACCGGTGCCGGTGCCGGCTAGTACCTCTGTACCGGCGCCGGTGCCGGTGCCGGTGCTACATTAGCATATTATATAGTGTATTATGCTTCTTCAAAAAGGGTTAAATTTGTACCTATTTTTCACCGGATATACATATTAAGGGCAAAATTTCATTTGGCTAGTAACGACTTCATTACTTTTAATTTATGAATACATATTAATTTTCTCACTTAAGCATTAAACAAACAAACAAACAATTGTAATAAAATTGAAATTCGAAGAAAAATAAAAGTTAAATAGTGTATTATAAGTTTAAGTGTAGCGCAATCAAGATTGGCTTGTGCAGTAGTTGATTCTTTAGTCAAATGGAAATTTGGTTTTAGTGCATTAGTTAAATATTCAACTAGTAAGAAACAAACATGAAAATAGCCACAAAAACTTTTTGAGGTTAAATTGAGTTTATCATTTCACATTTTTAAAAGCCTCTGAAAACAAACATGGGATATATTAGTAATGCAAAAGACTTACATAGAAGTTCATTTACAAAGTTTTAACAAGCTTTTTCTGAATAATTTGCTAGAAAAAGTTTTGCATAAAAACTATTTTAAAATTCTAGCTGCGTTTTACGGTCTTCTGCTCACGAAATGGAAAAATAAAAATGGATTTGATGGTTGAAAACTACTCCGTAGTACTCATCCTTCTTGCCTACAGATGGTAGAATTAGAAGAACTTTCCACTCTATGTGTCGATGTTTTTAATTTTAATTTACTTTATTTATTAGTGTACATGCTTCTTACTGTTAATTGATGTTTTCAATAAGATGTGTTTCGTTAAATGAATAATTCATTTTTAAAGCTTGAAGACTTGTTCTGAAGTTCAGTCAAAATGCTTCACTATGCTAATCAGAAGATTTTATTAACAAAATGCTACCTTTTTGCGCCTTTATTCATTAAATTGGTGATAAATGAGCTTAAATTATTCTTTTTACACTAATTTTTTTCTTTTATCTAGCACCGGCACCGGCGCCGGTACCAGCCTAGCACCGGCCCGGTGCCGGTGCTAGACACCGGCGCCGGTGCCGTTGCCCAGGACATCCACTAATAATATATATATATATATATATATATATATATATATATATATATATATATATATATATATATATATATATATATATATATATATATATATATATATATATATATATATATATATATATATATATATATATATATATATATATATATATATATATCATAGGTAGCGCGTTAGCGCGTACCTATAATATACTTGGGTATCCCCAACATATGTCCCCCCTCACAGCTATAACGGCACACATCTGAGAGGTGCGG
The DNA here is from genome assembly GCA_036768485.1 of Mermis nigrescens. Classification (NCBI taxonomy): domain Eukaryota; kingdom Metazoa; phylum Nematoda; class Enoplea; order Mermithida; family Mermithidae; genus Mermis; species Mermis nigrescens. Next base: position 139,161 of record JAVLUZ010000801.1, read on the forward strand.
TTTTTTTAAAAGGTAGATAATAAAAAAACTTAGTGCCCCCATTTTTTCCTTGTTTACACTCAATACCGAGCGCGTCGTGAGTGTGTAAAGTTTACACCAAAAATTCAAATAATTTGCGGAGGGCCAATTTTTTTAAAAATGTTTTCCCTAATTAGTAGGTTACGAATCTGGTCTTAAAATTTCTTTACACTCATTAGTTGTTGCAAAGGAGTGTAAACTAGACGGTTTTTTACAGTTTTCGTGTGCAAGAGCATATCTAACTCAGTTTAATATTCTATGCAGTCTGATTGGTTTCAAAAGGTAGACGGTTATAAAATATAGGGGAAACTTTTTTTTATTTTTTCGTAAAAAGTAATATTTTCGAATTTAGAGGCGGTTTATTGTAAAGAGTCTGAGACAAAAAAATATTTTTTTTCTGCCATATTCTCCACTTAGTAGAAAGAACGTGGTTACTACCTTTAAAATCTGCCTCGTCTTAAGCGCTACACGTCAAAATTTATTTTGTTTCTTTACAATCAATATTGCGTTATTAGTGCAAGTGTAAACTTTACACTAAAAAATTTTTTCCGCCCATAGCGTCGTGGATGATGAATTTTTTTAAAAAATGTTTTCCCTAAGTAGTAGGTTACGAATCTGGTCTTAAAATTTCTTTACACTCATTGGTTGTTGCACAGGAGTGTAAATTAGACGGTTTTTTACTGTTTTCATGTGCAAGAGCATATCTAACTCAGTTTTACATTCTATGCAGTCTGATTGGTTTCAAAAGGTAGACGGTTATAAAATATAGGGGAAACTTTTTTTTATTTTTTCGTAAAAAGTAATATTTTCGAATTTAGAGGCGGTTTATTGTAAAGAGTCTGAGACAAAAAAATATTTTTTCTGCCATATTCTCCACTTAGTAGAAAGAACGTGGTTACTACCTTTAAAATCTGCCTCGTCTTAAGCGCTACACGTCAAAATTTATTTTGTTTCTTTACAATCAATATTGCGTTATTAGTGCAGGTGTAAACTTTACACTGAAATATTTTTCCGCCCAGAACGTCGTGGATGAAGAATTTTTTTGAAAATGTTCTATGTGAGGTCGGAATAACGAATCTGACCTTCAAACTTTTCTACAATCAATACACAGTACCACGGGTTTGAACTTTACACTCTAGTGGATGAGTAAAAAAAAGATTCTGTCAAAGATTTCTCTGCCAACTTTTTCGGTTATGAGTTAAGATAATTTAAATAAATAAAAAATGTTACTTATAAGGGCTACACGTCAAAGCAAACCGCGTTCAAAAAAACGTAATATTGAGTTGTTTATGGGGGTGTAAAGTTCGAAATCTGAGGTGTAAAATGGGCGAAAAAAACTTAGAAAATACTTTATTTTTATCCTATTCGACCTCTTCCGACTTCTGAACAGAGAAAGTGGCGAACAAAAATATGCACAAACACGTATTTTTCACTGTCCACTGTCCACCACATTGTAAACTTTAAAAATCTGAACCTAACGCCCCATAAAGTGTAAATAAATTCGGTTTGGGCCAGTTTGTAGCTTGATTGTAGTACGTTTGTATGTGCCAAACTTATGTTTGTAAACTTTACACTAAAAAACTTTTTTGGGAAAAAAATCAGTTTGGGTTTTTTTGAAACAGATGAAAAAAACCGATTGATTGCCCCAGATGTACATTCTTGTGCTCAATTTCCATACGCACGTAGACGACCGTTAAGCGCAACGCTTAAGTGAGTCGCCCGGACACCTCGCCCTAAAAATTATCATATTTTTCATTCCTTTCCCACACATATTTTCAATCAAAATCCGGGATAGGAAAATGGGCACTCGGGCTTAATGCGACTTGAGTACGCATTGGTATGTGTGTTATCATATCTTACGTGTGTTAAAAGATCATATGTGTGTGTCTCATATTTGTGCCTGTCTCGTTTGTACATACCTTTACCGTAAGCTTTTGCCCATAGGCCTATTGTCGTATTCATAGATCCTTTTCAGATCTCTTGGTTCGTGTTGTTACGCCTCTTTTTCCACGTCAGTTAAAACTGCGTGCGAACGCAGTTTTGACGGCACTTTAAGATTTTACATTTTACAATTAGTTTTTGAGCCTGAGAGCCTCTCCGCCAGCTTCCGCGCTGAGCGTATCTTTTTTCTTTTTCGTCGCCGTACGTGAGCAGACTCCGTACGTGCCTTTTTATCTGCTTGGCTGAAGAACTCGTCTGTTTGTTTTCCTGCGTAGTGTGCACGCTTCTTTTCGCCGTAGGCTTTGTTTTTAATCATTCGTGTTTGTGCCAATTGGCATCAGCTGTATGCCTTTGGCAGGGCTTTGTGCCCTTGTTTAATTACATTGTTTGATTTTACCCGATTATCGTAACACGACGGTCGGCAGCATGTATCCTCCATGCTGTCGCTTTTTAATTGCTTCATAATTTTTCTGTCCAAAAAATATTGTAAAAATTAATTATTTAATTAACGATGCTGGGCTCGGTTGAATTTCCGTGCTGTTGAATTCTGTCCTTGTGCTACACTATACTTAGGAACCCTTAATATTTCTTCCAAGCACCGGAATGCGGTCCAAAACAAGTTGAATAATAATCTTTTTGTAGCCCTCAATTAGTTTTCCGGGGAACTTACTCTAATTAGGTACTTAATCTCAAAGGGGTTAAGTAAGTAAGTTTCACTAGGTGCGTGCGTAGAGGGCCGGGCTACCTTGAATAGGCCGGGCCGCTTACCCCCGAATCGCCGGCTGGTGATCGACCTCCTAAAAAGGGCGAGAACCCCCGTGTGAGCGCATAAGCTTGAGATTCGGGTTAAGTAAGCGAAGTGAACGTAGCTTGAGTCTACGTTTACACATCTGATATTTATTTGTCCTTGGGCCATTGTGGAGACTTAATTTTTTCATAAATGTTGATCGTATTATCAGAATTACGAATCCGACTGAAATTTTCTTTAAACTCTGTGGTTGTGTAAAGTTTACACTGCATATTAACTCTTGTTCTAGAGCCTTGCGGAAGCTTAATTTTTTCAAAATGTTCTACGTAAAATCAGAATTGAGAATCTGACTGTTAGTTTTCTCTACACCTAGTAGTTGTGTGAAGTTTGCACTAATCATTTGTTGTTAAAATGTAGTTTATACTACAAATTTATTTTACTTCCAAATCTGAGCGTTAGTGTTCCTTACACTTGATATTTGCGTAAAGTTAATGCTGAAAAACTTTGATCTGTTAAAATAATGTAAGGTTGTCTTGTTTGAAAAGGATAATGCTGATGTTAAGAACAGTATTGTTTTCCGTGTTCTTGGACTGCTGTCATTATTGTGGCATGTTACTGTATGTGTTTACTGACTGATGTACTCAAATCATACTAATTAAAAGTGGGGTACTAGCAAAGAAAAATGCTCTGATGGAACAAAAAAGATGAATATACTTGGAATTGTGGATTATTAAGGATGTAAAAGGAGGGGACTAGGAAAAATCTACCTAAAGTCGCAAAATCTGCTAAAAATCAGACTTTCTCTAAGCAACGCTAAAAATCGATGTATATTCTGCGGCCAACAGATTAAAATAAATATTTAACCATAAAAATGATTGAAAAAGCAGCACGTTAGCTATGCAGTAGCTATGGGAAATGATATTGAGTAAACTAACAGTCTTCTAAGCCAATTGAATGAAATAGCAAACATCGAAGACAATTGGAGACATGGTTGGTTTAAAACAGTAGGAAACGCGTAAGTTGACTTGAAACAGACTAAATGTAGATACACTAGCATGCCCGAAACGATTGTGTGCACTAATCAATCGGCCCCTGCTTTGCTTGCTATAATGCTCATAACAAAATAAAACAACTTTAAATACAATACCTCTTAGTTTTCTATCAATCAGGTGCCAGCAATTTAAAAAAGTAACCTTGATAGATTTCGTACACTCTTATCTGAAACTTCGAACATTATTAAAAAAAGACACTTTTTTAGAGGCCGCAGAATATACTTCGATTTTTAGCGTTGCTTAGAGAAAGTCTGATTTTTAGCAGATTTTGCGACTTTAGGTAGATTTTTCCTAGTATAATACATACACAATGCAAGTATAAATTGCTAAGTACCTAATGACATTCGCTACAACACTGACAAAGATAGGAATAACTACTATTTTTTGTTAACAAAAAGTTGGGTACTAGCAAGAAAAAATGCTCCGATGGAACAAAAAAAGGTAGAATATACTTGGAACAAAGAATTATCAAGGACGTAAAAGGAGGGGACTAGAAAAAGCTCCTATCTACAAATGTCACAAAATTTGCTAAAACTCAGAAATTTCCTAAACAAAGAAAAAATGAAAGTAAGTAAATCAAAGAAAAAACCTACCTGTGCCTAAAACTGCAAGATCTGCTAAAAATCAGACTTTTTCTAAGCAACGCAAAAATCGAAGTATATTCTGCGGCCTGCAGAAGAAAGCAGCATCCTGTCGAACAAAGATAAAACATTGGGCTAGATAACTGAACCACTCACTCTGCAAAAGCAGATATCGCCATAGCTGAGCAGCGCCATGTTGCAATATTTTTCTGGGTCAAAAAATAGTAATTATGGTATGTTGGAAAAACGGCAATTTTCGACGTTTCTGATTGAACACTGGTGCATACCCCTAACCTCCCATGCCTAATGGTTATCAGTTTACATGGGCAGGAATGAAATCCGGGTGGTCTGGTGGGATTAAACGCCAGAAGAGTACTGAATGGACGCATGCATTATATAGAAATCACAGTCTTTCGTTGCGGTATCGCAAATAATCATAGGATATAACTTTTTGTAATATTTATCTAGCCACAATATCGAATAAATTAACGTTGCAAGTCATTAGCAAAAACGCAGATTTGAGATTTATTTTATAAGCTTTATATTAAGCATTGGACACCATACCTAGACGTAGGGGGTTTGGGGAGTATGCACCCCAAGGCAAAATACCCAACAAGAAAACGCAAATACCCAACAATACCTCCAGAATTCAATTTTTTAAATCTTTCTGCTCTTTTTGGGTTTTTTTGGTAGGTACCAATAGATAGAGCTCGACAAGAAACGTTCAAAAATGGTGTTTTCTTCGCCATAGCACTATTTTTAAGGCCAATATTCCAATTTGAAAACCCCCCTCAGAATTTTGGAACCGCCCACTGTATGGTGGACAATATGAGAAGGTTCACCTATTTTTTTCAGAGGCCGCAGAATATACTTCGATTTTTGCGTTGCTTAGAAAAAGTCTGATTTTTAGCAGATCTTGCAGTTTTAGGCACAGGTAGGTTTTTCTTTGATTTACTTACTTTCATTTTTTCTTTGTTTAGGAAATTTCTGAGTTTTAGCAAATTTTGTGACATTTGTAGATAGGAGCTTTTTCTAGTCCCCTCCTTTTACGTCCTTGATAATTCTTTGTTCCAAGTATATTCTACCTTTTTTGTTCCATCGGAGCATTTTTCTTGCTAGTATATATATATATATATATATATATATATATATATATATATATATATATATATATATATATATGTATATATATATATATATATATATATATATATATATATATATATATATATATATATATATATATATATATATATATATATATATATATATATATATATATATATATATATATATATATATATATATATATATATATCGTGTCAATTTTTTTTCTAGCGCTTTGCGCCGGATTCATTGTTTAGCTATAGTTTTTGCCTTCTAGCCCACTCAAAACAGCTCAAATTTGAGTTATGACATCGAAAGCATGAAATTTTTCCGGCGCTTCGCGCCGCATTTTATTGATTCATACATGTTTTTGTCTTCTAGTCTGCTCAAAATTGAACTTGACATGCAGGATATGTCATTTTTTCGGCGCTTAGCGCCGAATATCATTATCCGTATTGTTTTTCCTTTGTAAAGCACAGCGATTACAAAGAATCAAAATTGAAAAATTGAATTATGGGGGTGATATTTTGTTTTTTTGGGGATGCATACCTTACCCCAACCCCCTACCTACGCCTATGTTTGGTGATATCCCTCACCCCCAAATGCCTATGTAGTACATATGATAACGAACGTCTGATGTTAATTTCAGTCGGTTTGATGTAACACGTGTACATTAGGGGTATGAGGTATCCCCTCCCTACCAGAACTGCTGAAAAGTATACTCCTCCCTCAGGCCTTCTTGGGATATAAACCCATTTCTCGAAAATAAAAAAGCGCCAAACGGTGTCTAACAGTATCATTTAAAGTTGTACAGATACCCTGACCCCTGTTCGGGGGAGAAGGCGAGGCGAGGGGCTGTCCACCCGTAAATGAAAAATAATTTTTGAAGCACAAGGGTCCCTCATAGGGAAAAATAAAAAAATTCTCAACGTATATAGGTCTAGGACCTCACCAAAACAGGTTATTAGCGTAGTTTTGAGCTAGTAAACTGCATATTTTCTGGCGCTTCGCGCCGGATTTATCATTTATCTCATTAATTTCTAAGGCAGAAGCGGGGAAATTACTCGTCAATTTAATGATGAAAAATCAGTTGTATAGATTGTTTAAAATGGTAGATTTGTGTAATATGAGTATATATAATAAAGTTGAAACTTCTGAGATTTTTTCTTGATATTTTCTTCACCATTGCATATAGCTCCTTGAGATACACTCAAAAATGCCTTTATTTTTAACAATCTAATGGTTCTCGAGATATCTGACCTCGAAATCCCCTCAAATAAAATCTTGGATACGGGCCTGCATATATCTACTCATTTTTGAGCACAATTCGCTTTTCCAGATACTTTTCTTCTATCATTTCCTACATTTTGTATAATGCAAGTCAAGTATTCTATCACCCTTATTTTTATTTCTTTTTGGAAACTAAACACATTTCGAAAAATTATTTCATATTGCTTTTACCGTTTATTCATTGCTCTGAGGGGTGGGTGGGTAAGGAACGACAAAAATATTCTAATAATTTTAATTAACACAAATTCGTTGCTTTAACGCCATTTCCGTATAATAAGTTGGCTAAATGCAAATTCCCTCCGCATTTTCAAGAAGTTTTATTAGGAAAGTTTCGAAAGAGTCGTTAGCTATTTCAGACCTCGACCTAAAACAACTTGATTCGCAATGAAAATCGCTTAAACTAAAATTTGACAATAAATTTCTAAATTAGGTAATCATTTTAACCCCTTCTTTACGGAAACTCTGTTTACCCCTCCCAGAATTTTTCTCCATGCGCATGTTCGTATGATAACTAAGGACATATTTTTTAATAATAAATTTTAATAAAATTTAAAATTTTAAAATTTTAATCAAATAATTTTAATTAAACATAACAAAGACATATTTTTGACACGGTCGCATTTTTGCGATTTATCATCCATATTTTTGCACAATTAAACGGGTATAAGATATTATAAGTTTATTAGCATGACTTTTTGAAATCATATTGTGTTTAAATAGTGCTCAATTCTCATCTTATTATAAACTGCTTCTTGTGGCGCTTTAACTGGCGAAGCAGCTCGTTTTAAATTTATGCGGCATGACATGTTTATTTTTATATTTAATTCATACCTAATCAACATTCACGGATACATTGAAAAAATCTGATTTATGGGTAGGTTTTATTATTTTTCGTCCTAGTGCCTTATTATTTAGGATAAATAACAATGTCTGCCCACCATACGTGGGCGTGGAGGGTTAGGGAGGGTATGCATCCCCAGAAACCAAAATACCCCCAGGAAGCAAAATACCCTCCCCAGAATTTAATTTTAGAAATTTTTTTATGTTTTTATCGCAATTTTTTGATGTAATTGATAGTGCTCGAAGAGAAACGTTGAAAAATGATGTTTTTTCGCCATACCACCATTTTTAAGGCCCTTTTTTGACCTTTGAAAAATCTTGCACACCCCTCCCCCTCCAGAACTTTGGTGCCGTCCACCTATGCTGCCCACCATGCTTGATCTTAAACAAGTTTTCCCCAGAAAAGTTTCACTATCCGAAATTCCCCCTCCAGAATTCGCGAGTTTCCTAAATTTACCGAAAAATCCGTTGAAAAGGTGCTGTGTTAAGCGTTTTTCGCTATATATTTACTCAAATGTGCCAAAAAAATTTTGCGCTATATACTCATTTTTTGACTATATTCACTTCAACTTATTCGATTTCTTGATTTTTTCGAAATTTTTCTCATTTTTTACTCTTTAAAAAGAGCAACGTCAGAAACGCCGAAGAATGATGCTTTTGACGCGTACCCACCATTTTTAGGTCTAAAAAAGGCATTTTAAAATTACACCCCCGTCCTAGATTACCATCATTCATGCACATAGGGGGATGAGGGGATATTACCCCTGAAGGGGTCAGCTACACAGGCACACGTGGGCGTGGAGGGGTTTGGGGGTATGCACCCTAGAAGTTGGAATACCCCCAGAAATCAAAATATCCCCCAGAGTTCAATTTTTGAAATTATTTTTGCTTTCTTAGCTATTTTTGATGCCATTGGATAGTGTTCAATGGGAAACGTCGAAAATGGTGTTTTTTCATCATACGACCACTTTTAAGACCATTACCCCCCAGAAATTTTTCCACCCCCTCCCCCCTCCCAGAATTTCGGTGCTGCCCACCTATGCACACAGTACTGTCCGGCGATTAGAAGCTGATTGAACATTTTTGCATGATTTTTGAGAAAATGTCAGAAATTTTTGCGGTGCTCCGCGCCAGATTACTCCTGTTTTTTACTCAAAAAGCGCCCAAAATTAAACTGAACTGAACTGAAATAATTTATTGCTGAAAACGCGACTATTACGAAGGATGTAAAAGAGTATAAAACGTACGGTCAATAAAATAAAAACGTACAGCAAAAGGCAACGAGCGAGTCATAAAAATGACATTTCAAGCTCGCCCTGTGATAAATTTGGATAAGTCGACATCAATTAATCTAGATTTGAATATGTTTAAGTTAGGGGAAGAAATTACAAAATTAGGTAGGTGATTCCAAACAGAGATATACTTATTAAAAAAATCGAATTTTTGTAAATTAGAACAAACAAGAGGAACAACTAGCTCAACGCGATTTGTGCAGCGAGTAGTATTTTTATTAAGCACAAAAAAATCTGTCATGGAAAGAAAAAAATTGTGTCAAAGCGTTGTAAAAATCAAAATTTCTTTATATTTTATCATTTTCAGCCTCGAAAATGATATTATACGGTCAAAATGATGCTTTTAAAAAGCGACATTACTACTTGAAAAGCGTTCTATAGGCTATTTTGACCATTTTCGTCGTTTGACTGGCAAAAAATCGTGAACAGTAAATCTGCTGTTTTGGATATTAGGGATTTTACCCCCCCTGCCGACCCCGACCTTGTGCATCAACGATTCCCATTCTGTGCATGTCTGGTGTACATTGAAGAAATGTGCATGGTATTAATTGGAATATATATCCCGCTACACCCCATATTTACTTTCTACGCAGTATATTATTCGAGTCATTTACTAAGACCCATTTTCTTTTTTCACTCACATCATGTCACATGATCTATTTTAAAGCTTAACACAAGTAGAAGGTGTTGAATGTCAAAAGTAAAAGGGCTAAGTCACGAAAAATCGCCACTGTTCACGCTAGTTTCGTACATTTACCTATGTATCAGGTCCGTATACAGGATTTGGCCAAGGGAGGGGGACGGTCACAACATAAATTGGTTCATAGCTCGGAACATTCGTCAGGACAGCTCGTAAAAACCGCATTTTTCGACGTTTTTCGACATACTCTATCCTTTACATAATAATAAAATTCGAACTGCTTAAACAAACTTTTTTGACTCAGAAAGTTATTAAAAAGCGTAACTTTTTGGTCGCGCTCTGGCCTAAATGATAGAAAATACTTCACATCGCGCCGAAAATTTGAAGATTTTACGTCAAAGACAGTCGATTTATCCATTTTTCCGTGCTTTATCTTACCTTTCAAAATTTTTACTTAATCGTTGAAACGCTAATTCCTTTTGAATTTCCTAATATATTCGTATCCTTGGCATACACCCATCAGTTGTCAATTGTCATCTCTTTTAAGTCTTATTTTAGAATAAATGATACTTTAAGAAATTAAGTATGTACTTATGCAGAATTTTCTGAATTTGAATCTCGCGTTTGGTTCAAATTGATTCGGGTAAAGAAATTGTTCGAAATTTTAATTGCTGCAAAAAAATAAGTTTTTCAAATGGATGATTCCAATTCTTGTTCAAATCACGGTTTTTTTGTATTCGGCAAAGATTTTCCCCGATGTTCAAAGACTTTTCAGGACCGTCTTTGTACATCTACAAAGATTTTTGGTAAGACAAATACTGTAAAAAGGTGCAAAATTCCAATGAATTTTCGGCGCTTCGCGCCAAAATGATTAATTGTTTGTCCTATATATCTTTAAAATGGCAATGGAAAAATGTCAAATTTTTCGGCGCTTCGCGCCGTTTTGATACAATTTCTAGTAATTTTTGGACTCAGAAACCCAGAAATTAGCTAAAATAACTACCTAAGATCGAAAAACCCTATTTTACCACACTAAAATCGCGACTGTATTATACAATAGTACATAAAAATTTGCATGTACAAAATGTACAAATACTTTTTGAGACCATCTTTGTACATGTACAAACGAACCTTGTACGAAAAAATTGGTTCAAATGCCTTAACTTATTAGATCCGCATTTTTCGTTTTTTTCTGACAAATAATCAAAAATCGATCTGAGAAAGCTGTAGATGAGCGCCCTTCAAAGGTTTGAAATTGGATTTGTAGAAATGAGCTCGAGATAGCTTGCCAATTGAAGTATTGAATAAGTTTTTGACTAAAAATTAAATCTCAGGTGCATTACACCGATTAGATACATTTTTACCGCATACGTGCACATTGCACAGCATGGGAATGGGGGGTGAAATGTTAAAGTGCCCTTTTTGGCTCAAAAACGGTGGATACGCGTTAAAAACATCATTTTTCGTCGTTCCTGACCATGTTCTATCTTTCTAGAATGTAAAAATATTTAAAAGATTTCAAAAAAATATTGAATAAATCGGACAAAATTTATGGCGCGAAGCCTTAAAAATTCGATACTTTTGAGTCAAGAGATCATTAAAAACGCTTAAAACAGCATCTTTTCTACGGACTTTCCGGAAAATCACAAATCCTGGGGAGGGCGAAACCTCCAAACACCTCAAGATGATGTATAATATAAGTCACCTCGTGTATACAATGCATTTGGTGGGATAAGAGGGCAGTATTCCCTCTGTGAATCTACAAAATCGATGAAAAACATCTATCGTTATTTCCTTGGTGCACTTGTTCAAGAGACTCCGTGGCATAGTGTTATACAGACATGCACAGCATGGGAATTCTATAGGGAATGCTTTTTGGCCCAAAAACGGTGGGTACGCGTCAAAAACGTCGTTTTTCGGCGTTTCTGACGATGCACTATCTTTATAGAGCATAAAAACAAATAAATTTCGAAAAAAATTAAAAAAGTCGGATAAATTGAACAAAATATAGTCAAATCAAAACATGAGTATATGGCGCGAAGCCCGAAAATTTGGCAATTTCAAGCTAATAGGTAGCTAAAAACGCTTAAGAAAGCATCTTTCCTACAAATGTTCAGGAAATTTTTGGGAACTTTTTAAAAAATCGCGAATTCTGGGGGAGTGAAAATTAGTGGGGGGCTGAATCATTTTAAAATGTCATGTACATATTTGCAATATTGTTTTTTACTAAAATTCGATAGGTTTTTAGATACGTCAGTGATCATGAGCGGAGCGATGTTCTGGTGAGCGGCTTCGCCAGTCAAAAAGATAATCCACTTCGACAAAAAGCTTCATTTTCTTGCAACTTATTATAAACCAACATATCGACGTGCTGTATTGTCACTTGTCTTCCGGAAATGAAAATTACTAATAAACTGATGGAATAAAGCCCCTCTTTCATCAGAGTTATAATGTATCATTGATAAGGTTTAAATTTTGATCTTCTTTTTGAAAAACCCAAAAATAAAAGCTTGTCCGATTATTTGAAGAGGTCATGCAAAGTAAACGTTTGTTTTTCCTGAATTCGATTCAGAGCTGTCTTTCGTTCTAGAAAAAAACTTCGCTCGTGCTATTTCAATTCTGTCATGGATAACTATTTTTTAATCCGTCGCCTTATTCGCGTGTTTTTTAGACATTTTAAGTTCAGTTTTTATTCGCCTACTAAATATTCACATATGCTGAATGATCGGTGATAGTTCCTGTGGCTGTATTATTGAAGTCATGTTTGTTTACGTACAAATCACTCTGATAGTCATGCTGTATAACCAAACATGCACAGCATGGTAAATTCTGGGGGGTTGGAACAAAATTTTTCCTAGAGTACCTTTTGTGGGCGCAAAAACGATTCGTAAGCGTCAAAAACACCATTTTTAATGTTCCCGACGGTACTTTTTTCGAAAGTAAAAGTTAAAAGAAATTGAAAAAATCGAGTAAATTGAACAAAATATAGTAAAAAAATGAGTATAAAATTTAATGTTTTTTAGCCAGAAGATCGCTGAGCACGCCTCAAACAACACCTTTTCTGCGATCTTTTTTTGGAAAATTAAAAATTCTGAAAGGCGGCTGAATTAGTTTCTGGGGTGAAAATCTTTTCCTTTTGGGTGAAACCCCCAAACTCCCAAGGTCAGGCACGTGTACAATTATTTTTTCGCTCGCTCACTTGTATTTGGTACACAGTGCCGAGAACTTGTCATTTAAAACATTTTTTTAGAAATATAGCCAGTTTGCTTTGTTCGTAGTATTCGCTACATTAGCGTAACATATCTACATAGCTTGTAATACGAGGATATCGATTCGCGCGGCTTCCAATTTTTTTGACGCGTTTTCTGGAATTTTCATCACTTTTGTCTTCCGACCTAACTGCTTATTTTTGCTTACTTTGTAAATCGTGCTCGTCCGTTGTGCTAGGTATCCGATGTTTATTTTATTGATGACCGGTCGATTGTAACATATTGCTGAGTAAAATTGCTTTTTGCTTTGTTTTTATTGGTTACTAGTCTTATATTGCTGTAGAAATCCAACTTTCTCCCACAGACGAACGCTTATTGAATAATGCCTATTGGCGTTCACATTTGTCTAAATAAACACATACTCGTATGTACGTATTTTCCGGTTACTAGACTAAAGTGAATGAAGCTTTCTCCCTATACTTTTTCGAACAAGTGCTCCTTCCCCTATTAATGCATCATTGGGTTGCCGTTCTGTCTACAATCATATGATTAATTTGACTAATCTGATAACGCGAAGGGATAAAGTTGGCCAAATAACTTAAAGTACAAACAGAAAAGAATACTCCACAAAAGGCTTGGTCGGTTTTTGGATGAAGGGGCTAACTTTTAGCACAAGAGCCAGCTAGCCCTGGGATTAAGTTAGCCTCGCGGCTGGCTTAGTCCACGTTTCTGAGTGGAAGTTAGCCCTACATAGGGCTAAATAGTCCAAGGGCTGACTTTATTTGAGTGAAAACCATAGCTTCATGCGTACTTGCGAACGAGGTTTATAAAACTAGCTTTAAACTGTTTAGACACTGACTTTATTCTCTATAGTTAGTGACTGACATTGAAATATTCTTTTAATGAGCCTCAGCAGCTTAACATGGATTAGTGCTACGTTTTTCAAATATCCTGTCTTTTTAAAAATAATTCTCAATGTTTTTCACTGACATAAAACAAGTGCAATATTAAAAATGAACTTTCAGTTATAAGATTTAGTGTGACGGTCACTTTAATCATTGCGTACAGCCAAAGCATAGGTGGGGCAGCACCTAAATTGTGGCAGGGGGGTGCCAGATTTTTCAAGGTCAAAAAATGGTCTTTAAATAGTGGTATGGCGAAAAACAGCATTTTTCAAGGTTTCTCATTCAAGCTCTATCCATTGACATCAAAAATTGCAAGAAAAATGTTCAAAAATTGAATTCTGGGGTTGAGTATTCGGCCTTCTGGGGTTGCATACCTACGTGGGCAGCAAGAAAATTCTGGGAGCCTTATTCATGTGGATTTAATCTGGTTTGAAAGCCGAGCACTATGGTGGGATAAGCATAGGTCGGGCAGCACCAAAATTCTGGGGGGTTGAAAAGATTTCCAAAGGTCAAAAATGGTATTAAAAGTGGTTGTGTGGCGAAAAAACACCATTCTTCGACGTTTCTCATCGAGCACTATCCAATGGCATCAAAAAATCGCTAAATAAGCAAAAAAAAATTTTCAAAAATTGAATTCTGGGGGGGGGGGGTATTTTGATTTCTGGGAGGGGGGATATTTCAACTTCTGGGGGTGCATACCCTCCCAACCCCCAACGCCCATTTGTGGGGATAAGGGGATTAGTCCGAAAATTTCAGACATGCGACTGTTTTTTACAAAGGATACCTCAAAGGAAAAAGTTGTAAATTTTTGAGCTGCATTTGAAGGACTGCCAGAATAGATTCTAGCTCATTTTTGAACTATTAGCATGAAATTTTCGGGTGCTTCGCGTTAAATTTATTGTTTTTGTATATCTTCGTCTTTTGAACAGCCCAACTTTGAGTAAGACCAAAATTTTTTGACGCATTGCGCAGAACTATTTATTTTTGGACCTATTACTTTTCTTTGAAATGTACCAGAAATGATTGCAAAACAAGTTAAACAATTTTTCAGCCGGGTCAAATGCTTAGAAATCATTTTCACGACTATTCTATGCATTATCTTTTTAATATGATTAAAATAGAGTTAAATTTTTGAAAATTTTTCTTTCTTTTTTGCCTGTCTACTCATAGTTGTTGAGATATCTGACTTTAAAATAGTCCATCCAAATTCAACGTGCCTGAAGAAAGCTTTCGAATAAATTGAACTGGCTATAGCTGGCAAGTCCAATTAGAAATGGAAAACTTGTGGCCAACTGTAAGCGTTCGTTGAACGCAGTAATAAAAGTCAAATCGAAATAACGATGAAAAATAATTATAATTAAAAATTTTTTGCAATTTTCACGGGTTTTGTGAAAAATCAATAAGCTAGAGATGAGCGATTCGCTTCAATTTTTTTGATGTCTCTGCAGGATTATAATATACGAGTACATACCATTTTAGAAGAGACATGCGAAGTGTCGGAAGTGTCTTTTTTGTTTAATGCTTACCCTAAAATTGTATTGAAATTGCGATTATCGAATAACTTATTCATTTGAAGCTACACCGGAATAATACTTTCTCAATCTTCTATTCTAGGACATCTTGTCCCTGAGCAGTTTAATTAGTCGCAGTTCGTGGATCCTTGGCATGCCCAGACCTCAGGTGCGCGGATTAGAATGTTAAGGTAACATGAAATTTATAGAAAACTCCAAAATTTCTATCCCTATGTCTATACAAAATATTAAGCTTTAACTAACTGCAATCTTTTGATGAATATGTGTACTAATTTTTGCTACCTACACTAATTATCGAAATGCATAACTTTGCCATTGTTTTTGTGTATTTTTTATATCGTATATCACCTATTGTTTGCCCCTGAGATATTGCTTTGCCGATTGATAGTACCAGATCAAGTTCCCCTACAACAAGTTTTAAACAATTAGTTCGTATTAGATTGAAATGCACTGCTTTTGGTGAGACGAAAACTGAAGGTCTCAAATTGCATAAAACACTTATTATGCGTATACTAAATATGCAATGTCGCTTAATACGTGCTGATGACTTCTTTGACAGTCCGATTAATAAATTCTTTGCAAGAGAGAAATTCAGGGCATATTAGGCAATCAATAAATAATAAATAGTATTACGTTATGTAGGTGATGCCTTCGAACACTTTTTCTTTCTTATGCGGCGAAAATGTCATATTTTGTCAGAATAATTGATTTTGTGCGGCTTCGTCTGTCAGACTAAGACTTACTAGGTATGCTGATCTCTGCGGAGTTAAATCAATGATTGACAGTTCAGTGAATTGGCGTCACCATTCGGTCATAATTATTCATTGAGTAAGCGTTGCTAAGCAACTTTCTACATTGTTTAAATATGCATTAAGTCTCATTAAGATTTGAGTTGTGCACTTATTGTGATCACCATTCCAGTAGCTAAATCAGAATCATGTAAATTTTCAATAACTGCTCTATAAACACATCGTTAATGGTGTCTTACGTTTCAGTTGTCTTACCATTTTCTGTAAAGTGCCATTTACTAGCTTATTGAATGTTTCAACATAATATTTTAATTTACTTGTTATCTTATGTTAGGTTAGTGTTCTTTGATGTGCGATACTTTCATTTTTGGTATGGCTAATTTAGTCGGCAGAGTGGGAATCGCAGTCTAAGCGAACTTATAAATCCATTAAAATCTAGTAAACAAACAAAATAAGATTGGCATGTAGAACCTGAGTTTTCCTCCACTTCGAAAGATGAATTTTTGAGAAGAAAATTTCTCGTGAAAATCTCTTTCAAGATTAGCAAGTCAGCATTCTTCATTTCCAGTGGTTCTATTCTAATAAGTTCCAAAAAAGCCTCTCTGATTACAGACGATTATGTCTTCGCAAAGTTAAGCCACGTGCTGCTGAGGAAAGGCCACTCATTTAGTTCAATCAAGGCATAACTTCAAAAATTTATGCTTCTGCGGACTTTAAATGTGTTATTCTAGTTTTCTTCTCTTGTGCATAGTAGTCAGGATGTTCCGCTGCCAATCACATGAGGCTGTAGAGTCTTTTGGTAGGAAGGAAAATGCAAAAATTAGCTTATAAAGGAATACGAAATGGGATTGGCGATGGCTAAAAAATCTGAAATTTCCTGGAAGACCTCAAGATCTTAATGTGAAATGATGACCTTCATTAGCGACGTGCAGTTTGATTATTCGAGCATTTAATTATTTTTTCAAATTAGTGCGAAATTAGAGTACCTACGTACGAGACATAGTGTCGTCGATGATAATTCTAGATCGCGAAGGTCAAGTTTTTTGTGCACTAATTCGAAAATTACTCATTTTTTGCAAAACAAAAGGAAAAAGAGTCGATGAAGACAATAACATTAATCTTTAGCACCTCTGCGTTGTAAAGGTGTAAAGGTGAAAAGAGATGGAAAAGCAAACAATAATTGTGTTAAAGACTGCTAAGAAAAAAACTTGAGATGTACATGTACGAGTATACCTTTTCAACATGTGGATATTCGCTATTCTTTATCATTCATAAAAATAATCCGGTTTTCCTCGCTGGAACCTCCGGAAAGCTGTCCAAATATTTGTAAGTGCTGTCGCGGAGTTACTTTGCACTTATTGACAGTTTTTACTAATAGCAACTTATTTTAATATGAGTAAACATGTTTTTCTTGCATTTCCGTGAAATAACGTTATTTTCGTTTGTTTCTGACGAATTCACTTCTTCAACATGTTCAGCCTAAGATACTTAATTATTTCTATTCCTTCTGAAAATTTTTATGCGTGGCTTCTGCTATATATCTCATTTGGTACTATCGTCATTTCTTCACATTCGAACCGACACATCATTGTGCTTCCTTATGCTTTTACTTCCACAAAACGTTAAAAGTCATCCGAATTTATATGCGAATCGTATTTGCCGTACTGATCTCCTCAAAATGCTGCTAATCCTGCAGCAAACTTTTCTGTTTCTTTAGAAACCTATGGAAATATACTCATTTTTTAAAAAGTGTTAAAGTGACTTTTAATTTTTCTAATGCTTCACGCCAAACTGCCATTTTTGACCGTGTATTGCTCCATTTCATAAACTTTTTGAACATTCTTATATTTTTTATGTTAAGAAAGCACATGATGTTGTTGATGATTTTGCCCCTTAGCAAGACACACACTGCTGACTGCTGAGGGGATAAAAGGCCATTTGTTTCGAAAATACTCCACGACTGACATATCGTAGGTACACAAGGTCCGGGTTGGCAGGGAGGGGTTGAAATCCCAAAAATCCTAAACAGTAAATTTAACGTTCACGTTTTTTGCTGTTTTGACTATCAAAATGGTCAAAATAGTATATAAAACGTTTTTTCGTGGTAATATCGCATTTTAAAAGCATTTCTAGTCCATTTTAACTGCATTATATTATATTTTAACACTAAGAAATGCACAAATTTATCAATTTTGGGCGCTTTCTGAGTCAAAAGGACTTAATAGTACTAATCTCACGCGAAGCGCCGGAAAAATTTTGACGTTTCTACTGCTTTTGACCTCAAGGATGATGCAAAAAACGTTCCAACCCTTCAGGGGGTAATACCTCCCCCTCAGCCCCCTATGTGTATGTATGACGGCTGAGTACTTGATATGCACTTGGTAAGGTTTGGGAGCTTAGAACACCGTCCAAAGTGGAAAAATGATTTTCTGGGGAAAATGAGGCAAACAGAAGACCAAAACATGAATAAAAATTTGAAAGTTTTCTTTAAAAGTGCCTGAAATTAATTGAAAAATGTGGCATACAGTTTAAAGCTATTTTAGCATTTATACTAAATTTTGAGGTCAATTTGGTCTGAAAACTCACTAACTGACCTCTTTGGCTGACCCCCAGATCAGCCGTGCTTTGCTTGCATCTGTGCTGAGGACCCGCGACTTCGATGTATGAGACTGAAATCCTGTCCCTAATCATTACCTGATGTTATTGTGCATCAGTTCCATTTATCGACCTTGTCTAGAAACGATGAATGACTGGGTTGGTCTCAAACCGCTTGCTATATGGAAAAAGAAGAAAAATTTTTTAGTTTGTAGGGATCGAATGTCAAAAAATGGTGCTTTTAACGTGTACCCGTCGCTTTTAAGTTCAAAACTGACAAATTTTGAGTCTCACCTCCCAACCTTGCTGTACATTTCTGCATTTAATACGTATTTCAGTACAAATTCATGGGACTTTTATTGAGTCCGAAACAAAATTTGACGTAAACACGTACTCGTCTACGTGCGCTATCATTCGTTAAAAAGCCCATGAGATTTAATTATAGTAAATTAATCATAATCGCAGAGAGATTTGGATCCTCAGTGGGTTAGAAGGTCTGAATAAGCAAGGCTTACGTAAACGAATTTTATCACGCATTTTTAAAAACTGCATTATGCAAATCTTTTGCGTTAAGCAGGCATGCTTGTGCGCCAAATGCCTGTCCTGGATTTCCCCTTTGTTGAATGTCCAATTATAGCGGGTTAAGAGTTTTCTGCTTCTCTATCTAATCATGTTTCTGGCAATCGACGTCTTATGAAGTCTAAGCCTATTCTCTTAATAATCGTGTTTAGCAACGGAACCGCAGTCTCTAATCATTTTTCAATCACTGATAAAACAGCTTCCTGTATTCCGTTCCCACGAATAAGCCTGAAAAATAAATTGTGGATAATCAAACAAACAAATGAATTTAGAGAAGAAAAATATGTGTATATTGAAAATTCGTAAATCATTAGCTATTATTTCTATGTTTTACTTTCATTCATGAGTACTCTAATTTAAAATTTGAAACTGGCGGCTTGTGAGCAAGATTACTGAAAGCAGAGATCGACAAGAATAATAGAAGGACTACTTTCTTTCATTGGCTTATATTCCGTCTAGTCTTTTACGATTGTATCACTCTATAAATAATTATCAAAGTTTACCGTTAACTCCAACACAATGTAACATTAGACTTCTAAGCCGAAGGTGTATGTATACACGTCTCGGCCATTACTAGCTATGCTGTAAACTTTCTATCGTTCTTTCGACATTATCTTTCGTTAAATCCTTCTTTCATGTAGTTTTTTATTGCATTTTCTACGGTAGTAATTGGCTAATAAATATTAATATTAATATTATAACGTGAATTGTATCCTGTACTTTCCGCATTAATATTTATTTTAATATTTTCATGCTTAAAAAATTAAATTAATAAAAATAAAACTTAACAAATCGAGAAAAAATTTAAATAAAAATTAGAATTAAACCTTACACGACACGAATTTTCACATTCGCAAGTATTAATCGCAAAGTTTTCCAGAATTTTTGAGCATAGCTCTATATTTGAAAAATAAAAGTTATCTGGAATCTTTGATTTGTTAATCAAAGGAATTTGAGAAGTGAGAAGCGCTTAAATGAATGCCTAATTGCACGCCAATTTTGATGTGCGTTTTTGGGGCCTCAAAAATAGTGGGCTCACGTCAAAGACACCGTTTTTCGGTTTTTCTGACGATGCTTGATCTTTCTAGAGCATAAAAACAGAAAAAAAAGTTGAACAGATTGAACAAAATATAGTCCAAACATGGGTATAATGGCGCGAAGCGCCGAAAATTCGAATTTTTGATCAAATGGCACCTTTATTTTGCAAACTTTCGAAAAATCGCGAATG
Source organism: Mermis nigrescens (assembly GCA_036768485.1). Lineage (NCBI taxonomy): Eukaryota > Metazoa > Nematoda > Enoplea > Mermithida > Mermithidae > Mermis > Mermis nigrescens. Next base: position 159,467 of record JAVLUZ010000801.1, read on the forward strand.
CTGGGGCAAAGTTAACAATATTTTTGGTGGAGGGTGTGAAAATTTGGGTCAAAAAATTAATCCAGCTGCAAAAATTTTTATCCTTCTTGTACGAGTAGCTGCGAAGCTAATGATTTTGATTTATGTTAACGTCAGTTATTAGGTCAATAAACCTAAAATTTGCCTCAGAAAATTAAATGCGGACCTGAGTCAAACACGTATTGTCTTCCACTATTTCGCTGACTGAATTTTCGACTTTTACTTTCACGCACACACGAGTTCATATGTACTTCAGTGAATCACGCTTCGAACGAATGGCGGCTTAATGACTTTTAGCTCGAAATATTGCTCAAAAAGTTCCTTATTGATCTTGCTCCAAATTAGTGGCAAAAAGGACGTTGTTGTCCGAAATACGGATAAGTCTACTGATCCAAATTACTACGCGCAATTCCTTTTTTGCTTGTAGCCTGGTAATTCGAACGCTAGTAAAAGATTGCTTTATCGAATGAGACGATGGCTTCTTGAATGCAATTTCCTTAATCGAATATATCGCCTAGATTAATCTTGAAATCGTTCTTTTTTTGCCACATTTTGGTGTACGTCTTGTTTAACATGGCTAATTTCTGCCGTTTTTCATTGGATATAAGCTGGATAGGTAAGGAGCCCGCTAGACTCCCTTTTTAATATATTTGCGTCATTTGTTTTCGAGTTAGACAAAGCAAGACGTTTAATAATAATAAATTACGTATTTAAATGGGTTTAAATGTGTCTCAGTTATCTTGTTGCTTTAGTATTCAGGAGAGAGTAAGAATTTCCATATTATTTGTTCAGCTCACGAGTCACTGAATCTTGACGAAACAATAAGAACAGATAAATCCTCGTTTTTGCTCGTGTCGTGCAAGATTTTTTGGCGAGCAGTTTTCAAATCAGTTGGAAGCCTTAAGCATACTGAATTTATTTGTTTTACGCCGTAATCTCATTCACATATTATATTTCCGTACTTTGAAGTTCAATTCGACAGTGCTCTATTCAATGAAATAGCAGTGTTTCTTCGAATTTACTGATCTTTTGTTCTCTGTTCTGTTTCTAATTGTTAGCTCAATGACCAGGTTCGAGAAAATAAGAAATTCTAGCAACATTCATGGGATTTCGGCAATGTACGACCCGAGTGAATTGGAAACCATCGAATTCCAGACCGACTGTAAATACGAGCAAGATTCTTTAGGTTTGAGATTCAGCGGAAACCGAAGTGTTGGAGTATTTATAAACGGCGTGTTGAATGGTGGCTTAGCTTGTTCGGTGAATATCTTTCTTTGTATGCGTTCCACATCTTCTGCATAAGCTTAATTTTATCTTAACAGCTACGATAAACTTCGTTACTTAAACTCGGTATCAAATCATGAAAAGGCGTTTTAATACTGCTATGTTAATTCAGGCCAGGCGCAGATTTAGAGGGGGCGGGGGCCGTCCCCCTGTCGTCAAAAAATATTGGGCGCAACGGAGAATAATGGGCATTTTTCATGATTTTAGTCATTTTCATCACGATTTTTCGAATTTTTCGCCGACTATGCATTAATGACATTTACTGGCTTTCTTGACGCTCTAAAAACCTGATTTTTAAGTCGGTGAGTCAGAATAGTAGTTTGAGTACAGAAGAAGGATTTTTTTAGTTTTTACAAGGATAACTCGAGTATTTTTTCGGTGCTTTGTACCGATTTTTGCAGTAATGTTGAGCGTTTTTTGCAAGAAGACTTCGAGAATTTCTAATTTTTTAGATCTTAATTGATTTTGCCTATTAAAAGATGGCAAAAAGCCTTACTTCAAGCATAATGTACGGATTTTCGGACCATTTTAGAAATGTTTGGAAAATTTGGGGTTCAACCCCCCCGTCAGAAACATCCTGGACCCGCCACTGATCAACGCTTAAAGATATAAACACGCTGTTCCTTAATTTACTATGCTGAAATGCCTGTCTCCGTCCAAATAAACAAAGATTGAGAAGTCTTTCTCGGGTCATTTTTTCCTACATCTGAATCTTACTTTCAGACAGGAAAAGTTCATAGCGGCGACCAGCTTATTCGAATAGACGATTTCTGTTTGGCAGGTAAATTCATCTGTACGGATGCACGCATGCTTGCTTACGTATTTAGTCAAATTTAAATTAGCGAGAAAAATACAAAAATTAACATATAATCTGTTTCACGTAAGTATGTATACCTAGATTTCTTCGGAATACTCCAAAAACGCAGTTTTACGTATTTTTGCCTTTTGAGATCAGACCATAAAAGCTGCAATTACGTCTTGTGAATAGCAATCATGTTGTTCGCAGAGCAATATTTTTAATTAAAGAATATGCTGAAAGAAAATATTTTTTGCAATTTGATTCGCAACTCCGTGAATGCTTTTTCCGTTACATTTTATAACGTAAATCGATCTATTACACGATTTCGATGAAAATGACTGAAAATACTGTTCCTGATTACTTTATTTTGCACTTTAAGGGCACACGCCCGATCAAGCCGTTAGGGTATTGAGGTCGTTTTTGGCCAATAAAGGTAGCGTTAAATTGACCCTTGCTCATTCGTGGTCCGAACGCTCATGCAAGCCCTCAACTTCGAAGGTGGATTCGTCGAAGCATCTAGCAGCAGATAACTCAGTGCCTTTATCGAAAAGCGACAGTAAACTGACGACAAATGGTCATAATGCGATGCAATATAACGACGCTGGTAGGAAATATTGGGATACGTTTTTAGAAAATTATTTGCGATCGTTTAAACGGTTGATCGTACACTATTTAATTTTCCCTCTTTTTGTGACATTGTATATATCATAGCGAATTATCAGTAGCTTTTCTGAGCCAAAATGATACTTAAAAGTGGTAAAAGTGCTAAAGTAGTGTAAAAAGTACGGCAGATCACAGTTTCCGGCCAATTTCTACACTTTTGAAAAAATGTTTTTTTTTCATCCAGTTTTGACCATCGTGTTGCCCTGTTTTTCTGGAAAATTCCAATTTTTCATTATATATGTCTAAACTCCCTAATCCTTCACGTGCGTGTCTGTGCACAGCATGGTAATTCTGTGGTTTTAGCCTAGTCCGAAGGATCAGCCAAAGCTTTATTCAGCCAAAATGGCATTAAAAATGGATTAATTTGAAATTAGTGCTAAAACGACTTTAACTTATGCTAGATGATATCATACACTCATGCAAATGAATTTTGATTTTTGTCAATTTTTAGCCTTATACTTACCTTAGTTTCCCAGAAAGTTTACCTTTTTTTCATTTTGAGGATGTGAACCACATATGCACAGCATTGCTGAGAAATGGTGATTTTCATCTACGATCGCATTATTTTGTCGTATTTTCTGCATACAATTATCCCTTTTGCCTTCTGACGACTATAGATCTCAAATTCCCATATACATGTTTTGTCATGAAATATTTCATATTAAAGTTTTGAAATGGAAATTGAAATGGAGTTTTTGAGTGTTTGAAACCAGCTGATTTTTTATATAAAAGTATTCTGATTTAATACTATCTCTAGAAATTTTATATAATTGCACTGAGGTTTTGCGTATAGATTAAAACAGTGCCACGAGTTTATCTTAGCTCACAGTACGATGACAATTTTAAGCATGTTGGTGAAAAAGTTTTTATTTTTTTAATTTTACTCTTAAATTCGCATTTATTTCTGGTTAGAAAATCTTCTCCCGTGGCTCTAGCGACCAGAATGCTGAGTTTGTGGTCTGGGCAGAAGAAGGTAAAACTAGGATATTTTCTGGGGAAATGATAAAAATGCAGGCGAAAATGAATCAAAGTCAAAAGTTTTTCACAAAATAGTTGAAATAGACTAGAAACTGTAAATTGACCTGTTTTTACGCTATTTTAGCATTTATGCATCTTTTTGAGGCTATTTTAGCTTTAAAAAAGCAAAAGCTCTCTGGCTGAACCCGTGATTGGACATGCTGAACATGCTGAACGCTCGGCATCTATGCTAATCATAAATGTAACGGCTCCAAATTTTGGGATGAGGGCACACCTGGGCGTGGGGGAGGGTGTTTGAGGAGGTATGCACCCCCCCCCCCGAGAAACCAAAATAACCCCAGAAATAATACCCCCAGAATTCAATTTTTGAAATTTTTTTCGTTTTTTTCGCAATTTTTTGATGCCAATGGATAGTGCTCAATGAGAAACGTCGAAAAATAGTATTTTTTCGCCAAACCACCATTTTTAAGGCCATTTTTGACCTTTGGAGAACCTTGCGCCCCCCCCCCTCAGAATTTTCTTGCTGTCCACGTATGGTTAAGGGTCCGTGGTTACTTTTAGGACGGGGGATGACCTCCAATTTTCGGCCAAACGGTCAAAACACCTAAAAACGGCCGAAAAATTCAATTTTTTTCTAGAAATCGGGAAGAAGGGCAAAAATTTTTTGACTTTGGATTTGGGGGTAACCAACTTTGAGTGGGGGGTATCCCCCATCACTTCTGTGACATTAGCTACCATAAAACCCGCAAATATTTAATAAAGCATTTTTCACGCCAATTTGAAGGACTTCGTTCGCCTAAAGATCGCTCAACGACGCTTACGTCTTCGTTGGCGCCAAGACCGACGGCGACGCTTGGCGTCGCCGTCGCCGTTGTGCATGTTTCGGCGTCGTCATCGCCGCGTAGTCTGATTGGCGATGACGCCGACGATAGCAGATCGAGAGCGCATACTCTTGCTTCAGCGTCGACGATCGATGTTAACCGATTGTCGCCGTTAGATTGGGACGATCGCTTCGTTGAAGCGTGGCAAATCGGAAGGCGATTTGATTGCGCCGAGGTACATTATGACCATACGGTTTTTTGGTAATGGATGGGGTCTTTTTCGGAATGGCCACTGGTCGCACATTGGCGTGGGATCTGGGGGTTTGGACCTCTCGCCTGAGGATCTGAAAGATCTCTCTCTAAAAAAATCAATAGACCCAAAGAATCTAACTTTTGGTGCTACTTTTAGCATTTCTGCCCCCCCCAATCAGATCCCGCAGAAATTGGTCGCTGCCCGTACTCCACAGACTTCTTCGAGAAAATTATGGAAAATATAATTGTTTGAGCATTTTCTAGCGAGTTTTGTCGCAAAATTATCTATTTTTCCAGTGCTTCATACCTAGCAGCCATTTTCGAACATATTTTGTTCATGTCATTGAATTTTTTTTGGAAATAATTTTGTTTTATATTCAAGAAAAAAACGAGTATCGCTAGGAACGCCAAAAATTGTGTTTTTTATGTGAACTTATCGTTTTCATGCTCAAAAAAGACAAGTTAGAAAAAATTCTGGAGCTGGCCACCCAGGATTTCCGTACTAAATATGTGTGCGTACGATACTCTACTTTGAATCACTTATTTTCATGAAAAGCGTTAGATTGGAACCATTAATTCACATAATTAGAGTAGCTCAGCGATTGGTGAGCGTGTGATAGCTGCTGAATTCAGACGCTATTCTGAGATGAGACATTTTAGCATATCTTTTGGATTTCGCTGCTTCTACTGCCTTTTATTATTTTATAACCAGACATGTAACAGGGAGATGGGTATCCCCCACCCAAAGTTGATTGTCCCCACCGTATCCCAATGCCAGAAATTTTGGACCCCCTGATTTTTGGAAAAAAATGAATTTGGTCGTTTTTATGTGTTTTTGGCCGTTTTTCGCCAAAAATTGGAGATCATTCACCCTCACCTCCTATAAATCGCCGGCTGATTCCCCACCCAAATTTTCGAGCTGGTACATGTATGTTTATAACCCATACATTTTCCCTCATCTCTACGCTGCCGATAGCTAGCTGTCGAAGTTCAGCGCAGATTCTTCATGTTAAGCATTTTTTAGCGACGATCTTTTATATTTTCATCGTCAATTTCACGTAGCACTTTCATCACTAAAATTTTCATACGTGATATTAGGTCTTTTAGTGAATGAAAATAATTAGGAAAATATTAATGTTTCCACTAATTTTTATTATCACATATATTTTTTATATGCCGGGATTAATACCAAAAGAATTTTCAGCGTTATTCATCATCCCTTTAATCTAATTGTTGTCACCATATGTACGTGCACAGCATGGGAATGTTGGGGGAATCCTAAAGTGCCTTTTGTGGGCCTAAAAAATGGTGTGCACGCGTCAAAAACATCGTTTTTCATCGTTTCTGACGATTCTTTATCTTTTTAGAGCATAAACACATTTAAAAAAAATTTCGGAAAAAATATAAAAAGTCGAATAAATTGAACAAAATCTAGTCAAAACATGAGTATATGGCGCGAAGCGCCAAAAATTTGACACTTCTGAGCAAAAAGATAGCTAAAAACGCTCAAAAAGCACCTTTTCTACAGCTATTCAGGAAATTTTTGAAAATTTCCGAAAAACAGCGAAAACTGGGGGGTTGAAAATTTTTCAGGGGGACGTTCCTATTCGGTCTAAGTTCTGCAAATCAGCTAAAATGGTTTAGACCTTACTAGACTAGTCTTGTTCATAGAGTATGCAAGTAACTCGTTACATTTCCTAAATTTTTGGACCCTTCGTTCGTACATAAGTAGGCTTGAGCAGGTTTGGCGCTTCGGATCCTATGCATTTTTAACGCGTCATATATACAACTCAGAAGAAAGGCTTATTCCTAGAATTCCGTTTTAAATATATTTTGTTCTTTCAACCTTTTCCCTTAATCTGCTTTTTAATACACTTCCGTTATTTCACTCTTTTTTGAAGCCAGAACACGGTCTTTTTTGTATTCGCCAAAGATTTTTACCGATGTACAAAGACTTTTCGGGACCGTCTTTGTACATGTATAATAAAGATTTTTGGGAAGAGAAAAACTGTAAAAAAGGTCTATAATCCTCAAAAATTTTCGGCGCTTCGTACCGAAATGAGCAATTGTCTGTTCTACATATCGTTATAATGGCACAAATTGCATTTAGAATGGAAAAATGTCAAATTTTTCGGCGCTTCGCGCCGTTTTGTGACAATTTGTAGTATTCTTTTTCGTCAGAAACCCACAAATACACTACCAAAGCTCGAAAAACCCTGTTTTACCACACTGAAAGCGCTACTGTATCATATTATAATACCCACAAATTTGCATGTACACAATGTACAAGTCTTTTGGGGACCTTCTTTGTACGTGTACAAAGAGAGCTTGTAGTACAAAAATCACTGTGCCAGAGGTATAAGTTGATAAAAAATGACGCGAAAATGTAGTCTTTGCCCTTGCCATCAATTTTTGGTCTTTATTGACCTCAAAAATTAGCATATCCCTAAAAGTCGCGGTCTTAACTATGTGAAATTAAATTTTTGTGTTGTTGTCGTTGATTCAAGTCACTTTTGTTTTTTATTGATCAGTATATCGCCCATTGGTCAAATTTTGTTTTCGAGCAAAAGAGCTGTTAGCATCACGAGTGATGATGCGCCTTCGATTGCCCCGGCAGCATATTACAGCCTTGCTGATTCAGACGCCGTTTTTAAAGTGAATACCGTATTCGTGATCTATGAGATATTATTTTATCATTATCATATTATATTATATTATTTTTGTTATATAATATTATATCACATACGTTATAACAAAAACATTTTTATGCGATAATTTGAAGTGTTTTATTTGTATATCATATCACATGTTTTTATATAAAATAGGTGCATGCTAAATCAGTAAATCCTTGATTTAAAAAAGTTCATCATACATGCACACAGTCAAAAGTTCTGGGAGGGGTAAACCGAGTTTCCTGAGGGGAATAAATGATTAATTATTATGGCTAATTTTGGCGCTGAAATGATGAGTGTATGTCGATTTTTTAGATATTCTTGTCGTTCCTTACTCCCTTCCCCATCACAAACCCATAAAAATGCTTTAGTTCGTTGTATTTTATCGTGGTTCGTATGAAAACAAACGATAATAAGAACGGTGGAAAAACTAGGACTATCAAAGGTTGACAGAATAATGGACAAAAAGTGTCTGAATGAATGAATGGGCAGAGAACTACTCAGAAAATACTTCAGATTATACTGCTGAGCATCGTTTGGCGCTTTTTATCAATTCCAACAATAGGTTTTGGTCCGCAAATGGCCTGAGGGCGGTATGACATTCAAAAGTTGTGGTAGGTGGATACCTCCCCCCGAGTGTGCATGTGTGAAATTCATCATGCTCTTCTATTTTTAAATCAATAAGACCTAGGACGCAGTAGTAAGCGAATCGTAGATCATTTCTCGAATAGTCAGTCTTCTGTCAATTAGTAAATTCAGGTTTTAGCTTACATAAAACCATTTGGTACTAATTTTGTTTAATTTTAGCCAAACTTTGTCAGCTCTTTCTATTGTAGGATGCATTATTTTCACCAAAAGATCTCTATGTTGTTTGCTCGTTATTTTTTCAGCGCTTTCCTTCTCTTCCTGAGCCAAATATTCGTTCACAAGACTACTTTATCTTGCGCTCAAATCTGCGATTACACAAGTTGAGCCTTTGAGAGGACTCTCTGAGCATAGGCGGGAGTCTTAGGTTGTACTCCAGAGTTCAAACGCCCTCCCGCTCGCAAACATAGATGGACAGCAGCCAAATTCTGGAGGTCTGATGGGGCAGAATTGTAAAAAATAGCGCCAAAAATACAATTCTTCGGTCCAAAAATACAATTATCCCAGATTTTTGAAAGGTCCAGATTCCCCCACGCCCATGTGTGCTCGCAAACCTCTCAGAATTGAATTTTAGCAAAATCAATTAGCTCTTTGCGTGATTTTTCGACGCCAATAGAGCTTATTGAGAAATATCTAAAAAATTGAGTTTTAGCCGCTATCATCGGTTTTTGTTTTTTTTTAATTTCGACATCTTTTTGACCCCCACAAGCCCTAAATCTCGGCCTGGCCATGCAAAGCTAATACTTCCTTGTGCATAAAGCTGAAAAATTAGCTATGTGAATAAGAAAAATTAACGGTAATAAATTTGGAATTTTTCTTTCGAGGATAATACCGATTCATTGTGATTACAGCGCTTGTTATGGGAATTGTTCAACCGAACGCGTGAACTATCACATTGTACGTACAGAAACAGGAAGAAATGTTGTTTTGGAGAATTCCATTAGTCACTACCAGACATGCACGCGGGGGGGGGCTGGTGGGGGTCTAGACCATAGGTGGGCGGCACTAAAGTTCTGGGGGGTGTAAGATTTTTTCAAAGGTCAAAAAATGATCTTAAAAATGGTGGTATGGCGAGAAAACACAATTTTCCAACGTTTCTCATCGACGAGCACTATCCATTGGCATCAAAAATTGCGAAAAAACAAAAAATTTCAAAAATTGAATTCTGAGGGGTATTTTGGTTTCTGGGTGGGAGGGCATACCACACCTGGTCCATGTAAGGTCTAGACCCAGGTTTGGTCTAGACCTTACATGGACAGCAAGAGAACTCTGGAGGGTGAAATCGCCAAAAATCTTACTAAAAATAGAATTCTGGGGTTTACAGTAGTCTGCGGGGGGGAGGTTTCAACTTCTGCAGCCCCACACTCATGTATGGTCTAGACTTCCTGAATCGGAAAATGGAAAATTTTCTGGGGAAATGAGGCAAAATTATGGCGAAAAATCATTTCGCATTTTTTTAAAAAGATATGTACGAAAAAAATTTTTCTTGTTTGAAGCGCCAACTTGAAATTGTTTAGAAACTGTGGGTTAACACCACACATGGGCGTGGGGGGGGTTTGGGGGGGGGGTATGCACCCCCCAGAAGTTGAAATACCCCCTCCCAGAACTTTTTTTTGCTTTTTTAGCAATTTTTTGATGCCATTGGATAGTGCTCGATGAGAAACGTCGAAAAATGGTGTTTTCTTCGCCATACGACCACTTTTAAAGACCATTTTTTGACCTTTGAAAATTTTTACCCCCCCCCCAGAAATTTTTCCACCCCCCCAGAATTTCGGTGCTGCCCACCTATGGTTAGCAGTACTATCACCCATTTCAGCAATTATACTAGTTTTTGGGGTCATTTAGGCCCAGGAAGCTCACTAATTGACCCCAGACCGATCATACTATGCATCAATGGTCACGTTTACAAAGTCTGGTTTTCATTGTTTAGCTAAGGAGTTTTAAATTTGGTTCTAGTTCTATCTCTCGTTGTAATGCATGTCAGCGTCACATTGTTCTGTCTAGTGTCACTAAACACAGCTTTCCCGATAGATAATTTGTCTACTTGATAACATGTATTTGAAAGTAAAACCTCGGTGTTAACTTTTAAAGGCTCGTCGTTTATTGAGTCCGAACGTTGCGCTTTTCGACGTACTGCTTCTTCTAATGGATTACAAATGGTATCATTTAGTCAGTTGAATAGGTCAGCTTCATCGACACATCAGCAGGCTGAGTAAGAAAGAGATGACGAAACTTAGTATGACGTCCCGTAGTCGTAAACAGAGGGTGTGGGGGTCTGGACGTGTTCTGGAGGGTCTGGGGAAGGAAGGTTTGACCCCTAGAATGGCTACTAACCACACATTGGCGTGGGGTGAGGCTTCAGCACCCCAGAAGTTGAAACCCCCCAGATTACTGTAGACCCCCAGAATCCTATTTGTAGCAACATGAATGGCAATTTTAGGCAATTTCATCCAACCAGACCCCCTCCCCCAGAATTTTCTTGCTGCCAATGTTAGCCTCCGCTAAATGGCTCCACCTGCCTCCATAGGTGGGCAGGGCACCTCCGAAATTCTGGGGGCTGCAAGATTTTTCAAAGGTAAAAAATGGTGGTATGGCGAAAAAACACCATTTTTCAACGTTTCTCACCAAGCACTATCCATTGGCATCAAAAAATTGCGAAAAAAACAAAGAAATTCAAAAACTGAATTTTGGGGGAGGGTATTCTGGGGGGTTTTGGCCTTTTGGGGTTGCATACCCCCTTACCACGCCCACGTGTGCCAGCAACCCAAACTTTTCATAGAAATTGTAAAAAATGTGCCTTTTACGCGTTTTTAGCTAATTTTTGGCTCAGAAGTCTCAAATTTTTGGCACTTCGCGCAATGTACACATTTTTTTGATTGTATTTTGTTCAATTTACTTGGCTTTTTAAAACTTCTTTCTAAACTTTTTGTTTTTCTATTCTGGAAAGAACGAACATTGTTTAAAAGGCCGGAAAACGGTGTTTTTGACGCGTACCCTCCGTTTTTATGTCCAGAAGAAGGCACTTTTTAAAAAATTTTTTGACCTAATGAGAAATTTTGTAGGAAAAATGAAGGCAAAAAAGGATAAAAATTGAAATTTTTTTCAAAAGTGCTTGCAATTGACCAGAAATTGTGGAATAAAGCAGTTTCAATGTTATTTTAGCTTTTATTTTAGTTTTTGAGGCTTCTTTGGCAGAGAAAAGCTCGATTTTTGACCATCCCCCAGACGTCTCAATATTGTTCTATGAATACATTTTTTATTTATTTTTGAATTCTCGGAATTTCGTGGCATAAGATAAAAGGTTATTGTTTATTGAGTTTCTTTCTGTTTGTTATTGATAATTTCCTATTAAATTATTCGAATGTTTTTATTTAAAGGTTTTTGTTCTCCATAGTTTTGCTTTCATGATTTGTCATTTGTCGCTAAGCAGAACATTTTGTTGTTTGAATTACATACATAAGTAAGAAATATTAGGATAAGCTTCAAATCCTTAAAGGCCGACTCCGATAATAATGCCAAACGGACATTTTGATACTGTAATCCAAATCGATACATAATGACCTTATGGCTTTTTATCATTTGATAAATATTCCTAACCGAATATATTATGCCGTGCTTAACAATAACAAAAATTTTCAATAAAAGCGGCACTGTGATTTATCTTATTTTTCGGTCCAGCATTTTTTTCATGCTTAATTTACGCATGAAGTCAGTGAAAATAACATTATCTACGATTCTTATAATTAAACAGCGTCATTTGAAGCGCGTAACTTTTTCAGCTATTCTTCCGGCACTAAATCTCTGCAGCTTCCGGAATAAGCTAAGCAGCTTCTGGAATCAATTTGTCAATATTAAAAAAATAAAAAAGGCATTTACTTGATTAGTGCTGTTTTTTCAAATCGAGCGATCTTTCGTCTCATGTTTAAATTTTTTGTTTGATGTTACCGTTATATTAGAAATCAGGAAACGGAAGCGTCGGCAATTTTTCATTGTCAATAATTTGTGTCCTAAGGCTAAATTCGTACTTCGAGCTTTCCAAGCAAATTCAATTACGTTAATGCATGGCAGCAGCAAAAATCATTTGTGCGTAAGAATATTCGTGTTCAAAAAGTAAAAAAATCGACTTTATGAGCGGAAATATTTTTTAGCCGTTCCTCAAGTCTGTTTCTATTGATATCGGAAATTGCGGAAACTCTTATTTTTTTTTAAATTTGGAATTGGGCACTTTCTACATTGACCACGCTGTAAAAACAGTTTCTGAAGACAGACTAGACCGACAGTATGCCTGCCTACTTAAAAAGGTTCATTGTCTATATGAGATTCCGTTTATTCAGTGTCATTGAGTAATGCTTATAAAGAATAAATGGCAAAGATTCTTCGATACACAAGTATAATCATCTTTTTGTAATATTAAAGAAAAACAGAGACTCGCAACAGTAGCAGTCAATCAAAATCGAGCAAGGGTAGCAACAAGAGCAGTCGTTCTCAGGAATTATCCTGGCATTGCCCCGTCTGTCTAGATGGAGCGAATAGGGTCAGTTTTTTTACAACCATATAAACACCTGATCGCTTTTTACTCTTTCCAAGTATTAAAGTCAGCTTTATGTACGTTTCTTCATTTTTTTCTATAATAATCTGAATATGTAAGTGAAGAAATTACGATAGGTAAAGCTCATTTAGATTTTCAAATGGTCTAAAAACCATTCTTTGAGTCAAAATTAGCAGCCACGTTGTTGGGTGTTTCGAGGTTCCTAAAACTTCGCTCATTATCTTTTGAATGAATACTTAGTGTTGCGTGGTCAGAACACGAGTTTATCAGCATAGGTTGGCGGCACCAGAATTCTGGGGGTGCAAGATTTTTCAAAGGTCAAAAATGGCCTTAAAAATGGTGGTTTTGCAAACCTGGGCGTGGGGGAGGTTTGGGGTATGCACCCCCAGAAACCAAAATAGCTGCCAGAGACCGAAATACCCTCCAGAAACCAAAATACCCTCCAGACACCAAAATGGTCCCTTTTCCCCAGAATTCAATTTTTGAATTTTTTTTGTTTTTTCCGCAATTTTTTATGCCATTGGATAGTGCTCGATGAGAAACGTTGAAAAATGGTGTTTTTTCGCCACAACACACCACCATTTTTAAGGCCATTTTTTGACCTTTGAAAAATCTTGCACCCCCCAGAATTTTGGTACCGCCCACCTATGGTGATATGGCGAAAAAACACTATTTTTCAACCTTTCTCATCGAGCACTATCTATTGACATTAAAAATTGCGGAAAAAACAAGAAAATTTTTCAAAAATTGCATTCTGGGGTGCATGCATACCCCCCAAACCCTTCCAGGCCGAGGTGTGGTTATCACTTATATAGATTCTTTCATATCAGTCATACCCCTGAATCTGTTTTAATTAATTTCGTTGGTTATGTAATAATTTTGCTTGCTTCCGATCGTTTCACCTTTTTTTGCTGTCTTTTAGCCAGAGATTGTTGATTTTCGCCAAATGCTGTCGATATTGACTGTTTCCAATAGTATTTTATTTTTAGAATAATTGATGATGACAAAATCATATCAATATTTTTTATGAACTAACTTAGTTCTGTATATATCGTTCGTTTGCTTGTCTTTTGTCTTTTTTATGTAAAATATCAATAATTTGTTTCGACTTTACAGATTCTGCATTTTTAGATAAGCCGCAGCAAGCGCCGTATGATGTCCACTGTTTGTGGTCATGTTTTTTGTAGCAAATGCGTAGAAGACGTGATTGGAAAATACAAAATGTGTCCATCTTGTAGGGCTGCCATATCTGGGATTAATGATGTTCATCCGTTGTTCATGTGATTCAGTAAAAATTTTATCCGTACATATTTCCTTTAAAAATTCAGCTTTTTGATTAGCCAGTTGCATTTATTTTTTTATAGTGCCTTATGCATACATGAAAATTATGGTTTGCGCGCATTACTAGGCAGGTATGTACCTATTTCCTACATATCATGTAGGACGTACCTAAAGGTATAATCTTTTCAGGTATCATCACTGACGAATGCTTTTCAAAAACTTGGAAATTTTTATTTAATCCAGCATTGGAATATAAAAAACCCTGCGGCTCTATTCCTTTTGAAATGTGGGTTACCTACATATTAGCAACTCCTTGTACTTACCGCACCAAATCTACTTTTTCTTTTTTTCCATGGATGTCCATTATAGGTGGGCAGCAACCAAATTCTGGGGGTGAAAGATTTTTCGAAGGTCAAAAATGATCTTAAAAATGATGGTATGGCTAAAAACCATTTTACGTTTCTTACCCAAGTAATATTCATTGGCATCAGAAAATCGCGGAAAATTTTTTTTTCAAAAATTGAATTCCGGAGGGATGTATTCGGCCTTCCAGGGGTGCATACCATACCTGGGCGTGGGGGGTATGCACCATAGGTGGGCAGCACCAAAATTCTGGGGGTGCAAGATTTTTCAAAGGTCAAAAAATGATCTTAAAAATGGTAGTATGGCGAAAAAATAACGTTTTTCAACTTTTTCTCGAGTACTATTTGGCCTCAAAAAATTGCGAAAAAACGGAATTTTCAAAAATTAAATTCTGAGGGTGCATACTCCGCTCCCACGCCCACGTGTGGTATGCAACCCCCAGAATTCAATTTCTGAAAGTTTTTGTAGCCTTTACCACCATTTTTAAGGCCATTTTTTGACATTTGAAAAAATCTTGAACCCCAGAACTTCGGTGCCGCCCACCTATGGTGCATAACCCCACGTATGATGCCGTCCAGGTGCCTATCCTCATGCAATATAGTAGTTTTTTAATCGTAACTCTTTCAAGAATTTACTTCCTGAAAAAATAACATACATATTTAGAAAGATTAAATCGCACAACATGAAACTGATAATTGTCAGTTTGTAAAGCATGTGTAGTTTAAGATTAGCTATCACGGCGCTCCATCATGGTAGGTAACCTTCGACTGTAAAGACATCACAGTAACGGAGGGTAGAGGTTCATTGGAATCAATAAGCTGAGCTCAGAAAACAACAACGTGAATATTCAAAAAAATATCGACTTGTGGGCCAGTAGGTACAATCATAGGTGGGCAGCACCGAAATTCTGGGGGGGGCGGCGCAAGATTTTTCAAAGGTAAAAAATGGTATGGCGAGAAAAGCACAATCTTTCAACGTTTCTCATCGAGCACTATCCCTCAAATCACAAAATTGCGAAAAGAACAAAAATTTTCAAAAACTAAATTCTAGGGATAATCGGCCTTCTGGGGGTGCATACCCCCAACCTCACGTGTGGGTACAATACAAAAGGTACAAACGGTCCATGTAAGATGTTTTTTATGTCTTGTCTACACTTATCAATCTTTCTCTTGAAGCATATACCGACATTTTATTAAGCTTGCCAACCTTACAAAATTCGAAAATTGAATAGATTCCTACCGCAGCGACAAAGTGAATTAACGATAGTTAACACACTAATCAGTAATCAATCACATAAGCAAAAAATACCCAGGCATATAAGACAGGATCCAATAAGAATATTCATCGAATAATTCATTTCATGATCGGTACCGATCAATTGTTCAAAAACGGCCGTTGTTAGAAAAGTTATGGAATTTACAAGAGGTACAACAAACGATAAGGGCAGCGATGATAACAGCACATAGAAAAAGAGCGATCCCGTTTGATTTAAGAGGAAAGCTAAGCAAAATCGCCAATTCAATGCAATGTCCCGTTTGCATGATGCCAAAAAATGGGCACGCGATTGGGCTTTCGAGCTTTTCCATTTGTATCTGTTCAGCAACACATTGCTAGTACCCCATATAAAGGCCACTAAAACTGATCTCATTAAGCCAGTCTCATAAAATTTTATCATCGCTTCTGATATGCGTGCAGATTAAAATATTCGCAGCACAACAATATTATATCAGGCTCTAAAAAATCAATAAGACGCGTTTACCATGCATACGTTGAATTGAAAATGAAGAAGGCATTTTTTATTGAACCCCAATGCAGATCTGATATTCTGAAATATAGAAATAAGTACCAAGCAAAGCTATCCAAGCTTTAAAAACGGGTCTGCGGCCATGCTTTAGAAACGGGTCTGCGGGTTAACCGGATACATTTTTTGAGTCAAAATAGCCTCAAAAACTAGTACAAATACAAAATAGCATGAAGACTAATCCATAGTTTATGATTAATTTCAAGCACTTTTGAAAAACTTTTTGGTTCTGATTTTTTGTGCATATTTTCCCTTAAAAATTTCTAATTTTGCATTATGGGCGTCTAGATAGACCCCATCTGTACGTCCGGTCATGAAGACAAAAACACGAGGCTAGAGAATATGCAGATTAAAATCGCTCGCTCACCGTCTACAAAAACTGGAATATTTCCAAGTATCACAGATTTCTGCTCGTAATCGTGCATATTAGAAGATTAGCAAAACGATAATTTATTTCAATTTTAAGACGAAGATTAATAAATATCTATAGCATATGTAGATAAGAGCCTCTTCTCCAACAAAATTAATAAACCATGTATACGCCCAAGCAAAATATTCAACGACTAGCAGTCACACGTGGGCGTGGAGTGTATGCACCCCCCAGAAATCAAAATAACCCCCCAAAATTCAATTTTTGAAAATTTTCCTCCGTTTTTTTTCGCAATTTTTCGATGCCAATGGATAGTACTCGATAAAAAACGTTAAAAAATGGTGCTTTTTCGTCATGCCACCATTTTTAAGGCCATTTTTTGACCTTTGAAAAATCTTGCATCCCTCTCCCCCAGAATTTTGGTGCCGCCCACCTATGCTCGCAGTATACAATGGCAAACGAGATTAACGCTCCAAATAAAAGCAGGACCGTAGTATGAATAAATAAACCACACCCGCGACTATATGCGATAATTAAAGTTCATCGGATAAACGCAGAAAAAGAAGTCCAAATATTAAGAAAGTAGAAATACTATATATGGACAGAAAAAGCACAGTAATCAATCCTAAACTAGCAAACGTATTAAGTTATTTCAAATGAGGAAGTTTTTTTCAAATAAGGAAGCTTTTTCCTTGATTATCTAC
This sequence comes from Mermis nigrescens, assembly GCA_036768485.1. Lineage (NCBI taxonomy): Eukaryota > Metazoa > Nematoda > Enoplea > Mermithida > Mermithidae > Mermis > Mermis nigrescens. The sequence continues at coordinate 176,667 of JAVLUZ010000801.1, forward strand.
AAATGTACGTAGGTAATTTTTATTAAATAAAATCTTTCACTTATTCATTTATCCATGTTCGCATTAGCACCACACGTGGGCTTGTGGGAGGGGGTTTGGGGATATGCACCCCTCCCAGACGGCCGAATAATCCCCAGAAACCAAAATACCCCCAAGAATTCAATTTTTGAAATTTGTTTTTGTTTTTCTCGCAATTTTTTGATGCCAATGGATAGTGCTCAATGAGAAACTTCAAAAAATTGTATTTTTTTGTCAAACCACCACTTTTCAGACCATTTTTTGACCTTTGAAAACCTTGCACCACCCTCTCAGAATTTTAGTGCTGCCCACCTATGATTAGCACTGCAGAAGTGTAAATCAGACTAAACCAATCCCACATTGTATATTATTTGTTTAAATAATAAGCAAATTAGCTGGTTAATCAAATTTTGATAGTATTTAGTCCAGCTTCCAGTGACCGAATTCTAATAATTAATGTTGCACGTGCTTCAAGTATACCTAGGCTTAAGACAGCTTCGAAAAATTCAATAATCAGTGAAGAAGGCATCGTTATCAATTCGAATAGAATAGAATGGAATGAGACCATCACCAAGCCAGCGCTCTGATTGATTTTATCCGTAAAACAATTGGGACTGATTCGGCGTGAAATTTTGAAAAAAAGTGAAATTTTCTCAGAAATCTTTCGCCTCAAAGGCAAAAATATCACAATAACTTTTCGCCAAACTGTTGTAAATCTGGCGGCAGAAGCGTCTTGAATAAATTATCGAATATCTTCAATGCATTCGGTAAAGTGCTTGGCAGATTTCGAGAAAGCCAAGCTGGTTGAAATTGAGTGCGAATTTCCAGTAATCTTAAATTAAATAAGTAGAAAAAATTCTAATAAGTTTGACAGCGAACAAGGGACCGACTTATAGGCAGACATGCACGTAGGGGGTTCGGGGGGTCTAAAGCATACCTGTGCGTGGGGGGGCTTGGGGTTATGCATCCCCCAGAAACCGAAATACCCCCCAGAATTCAATCTTTGAAAATTTTTTAAATTTTTTTCGCAATTTTTTGATGCCAATGGATAGTGCTCGATGAGAAACGTTGAAAAATGGTGTTTTTAGCCATACCACAATTTTTAAAGCCATTTTTTGATCTTTAAAAAAACTTGCACCTCCCAGAACTTTGGTGCCGCCCACCTATGGACCCACCCCCAGAATCGGTCATGCTGTGCATCCATGCATATAACCGGCTATTGCTCAATTTTATATTAAGAATATTACATAAATGATCGATTAGAATTGGCTTATCAGTTGCTATTAGCGAATGAAATTTCAGTATTTCTACTACTGAAAGGAAAATTTTTGAATCAAAATTTTTTCTAATTTCTAATCATAAGGTTTTTCAAATGTTTAAAGAATCGATAATTTTTTCAATTTCTTGCAAAGTTAAAAGGGCATTCCTTCAAATTTTTTTCAACTGCCCAAAATTGATAGCTCATAAATATCCAATTAAAATTCATAGATTACAACTTTATCAGCGATACAAAGAAATCAGGAAAAGCAATGACCATGACATGACCTTAATCAACCAAAAATAATCCCGTACCTCAAAATACTGTAAAACATTACTCCTATCGTATTATTTCACAATAGTTTTGCAGTCGCTTTAAACTTTTTAAACGAATCTTGAATGAATGAAATAGACTACAGTTGACCTTTTTCGTTTCAGCCTGTTTTCAGTTTTTCCTACTGTGTTTCATTTTTTACTTTTTGAGTAGCTTTAAAATTTCACGACTAAAATTTTTTAAAGTTTCAAGGGTTCAAATCGGTTTTAGATCACAGAAGACGAAGACTGAGCGTTATATGAAAAAAATAAATATCAGTCAGATAGGAAAACTCGACAAATTAAGGCATTTTTGTTATGTACATAAATCTGCATACTATTTAAATCACAATTAAGAGCACTATTTTTTCGCACAAAAACTTCGATTTTTTTGCACAATGAAAAATCGGCCAAAAGCTGCCTATACATTGTGTGCTAAGATATACAAAGATCGCTCCAAAAATCTTTGTACGAGCCTCAAAATCTTTGTCCCTTGCAAAAAGACCAGTGATTAGAAGTCATTGTCCATTTGTTCATTAAATCTCCTGTTCCATGAGTCGATAATGCGAAGAAAAACGAATAAACATCAAAGTCTAAAGACCGATAATTTTTTAAACTATCGGAAAACAGATAAAGTGGAATTCCTCTAATCAGTTTACAACTACAGAAGCAAGAAAAGCCTAAGGGATATTTGAACCATCCTATCACCATTGATTGATTAGATTGGCCATCTATCTCGAAGAGGATAGAGCTTTTCAGAATAAGTAAAATACAGACACGATATAATGCTTAAAAGTGAGGTCGAGCCCGAAAGTTAACCAAAAAAGTTGACTGTTAATCCAGGTTGAACAAGTTTTTCACCATGTGTTCTTGGGGAAGGGTAGGGGAAATTTATCCCTGCCACAGAATGGTTGCTGATTTCCCCAAAATTGTCGATTTTCCGAAAAAGCGTGAAAAGTGTGTTTTTTAAAGCGCGTTTAGCTACATAAATGTTGGCTCAAAACTTAAAAGTTTTCGGCGCTTAGCGTCATATACACGTTTTCTGACCATACTTTGTTTAATTGACTATCTTCCTTCAAATTTTTCCGAAATTCATATTCCGTTTTTATGTTCTAGAAAGAACTAGCTTCGTCTAAAACTTCGAAAATAGCGTTTTTGACGTGTACCTAAGGTTTTCAAGCTAAAAAAGCATTTTTTTTAATTTTTCCTGGTTGAACCACCATAATTCCCATGCTGTACACGTATGGCTTTTACTGTATCTATTTTTACTTATTTGCCAGATCCGTTCGTGACGTCAGCAGTAGATTTGTAACCCCGACGTTAACTATGCCATACCCAATATTATTACAGTTCGGATTTGTTCCAATTAAACATAAAGATTGTCCGATCCTGCATAATAGCGGTAAGGTCTTAGGAAGACATTATTCGGCACATGCCACGCAGATATGTTTGCAATTATTGAAGAAAAATATTTATGTACAGGAATGTAAGCATATCAATTTCAATACAAACGGAATAAATAGAACATTAACCGAATTAAGCATATTTTAGTTGCGCGCACAATAAATTAGTCGATTTAGTAAAAGCATCTATTTTCTTAAGGTTAACGATTCTATAAGAACAGGAAGTTGCGAATACGCAGCAAAAGAATGAAGACCCCCTTAGCAAAGGTCGGTTAGCCTCTATTACATCATAAAGCTTTTTGACTTTCATATATGTGCGATCTTTTTTAACAAATTCCTAATTTTCTCGACTGAAATAAGATTAGGTGGCGTTATATCTTTGGCAGATGATATTTTTCTGATTCACTATCAAAGTACCAAGTCGTTTTTACTTTTTTAATCAAAAATTGAGATTGTACTCCCCGATTTCCGAATTACATAATGCAATTGCGTACATATTTAATTACGTAAAAAGAGATAAAGTTTAATTTTCTTTTGGAGCTAACAAGAAGACTTAACATCTACGATAAAGTTCCACTTTTTTTAAAGAACAAAAAAATTCCAAATCTTTAGAATGTTCAAGGAACAAATTAAATTTGCTAGATTATGCTCCAACATATTCATATGTACATATGTACCTGGAAGCTAATATCATCAATTCGGTTATCAACTGTACTTCAGCAACGCTTAATGCTAATTCGTAATTATATGGCAAATCGCGTTTTAAATCATTCAAGAATTGTAGGCATCGCTGCAACTCTAAGCGAACTTTCTGAAATATGGAAAGCACATAAAATGCGCTAGGTTTTGAAATGATAAAAAACGTAGCTAACTAGGCATATGCAAGCCTGAGGTCAGGATTTCTTTTCGGGGGGGGGGGTAGGTTAAAATGGGTTTAAAACTCGGATATCTATGGTGAAGGAAAATTTCGAAACTAAATTTAAACAATTTTCAGTTTATTTCATACTCATACACAAAAAATCTATCGCTTATACTATATGCGTAACTGATTTCTCATTGTCCAGTCCATGAACAATTTGTTAACTTTTCGTATTTTTACTCAATCTTTGTAACTCTGCGAAGAAAAACAAGTAGAAGATTAGCGATTCAGCACGAAGCGCCGGAAAAACATGACATTTTCCCCATGTTTAACTCTAATTTGAATGGTTAATAAGACAAAAATTATACATGAACAATTAATCCGGCGCGGGGCGCCGCAAACTTTTGGCGCTAGCTCAAAAGCACGCAGAAAATCTGTTTTGACGGTCTTTTAAATGCGCTTTGAGAATTCCTAATATCGTCCTTTAGGGACCATACATGATCTTGGGTGAGGTGGGGGGTTTCAGCCCCCTAGAATACGCTTGTGGTTTTTTGATACTTTCCAAAAATTTCCTAAAAATTCGTAAAAAAGGTGCTTTTTTAAGCGTTTTAAGCTATATATTTGCTCAAAAATGTCAACTCATGTGTTGACTATATTTTGTTCATTTTATTTAACTTTTTTCGAAATTTCTTCATGTTTTAATGCTCTTAAAAGACGAGCATCGTCATAAACGCCAAAAACGATGTTTTCGACGCGTATCCAGCATTTTTAGGCCCAAAAAAGGCACTTTAGGATTTCACCCCCTATGCTGTGCATGTATGTGGGGAACCATTATGAGAAACGGAAAAAATTTTTGGTTTCGAGGGGAGCAACTGCCCCCCCTTCACTTGGCTACAGGCTTGGATATACATACGTGTGCATATTAAAATTTTCGCTGATTCATAAAAGTTTTCCAATAGAAGAATATCGTTATTTTAAGAAACGGACCATGGGTTATAAAAAGAGACCGGATTTTCAGGTGATACCACCAAATTTTAAGTGCTAGCACCATAAGTGGGCAGCACTGAAATTCTGCGGGGAAAGGGTGAAAAAATTTTCAAAAATCAAAAAAATGGTCTAAAAAGTGGTCGTAGGGCGAAAAAACACCATTTTTCGACATTTCTCATCGAGCACTGTCCAATGGCATCAAAAAAATCGCTAAAAAAGCAAAAAAAATCAAAATTTGAATTCTGGGGGGTTATTTCAACTTCTGGGGGTGCATACCCCCACGCCCATGTGTGGCTAGCACCTAAGAGCTATATTTTTGGACTTTTTTCCACTGTTTTTTGACATTTTAGCCTGCTTGGTACCTAATTTGACTGTGAAAAGGGCTATACTTTGTACATAATATCGATTCTTTGCACCTAATCGGCCGATGCTTGGCACCTATTTGCCTTATTTTTTGCACCTGGAAATTCTATCTCTAGTCATAAAAAAGACATACAAGCGAGAAACCCGGAAGCCCTGGACACCGAGGAGGAATATAAAATTCCAAAAAGACAACAATGAAAAATTTTGTAAGAAAAACAGACAGACGAAAACGAATTTTTGTACAATTGCTTGAAATCATCCAGTGATAGCGAAATAAGAAACATACCTTATCGCAGCTTTCACTTTTTAGGTAAATTTAGCAAGATAAAAGCTAAAAGTTACAACTGCATAGGATCTCCGGCTAACCCCTTAGATCAGACTGACCAGACCGCTAAAACTGTGCAGTGCACGTGCGATCGTATGAAAAATAATGGGCAAATAAAGGTTTGACCGGTAAAATAAAGATCAGCGAAAAGGAGTTGCCCCATCGACCCAAACAAGAACGGCGGGATAGGCAAGATATATTATTCGAATTATTTTTTGGCCATCTCGTACAACAGCTCAAATTTCATCGCAGCAGTGACATTAATGCTTTCTATGACGGCTCTGAAATATATTTTCAAGTGAAATTCACAAAATTCGCGAAACTTCATATAATTTTTTTAAAAAGAACAAAAATTTAAGCTTCAAACAAATTTTGATGAAAAAATTTTGTGCAAGCAACGAGTATGTAATTCTCTATTATATAAAGAATCAAAATTTTACTTATTAATCAATCATTAGTGATTAATCATTAAAAATCAATAATGAATCTCACTTTATTATTGCTATGCTAGCTAACTGATTTTCGAAACCTATGTAGATTCCTGAAATGTTTGTTATCACTGTGTAATGTGCTCCATGCGCATGGATGCAAACAATCAATGAGTAATTTTGATTGCGTTTATTCATTCTTTCTTCAATTTAACTCACCCAAAACTTAATTAAATCTAAAATTTCTATCCCAAAAAATATTCGACTGCATTTGATATAAAAAGCGGTGGCAACCACACGTGGGCAGGGTGTTCGGATATGCACCCCCAGAAGGCCGAATACCCCCTCAGGAATCAAAATACCCCCAGAATTCAATTTTTGAATTTTTTGTTTTTTTGCAATTTTTTAATGCCAATGGATAGTGCTTGTTGAGAAACATTGAAAAAATGGTGTTTTTTCGCCATACCACCATTTTTAAGACCATTTTTGACTTTTGAAAAACCTTGCACCCCCAGAATTTCGGTGCTGCCCACCTATGGTGGCAACCATAGAAATAACGAAGTTCCCGAACTTTGTGAATTTTTTCGAAAAGGTATCACATTATGCCCTTATGAAAATCATTCACCCGATTAAAATTATTCTGAGCACTTCAAATGACTTGTTATATGCAAAGTTTGTTTGTCAGCATTCTGACTTTCCTATGAAATCGGTTTCAGAATGAATGTGTCAAAACGCGTACAAATTTATTTAAAAAACGTAAATGCCAAAAACAAATCAAAAATGTTAGCATGCCAAGGTGTCACATTACTAGAATTAAAAGCACCTCTAATTTAAGTTTATAATTTAATAAATCAGACAAACAGAAGGGAAGTATTTTCCTGCATTAAAAGTATGAAAAACAACTAACCTCACTTTTCTCGAATAACCTCAAGCTGCTTACTTTTTCAAGAATTCATTCCCTGGTTCTATTTTCTAAAATAACAACAACAAGCACCCAAGCGAAAGATATTTTAGCAGAGGGAATGACTTACTCTTATATGTCGCTCTCTTCGTGTCACAGAAGGATGATACCCACGAATTTATGGAAAGCAGATGTTGCAGTTGTAATAAGCATAGGTGGGGGCGGCACCAAAGCTCTAGGGGTGTGTGCAAGATTTTTTCGAAGGTCAAAAAATGGCCTTAAAAATGGTGGTGTAGCGAAAACACACATTTTTCAACGTTCCTCATCGAGTACTATCCATTGGCATAAAAGAATTGCGAAAAAAACAAAAAAAATTTTCGAAAATTTAATTCTGGGTGGCATTTTGATTTCTGGGGGTTGCATATCTCCCGAACCCCCACGCTCAGGTATGCTAATAAGCCCTTAGATTATTCTCTTGTGTGAGCATTAATTTAGTTTAAGAGAACTTTTAATCTTCTCAAGCTCTGTGGCATTCTTTGCGACCTTTAATAGAAAACTAGTCTAGTTTTTCATGTTTTAATTAATTACAACCGGTAAAACAAAACAACCATACTTGAATACTGAAATAGATGAATCCACAAAGAAATTTTGAGCAGTTAGCAATGTATGTATATTAGTAAACAATGATGTATTACATATCAGTCAGAAGAAAAATTCCAATTTCACTCACCAAATTCACGTGCCACAAGATTCATTTTTTTAATACATTAAATGTTAGAATTTCGTAGCGAGAAAGTTTTAATTAATAGCTTAGTTTAAATCATTCGCTGCCGAATATTACGCAAAGTTTTTAAACTTGAAATTCTATTTCTTTGCTGCATTGTATGTAAAGTAATTTGATAAAACATACTTTAAATGCTACAGGCGTCAAAGAATTCAAGTCTATACAATTCGGATTCAAGAGTAGCTGCACAAAGACTGACAACGTCGTTGTTGCAGATTTTTCATGAGCCTTCGTCGATGATTCACTCGCTGCATAGAAAACAAAGAAAAATACATATAAGATTATGCGATGTTAAATCAAATACATAATTTATGATTATTTACATATTTCTATCAACCCTCATCGATCACCCCACTTAAGCCATTATCTTTCAATAAAATGTGCATGCATTTAATAATCGGAAATTAAATAAACCAATCCAACCCAACAAGTATGTATCGGAGTGGAATATTGCACACATGGGCATCAGCGAGGGAGCGGCCACTGGGCGCCCCCTAGAAACAAAAATGCACCAAAGATAGTGAAAATTGACATCATTTTATCGGAAGATCATAATTTTTTTGGCGCTCCGCACCATAATATCCTTTTATTCTGTTGTTGTTGTTGTTGTAATTGCCGTCACATGTTGTCATCCATCGATCGATCAAAGGTCTAGAGAGGTCACTACTAATTGTGGCCCTTTCCATAAGTCACTGACACGAGCTTGTGTTGGTCGGGATGGACAGTTGAAGAGGTGTCGTGTATCTTCGGTTGCCGCCAAACAACGTGGGCGGGTGTCAGGTGTGAGGCCGCTGGAGTCGAGTTTGCTGCGCGTGGACGCCAGGATGTAACTGTAGCCTCATCTAAGTTGGGCTAAGGCGGATCTTGTTTGGCGAGGTAGCAATTTCTCTTGTGGGGATATATTGGGAGTGGCGTCGGGTTTATTAGTGGATTGCGTTGAATGCAACGAAGGCGACAGGCCTGGATAGCATTCTGATAGAGCTTTTGAAGTTGTTGTTGCAGTGAAGCTGTTGAGGGTAAAGTTGTGAGGTGCCGTTTGACTCTGTCGTTCGAATACATTTTTAAAGTGTGTTTTTCAGCCGAAAGTTCCGTTGCCGCCGTGTAGGTGGTCCAGGACAACCAAAAAGTTGCCCGCAAGCGATGTTGGTCGTGGAAGCAAGATGCATAGGAATTGGTCTGTCAAAAGTCGATTGTGGACTTGGACCGTCAGCATACGTGTTTCTGCTGTGTAGATGGTCAATTGGCGACATTTGAAGGCAACCAGTAATAGTTCTAAGTGCGGTGTTCTGGCAGATTTGGAGTTTGGCAAGATTTGAGGATGTTAGTGTTTGGTGTCCAAACTGGTGCCGCATAATTAAGAACCGATCTACAGATCGCCTTCCATAAGTTTGCCGAAAAGGCGACCGAAAACGCCACTTTTCAGTTTTCACAGACAATCGATAGGAACGATATTTTTTCGAAAAACTAGAATTTTATAGGCTCAATCAATAGAGCATGTTCGGAAACGTCAAAAAATGCACTCTTTTCATGTACCGTCGAACACATCCCGAAATACATATAGGGTCACTACTTTTCGGAACGCCCCCCCCCACTTGAATAATCCTTCTTACGCCCCTGACTGTACAAAACCAGCACTGACGCGACATAAATTCAATTCCTAATCAGTGTTTGTTTTGTACAAGGTCCGTTTGTACATGTACAAAGATGGTCTCGAAAAGTTTTTGTATACATTTTGTACATGTAAACTTTTGTGTACTAGTTATAATATGGTACAGTAGCGATTTTAGTGATGTAAAACAGGGTTTTTCGACTTTTGGTAGTGTATTTTAGCTAATTTCTGGGTTTCTGACGCCAAAAAATTACTAAAAATTGTCTCAAAACGGCGCGAAGCGCCGAATAATTTGACGGTTTTCCATTCTAAATGTGAATTCTGCCATTTTAAAGATAAATAGGACAGACAATTACTCATTTCGGTGCGAAGCGCCGAAAACTTTGGGATTTTACGCCTTTTTACAGTTTTGTCTTCCCAAAAATCTTTGTACATGTACAAAGACGGTCTTGAAAAGTCTTTGTACATCTGGAAATATCTTTGCCGAATACAAAAAAACCGTGTTCCTGATGCAGCCTAACATTTTTACGAATATAAGTCAGGGTAATCGCTCAAAAATGCCTTTGCTACGTAATATGAAGGTAATTTTATTTAATTTTGGGAATACTCGCACGCGCACCCATAGTATGCACGTAAATACTAAATTTTTGGAAAATGAAGCGGCTGGCTAATGACCGGCAATCTCTTTCTTTCTAAACGTAACTCAGTCAGTCGTCGTTAGCCATCTTTGGCATGTCATCGTATCATTAAGGTAAGAAGCAAACTGCTAAACAAAACACAGGAGAAAACAAAACCGGGCTGCAAAAGAACTACCGATCCTACATAATAACACATCAGGCTTAGAGACACGTCAGATAAGTTGATTGATCTACATAAAAATGACCTTAGCAGTCGGAGTTGTGGTACAACAGCGCAAAAATTGCATTAATTAGTAATTTCTGGCCGATTCGGGAAGCCTTGATTCTTGTCCGTTTTAGACCTTAACTCCCCCAGATTGTTTCTTCTTTTTTTCTGGGGATTCATATGTAGCTAAACACCCAGCATTTATGTCTGCTAACAGACCATAAATGTTATGAGGCTGGGAAATAGAATCCAGAATGACTGCTATGCTGACCCTCAAAAGATTCTGCAGATTAGGGATGCAACGGATATCCGGATCCGGATCCGTTATTATCCGGTATTATTTTGGATCCGGATCCGGTATTTTGAAAATTATGATCAGGATCCGAATCCGGTATTTTTAAAAAATAAGATCCGATCCGATATTTTTATAGAATAAGATCCGGATCCATATCCGGTATTTCTACAGTTTAAAACGAACCCTAAACGGATCCAAAAGATTATGATAAAAGATCATTAAACCTTGAATTGTATTGAAGAAACAACATCACAACGAGACAAAAGCTTTACTTTGACTGAGTTGATACTCAAATTCAATGACAGGCAAATTGTATTTAAGAAACAGCAGCTTTTCTGCAGTTGCTCCCTGGAGCCTATTTCGCCGAATTGAGATGAATCCGCCGCATTGAGATCTCAATCCCGACCACTCGAACCAAGCTCATTCAGCTTTACTTATTTCATCATCCTCACAGTAATTCTGCTTCTCTAAAACTAATGAGCCTAAAAAACCGTACTTGCGAACAAAAATTTTCTTTATTAAAAAAAGCGTTCGTAATGTATATTCGTGAATCCGGATCCGGATCAGTTATTATCCGTTATTTTGATAATAAAAGATCCGGATCCGATATTATTGGAAAACCTGAATCCGTTGCATCCCTACTGCAGGTAATTTAAGAATTTTCGGCCCCCCAACAAAAAACTGAAAAATATGTTGTTTTCATGTGTTTTGAGCGAATTTTGGCTCAAAAGTATCGATTTTAGTCATTTTCGACCATACATACCTTGTCCAATTTAATTAAATTTTAAAAGGTTCTTTTCGCCTTCACGTTTTAAAAAGATAGAGCATCGATAGAGACCACAAAAAACGGCGTTTTCCCATCAATGCCCGTAGATTTTCAGTCTAAAAAAAGGCGCTACATATAAAAAGTTTTGGGGCTGACTCTCAAAGTTCGCACGCTCTAGTAAAATACAGCGTGTCTGCTAACTTGTCTGATAAATAAATGAATAAATAAATAATAAAAAAATAATTACCCGCCAAGTCATTTTGATTCATCAATCTAGTCAATTGACGTTCAAGGTGGCCGACGGCGAAAATTTCGCGGAAAAGCGGCGCAACAGCCCTCTGGCCGTAAGCGTGTTCGGCGACGAGAAGCGGCAAATGATAAAACGAGCGACGCTGGTCGTGGCGTCGATTCCACGCCGCGCCCAACGCCGCCGACTCGGGCAGCAAAGAAAAGGAGCGCGGCACGATTTCGCAGCCGCTCGCCAAGTCGCACGCCACCACGCTCAGCGCCTGATGACGCTCGCCCAGCCGGCCGACGTTGCAAGCGTTGCGCAGCAATTCGTCGGGCGACGCGCATAAATACCTGCCGCGAAACCTAACACGTAGCAGCGGGTCGACTCGAAATTTAGGGAAACGGATGATCATACATGTAACAGGGGATCCCCTCCATCCAAAGTCGGACGCCCCCTATATCCACCCAAAGCCGGAAAATTTTAGACCACCATCGTGCATGTTACAGGGGGATGAGGGATCCTCCACCCAAAGTCGGACGTCCCCCTATCCCCCCAAAGCCTGAAAAATTTTGAACACCATCATGCATGTTACACGGGTGATCCATCCAAATCAAAGTCGGACGTCCCCCTATCCCCTCAAAGCCTGAAAAATTTGAAAATTTTGACCACCATCAAGTACGTTATTACAGGGAAATGGGGGGATCCCCTCCATACCCAGACGTCGGACGTCCTCCCAATCCCCCAAAGCCAAAAATTTTTTAACCCCTTCCCGATTTTTGAAGAAAATCGAATTTTTTGGCCGTTTTTAGGCGTTTTTGGTCGTTTTTGGCCAAAAATTGGAGGTCATTTGCCCCTTCCCTAAAAATGGCCAGGACCTCTCCAAAATTTCGAGCCGTTACACGTATGCGGATGATACACAGGAACGTGACCAGACATGACCGTGTGGAAGGTTTGGGGTCTAGGGGACCTCCAGAATGGAATAAAATTGAAAATTTTGTGAAGAAAATGACGCAAAATGAAGGCCGAAAACGGATGAAAATTAAACAATTTCTTTAAAAGTGCTTAAAATTGACCAGAAACTGTGTAATAATAAAATTTTAACGCGCTTCTAGCGCTTATAGCAGTTTTTGAGGTCATTTTGGCCTAAAAAAAGCTCAATTTTGCCATGCTGTGCATCTACGGGCGTGACCAGGATTGTATTTTAAAAATCCAAAATTTTTCAAGTCAAGGTCTATCGCACACATTCCCATATGAGGAGGTATTACCCCTACCTCAGGGTCTAAGGCTCCAGTCACTGTCACACGATTCTGAAATATCAAACATTTTCTGCATGATTTCTGGGGACGACAGTAGGAAGGATGTTTACATTTTTTTCGGCGCTTCGCGCCGACTAGCACAGTTCGATGAATTCTTAATTTTTCACTCATAAAAATGAAGAAACGAGTCAGAATTGAATAAAAAGTACTAAAAAATGCAGTTTTCCACATTGAAACATTTCATATAGGATTTTTTAAACATTTTTCATATTCGACCTACAAAAAAGGCTCGAAGTCTTAATTAACTGGCCCCGAATTTTCGGATTTTATCCATTCCTGAACTTCCGACATTGGAAAACTATGGTACATCGAGAACCAATAGGATCTGCGTGAAAATATACATAATGGCATTTTTGAGCGTTCTACCAGACGAGATGTAATCATAGTGAAAAAAATCGAAAACCCATTTGCTTGATTTTAGAAAAGCATACAAAAATATGCCCTTTCAACACACATGGGCATCGGGGGTGAGAGGGGTTTACCCCCTACCTAAGGTTTTGAAAATCAGGTACTGTCACAGTGTTTGTTTGTACAAGGTCCGTTTGTACATGTACAAAGATTGTCCCTAAAAGTCTTTGTACATTTTGTAGACACAAATTTTTGAGTACTATAATAAGGTGTAGTAGCGATTTTAGTGTGGCAAAAGAGAGTTGCTCGACCTTTGGTAGTGTATTTTAGCTAATTTTTGGGTTTCTGACGATGAAAATCACTAATAATCGTCTCAAAACGGCGCGAAGCGCCGAAAAATTCGACATTTTTCCTTTCGAAATGCAATTTCTGACATTATAATGATATATAGAACACACAATTACTCATTTCGGTGCGAAGCGCCGGAAATTTTTGCGAATTTCAAACCTTTTTTGCAGTTTTTGTCATCCCAAGGATCTTAGTACATATACAAAGACGGTTTCCAAAAGTCTTTGCACATCAGGAAAAATCCTTTGCCGAATACAAAAAATCGTGTACTGTCAGGCGATTTTGTGAAAACGATAGGTACTGCAAGGCAATTTTTGAGATTATTGAAGCAAAAAGACCGAAAATTCTGCCTGTAAACGATAGAAATACCAAATTTTTCAGTCGCATGACGCCGCATTGATAAATTTTTGTATTTTTCAATGCTACAAACTCACTAATTGGCTAAACTTCACTAATAAAGCTTAAGAAAGCAGGTAACCGCACATAGCGTGCTGCTGTACTATTTTATAGTATTACACAATTTACATATATGCAGAATGTACATTGACTTATGGCGACCGAATTTGTATGAACTTGTGCAAGCAGACCCTTTAAAAAGAATGACCATAATTTACTATAAGACTATTCCTGAATTTCATCCCTCCTACAATCTGGCCACCTCTACCTTGCCCATGTATGACCCCCTTGAAAGCTGCGCGACTGATTTTCTAAGCCCGACTCCGGACAATTTGAAATCCTTGTGATTGCATTCACTTTTGGGGCTTTCCAAACGAAAGTAATACAGAAAACAATTTCGACATACATACGTACATATCAAGTGTAATTAGTGTCTGTGCTTTTAAGATGACAAATATCAGAGAAAAATAAGAGATACGGCGCGAATTGCCAAAAGTGTGAATTGTGGTTTTACTGGCTCAAAAGCGTGCTAAAAACCTCTCTTGGCTGTCATTAAACAAACTTCGAGAATTTTTTAATTTTTCTCGGGGGTTCTCTTGCGAAAAAATACAAATATTTTTTCTTTTCGGGACGGGACGGTCCCCAGGCACGTAGCCGGCCGTCTTATTTTGGGAGGACCAACACCAATTTTTGGGGGACGAAGACCAAAAAAAGCCAAAAATTGCACAAAATAACGTTTAAAAAGTCGTATTTTTCCGATTTTTCTGAATTTTGGGGGGTCCGAACCCCCCATTCCCCCCAGAGATACGTGCCTGGCGGTCCCCCACCCCCGCCCCCTTCTCAGTTGGTTGCGCCACCGTAGATGCACAGGGTAAGGATGACTATATAAGTAAAGAATAAGAATTTGTGGTCAGGCAGAGGGAAATCTGGAATTTTTACTAAAAGGCGTTGCATTTTTCAGGCGATTCGACACCTAAATCACTGTACAGTATTTACTTTGCGGGGATAATATTGCGTACCACAGACTGGCGTGTAGCACTATTAATATCCCGGTGACAATTTTTGATGTAGGAGGCCTAATCAAAAAAAAAACAAATGTAATTTTGGTTACCCGACTTCGCAATTGGGAAATTTTAGGCAAATCGGTCCGGCAACATCATTCACGCCTTCTAATTGGCCTGGAAACACGGACAAAATACAATGAGGGGGCAGAAACTTCAACGTACCGCTCGGCAAATAATCGACTAAGTGCTTCGGTGAAAAGTAAACGTTGCGCACGTGTTCGGGAATGAATTTGACGATTTGCTGAACGTTTTTAAGGAAAAAATGACTCAGATTAGATCCGACGTGAACGAATGGGCTTCTGTTAGAAAATCGATCGAAGAATTTGCTTATTATTGCGTGAATCACATTGCCTCTCGGCGTCTTCCGTATTCAAATCTAACGAAGGCACAAGCTGCAGCCTTAGTAAGGCACAAAATTGCATAAACCGATACAATTCCTGCAAAATTTCACATATACGTAGCATACATATAAAAATAGACGTAAGTGCACAGAAAACATAAATGCAAATAAATAAATATGTAAAATTAGGCACTGATTAAATAGATGCAAAAAAATGACAAATGAGGGATTATGTACTTGAGTAAATATGTATGTATGCATAAACGCAGGCCCGTATTCGGCCAAGGTGGATGGGCGCCCTCAACATAAGTTGATCTGTCTCGGAAAATTCGAAGGGATAGCTCGCAAAAAACCGCGTTTTCCGACATCCATAACGATTATAAAATTCAAATTTTTGCAGAAAAATTTTTTCTTACTTGAAAGACCTAAAAAGTTTTATTATAGGTCGCGAAGCGCCGAAAATTTGACCATTTTCGGGCAAACAGACGCAATTTTGCGTCATTAAGTGCATTATCTTACCTGTCAAAAATTTTTTACGGACAAGAGGGGGGCGGTCGCCCCCGCCAGCCTTCCCTCCTAAACACGGCCCTGCAAACAATACATGTACCCTTACTTAAAAGCAATCACTTCCTTGGTCGAAAAATTTTTTATGAAAAGTACGATACAGCATGGGAAGATGAACTGCGTGTTAGTTTTCCCCGAATTTCGCCTCAAACTCTACAAGAAAAGGACACTTTCACATCATATTGAAAAAAAGAAAATTTTTCAACAAATTAGAATTTTATGATCGTAATGGATACAGCGTGTTAAAAGACGACGAAAAATTCTGTTTTTTACCAGTTATCCCATTCCTACGAAATTTCCGAGATGTAAAGCAATTTAACTTAGGTACACGCCCTCCTTGGCCGAATCCTGGATAAAGACCTTCATGTACATATGTATGAATCCAGATAAAAACTAAAGCCTACTTTTTGGGAGTACGGTAGAGAAAAGGCATCTTGCACTCGGAATTCAAAATGCAACCACAGCTGATTGGCCTTTAAACGACACAAGTCGGCTGCAATTTTGTACAGTGTGTCCATCGTGTAAGTACGACATCCGGTCAGGTCAATCAATACAGCGCGATATTTCGTGTCGGGCCAATCCTTAATTAGCATTTTAGTCAGGCACAAGTTGGACGAATCGTACAAATCAGCCAGACGAAGACATTGTAACAGCGTTATGATTCCATACCACAAACCTTAAATAAATGTAAATAAATGTAAAAGTGAATAAATGTAAATAAATGAATGTATTTACAAATTTAAATGAACGTAATCGTAAAAAAATGAAAATTTAAATAAAATTAAACGTAAATAAATGCAGATGTAAATACATGTATGTAGTTGTAAATGCAAATGCATGTAGATTTAAATGTATGTATGTAAGGTAAATGTAAATGTAACAGGAGGATGGACGTCCCCAACCCAATGTCATCATCCCTCCAGCCTAGCAAAAAATTACATTTTTACCTTTCCCCACCCTTACCGATTTTAGGCAAAACTTGCGTTTTTAGACTATTTTTACGTAGATGGTTTTTGCCATTTTCGACCAAAAAATACAAGGTCATACCCCGCTGTAATAATGGTCGGCTACCCCCTCCCGAACTTTCGAGCTGTCTGGCTTTATAAACGTTTCTACACGTCTGTACAGTGAGTAAAGAATGCCTAAAGAATTGAACTGCAAAAGTGTAAAACTTCACTCGTTCGGAATAAAAACCTACGTGTCTAAACTGAAGAACAACGACGTAATTTAATGAAAGAATAATGAAGAAACCAATTTTTAATAAAAACAAATTATAGTTTCAATTGAGCTGCTTCGTACGATAAGATCAATAGAAAAAATAGATAAAATGTGATAATTTTGATGCCGAAATCGTGTCAATTGAGTCTGAAAATTAAACAAAAACCAAGGCATACGAGATTTGTTTTATGAGAACGATATATCTTGAAATTACTTAATACATTACTTTACATGATACTCACATGATAAGAAAAATTTTGAAGTCACATTTAATTGAATATACTAAGGATATGAACATATTGAATTTTTATTCAGACAAGATTTTTTGTTTAATTTTTTTTTGAATTTTCACCTTCAAATATGCAAGTCATAAACTATATTAGAATAATAAATTAATACGATAATTTCCAATTTTGATTAATAAATAAAGATCAACGTTACTTTACACCAAAATCATGTCACGTTGTATGTATGTATGAAAAAATTCAAAAAATTAAAGCGAACGAGATTTTTTCTTACAAAAAATAATATACATATGTACCTGAAATTACTAAGTATACGATAGTTCTCCCGCAATTCACATGCTAAGAGAAATTTGAAGCCACAATACGTGCATAGTACATACATCGCGAAGCCCGAGCATTTTGTTTCCATTTAAGATCATGGCACTAGTCGGTTATACACCATCCGGATTTTGAGCATTTTCATCCTCAAATATCGCGTTTTTTGCCTAAATTTTCCTCGAATAATTGGGATTTGAACCTAAAACCTTCTGATCCTAGGTTCGATTCTAAGAAAAAAGCTATATTTGAGCAGGAAAATGATTAAAATCTGGATGGGGGTATAACCGACTAGTACCGAGACTATTTACGAGTATTAATATACTCGTATTGCCATTGTTTTACTTTTTCGTATTTTTCACCTTGAAATATCC
>JAVLUZ010000802.1:0-27372 GCA_036768485.1 Mermis nigrescens
CCTATATCAACAACGCTATAAGATAGAAAGTCAGTTTGCAACGAATTTACACTCTGTTTCGTTTTCTCTCTATCGGACCACCATCTATTATTTAACCAATATTAGTTGGCCACGTTTAATAATTAAAGCGTTGGCGCGGTTGGACGTGCGACAGACCGACAACGTATGTACACATTATACTGTAGCCTCCAAAAACATTTACTGTAAAAGCTCTCAGATAAATGAAACAGACTATAGATATAACCTAATAACCAATTTGCTGTGGATTGTCGATAAATTCCTGTGTTTTGTCTATGGATGCTTCAAATTATTCTTATTAAATCCTTTCAAAATTTACGGCTTTCTATCACTCATCCTGTCCATAGTATTGCACCTGCCTTTTTAAAGCCTTTTTGTCAACAGAAATTTCGTCTTAATGTATATCAAAATACAGTTGAGGAGTGTTAGTTAATCCGAAGTTATCAACTTCTCTAAGCCTGCCTTCAGTACAATTCACAGTTCATTTCACACAACTTCGGTCATAAAGTTTAAGACCACCTCCAACAGTAAGCTGACGGATTACGAATACAACATTGATCTGATATATAATTATCGTAACCCTCAGCTTACTGTCGATGAAAATCCTTAAATTTTTGCACAATGTTATGTTAACTGACTACTTGTATAAATAATAGTCTGTTCCATTCTAAACCGACAATTTTCGTTAAATATCAATAATGTATTAATTTTTACTACACAAATAGCTTCTCAAATTCTGCCCTCATAGCAGCTGCTAGCTTTAAACTCTTCTTATTGATGTTTAATGTTCTTTGCTTAAGATGCGGCACATCTGATATACAAAGGTGACAACCTAAACCGTAAAATATTGTGCTACATTAGCATGCCGCAAAGCGCAAATGGCCTTTTGGAATGGATCAGACTGAAGTTAATTAATTTTATGTAAAGCGGCCATGCTCACCGAAGTGTGCAATTTCAGCTAAGTACATTCTTGTAGTCATTTTACAACCACTTATTTCATTTTGCTTACTTATTAAAGTTTTCTACTTCCTTTTCGCATTCTTGCGACAATTAAGGACATTTTGAACTGCGCAGCAAGTCAATTAAAGTTTTGTCCGGGTTGTAAACAAACGCGAAAAAATTCATGTTAGCAGTTAAGCATGTCCCCCTAGGTAGCAACACAAAGTATAGCCCGTGCTTAAGCATAGGCTGTGTTGAAGCATGGTCCAATGCTGAAGCATAGGCTATATGCTTTGTGTTGCTACTTAGGGGATGACGTCACACTATAGTTAACCTCAACTATGGGTATACTGGAGACTATTTTAAATTTGCGGATCAAGTCAACCAGGTATACTTTACACTACAGCAAGAGTACCTATTTAATGCAGGGGGAGGGGGAGCTATGACAATTCTATTTTTTGGGGGATAACTATGAACACCGCTTACTATACTAAATGCATACAATATTCTAACGTGCGTATCACTTGACCAATTTACACTTTACACTCGAGTAGTTTACACCACATCATAAAAACCGCTATAAATCATGAACCACTAGTTGAATCGAGCTGAAATGTTCAGAATATAAAGACTACATGTCAAAAATAATGTGCATGGAAAATCGTGTACCGGTTTACTGTATCTATGTTATAACACGTAGTTTTTCAACCAACGGCCGGATCGGACTAAAAATTTCAGAGTCTGTTAAGTATATGTTAGGTATGCTATGTACAAAATTTTAGCGCGCAACCTACAGCATATTTGCATTAGCTCACACTTTTGCATAACTCAGGAACCAATGGCCGGATGTAGCTCAAATTTGAGAAACAGCATATACGCGAGTCACTTATTCTTTACACATTGGCTTACTGCAGGTATACTGTAGCTTTCTTGATTTTCTGTATCTCACAAACCAAGAGTCAAATAAAACTGAAATTCAACAAATTAGTTGTATATCAGTCAAAAATAACGTACGAAAAATATAGTGCAGGGGGTTATGCTACAACACGTATCTTTTAGTTTGCTGAGCTAGAAATTTGAGAGATTTAGCAAACGCGATAGAACAGTGCACCAGGACTACTATAGGCAACATTTAGTAACCCATAGTGAGGAAAAGGTGGTTGTGAAAAAGGTTACAAAGGGTCAACAGTCTCGCACAAATATCCCCTAACCTAAAGCTAGAGGATCACTCTGTAGACTGCAGATCTTTTGTATGAACACACTGAAAACGTGCATAATACTTATTAAGATTATGAGACAATAAAACATGAAGATAAGGGTTTAACGAAAAAATCAGATATATTTTGTAAGATTTGGAAATTATTTTGTAAAATGTGGAAACTTTTTCGTAAAATTTGGAAATTATTTTGTAATCTTTGGAAATTATTTTGTAAAATTTGGAAACTTTTTTGTAAAATTTGGAAACTTTTTTGTAAAATTTGGAAACTTTTTTGTAAAATTTGGAAACTTTTTTGTAAAATTTGGAAATTATTTTGTAAAATTTGGAAACTTTTTTACGTGCTCAAGCATAGGAATTTTGTAAAATTTAGAAATTTTTTGAAAAGTTTGGAAACTTTTTTGTAAAATTTGTAAACTTTTTTGTGAAGTTTGGAAACTTTTTTGTAAAGTTTGGAAATTATTTTGTAAAGTTTGGAAACTTTTTTGTAAAATTTGGAAATTTTTTTGTAAAATTTGGAAATTATTTTGTAAAATTTGGAAACTTTCTGTAAGTTTATAAAATTTCTTTCAAAGTTTGAGAAATTCCAAGCACAAACCGATATTCCTCTTGTAGAAATCAAAAAGTTTCTTGCAGAGTTTGGAATTTTCTTGCAGAATTAGAGTATTCTTGCATTGTTTCTGAAAAACATTGAGAAATCTGGGGATACAGAGGAGCTTTTGTGAACTTTGAGAAATCTAAAAACAATTTTCTCATCCAAACATGTAAAATTTGCAAGATTTCATAATCTATCATTAGAAAATGAAATTAAGGAGGTAAAGGTTGTGCAAGTTTAATAAATATGAAACAAATTGTCCTGTATATTCTTGCAAATGAGCAAAATATTTAGTCCTCTTGTTACGGCTATGTGTTACTTTGACCACGATCAAAAACTACCCTTTCTTTACAACAAATTTATGTATTTTTGGCTAACATAGAGATCGAAATTTCCTATTTTCAACACAGTTTTGTGCCAAATATGACTCAAAACATGGGAAATTCTCAACGCAAAAGCCTCATATCTGTATATGGAATGCATATTTCTGTATGTGCGAAGGATTTTACCTTTGTGCGACTATTTTGCTGTCCAAAACATACATTTTGTACTGATTTTTCAACAAGTCTCGGCTAAAAACATGTGCTTTTGCTGAAGAAAATGAAAATAAACATAGAAAATAAGCATATTTTGATAGCAATAAAACATGACCAGTTTCTGATAGTAGGGATAGCCACCTTTTCTGTCTCCAAAGCATGAAAATAAAGAAAATGTACATGCATTTGTAGGAAATTTTCGAATTTTTCGCAATTTTCGAGTGGTTCCACTCCATTGCACAAAATAGTACTTGTTATTAAAACTCTAGAATTTTCCCGCACAGAAAGGTAAACTTTTGCACCCAGCGAAAGTTCTCTAGGAAAAAAGACTCAATAATTTATGCTAAAATAGATATCATGTATAGCACCGACATAGCAAAAGGCAGATAAGTGTGTGTTTTAAGAATCATTCTGAACATTTTAGGAAAAGTTTGGTCTCCATGTGCACAGTAGTTGAGGGTTGAGACACATTTTCAGGTAGAAATGATGTGAACTTTCAAGCAAGAAACAGACAAAAATAATGCAAATAGATGCTAAAATATAAAAATGTCAGTTTTGCTCGGAAAGTTCTTAAGATCAACCAGAAATGGTAACTCAGGCAGATTCTGCACTATTTTTACCCTTCTAGTCTGTTTTTCAGCAATTTCAGCCTTGAAAGGTTTGGAAAATTGACACTTCCTTACCCACTTCACCCTCCCAGACCAAGATCTGCTTTGGGCAAAAATAGTGTATAATTAAGGCCATAAAGAGATTAATATTACAGCTTTGTTGAGAAAGTGCTTGAAATCAGCTGAAAACTGCAAGTTGAGATAACGTTTTGGTTGTTTTTATGAATTTTAGGGCCATTTGAGTCCTAAAAAGCTCGAAAAAGTTACTTTTAGACTGCCTCATCCTTCCAGGCCTCCTGGCCAGACACCCACTTGAGGGTTTGGGGTTTTTGCCCCAAAAGGGAAGATTTTCTAGGGAAAATGAGCCAAATAAAAACCAACATTGAATGAAAATTAAAATATTTGTTTAAAAACATCAAAAACCGAAGAGAAACTATGGATTTACATGGTTTTTTCGCTATTTTAGCTTTAAATCCCGTTTTTTTGTGGCCATTTCATCTCCTAGACTAAGGTCTGTTTTAGTCAAAAATTATGGAAAATCAAGGCCAAAAACAGACAAAAATCATATTTTGTTGCAAAAGTCTTGAAATCAAGCAGAAACTGTCAGTTAAGTTGAAGTTTATGCTATTTTGATGCTCACAGTCAATTTTGTGGTCATTTCAGCCCTAAAAGGCTCGAAGAATTAGCTCTCAAGACTGCAAAATCCTTGCAAGCCTCCTGAATCTGACAAGCCTGTGGATTTGGGGTCTAGACCACCTCAGAATGGAAGAAATGGGAATTTACCAGGGGGAATTGAGGCTAGCTGAGGACTAAAACTGAATGAAAATTGAAGAATCTTTCCGACAAATGCCTAAAAGTGATCAGAAACTATGGATTTACATTATAATAACCTTACTTTAGTGTTTATACCCATTTTTTCGGCCATTATTTCCAAAAAAATCAGAAATTTTGACCACTAGACCGGTCCTTCTTGCCACCTATGCTCCCAGACCTTGGTCTGCTGTGTGTTAAATGAATTAATCAGTGAAATATTTCAAGTAAAACAATCAGACCAATCATTCAAAGCCCCATTGTAACCCACTTTGTTCCTATTTTATCATATTTTTATATGTAAACAAAGCTTTTACAAAAGTTGTATGTGTGAATACTTGACAATGTATGAATTATCTAAATAGTATTCACAAAGTTGGTGTCAGATTGTTTGGATGCAAGGACCCATTGGACTGAGGAGATGTTTTTACAAGGTTCGTTTATGAGCAATAATATAGAAATTCTTTCATTTTAACAAACAAATCTTGTGAAACTTGTCATGGTTTATGAATATTTATTTCTACTATTCAATATCAGGCATATTCATTTTGAAGTATTTTTCAATAAATTGTGCAAAATTTTGGAATCAGTAATATTTATGTGAGAAATTCGTTGAAAATATGCTTAAATTGACCAATTAATTATGTAAGAAATATATTTTTTGCATATGAACATGCAGATAAAATTAAAAATTAAAATAAATTCATTTACTTTGACCACATTTGGTATAATACTAAGAGAAGTAATCATGGTCTGCCTTTCTGTAAATCTTAAACATGGGATACATAAAGCCATGTCTCCAGAAATTTATCGATTTCTAATATTCTTGAGCTTGATAATTTGATCAGGCAGAAACTTGCTATAGAATAACAACAGATATTTTCATACCTCTTGCTATTTCTGACTGGAATGTTATTTATGGATTAAGATACCATATCAGTTTTATTGGAAATTCAACTGGCTGTCTTATCTTGCTAGTAATTCTTTCTTGAACATATACAAACATTGAAAAGAAGCTTAATTCTAAAATGCTTCAATGTCAATAATATAGCTATTTGAACTATCACAATAATGATTAGTTAACTAAACATGTTTATTTGGACATCTGTCATTCTCACCTTTATTTGTATAATATAAATACAAACATAAATTGGAAGTAATAATCAGTAAAAAATGTAATTATTCCTTGGTTGTGCTATGCTATATTTCTGCCATAATAAATGATTTAGCACACTTAGAACCTCCCTTTTTTCCAGAATATGATTGCATTAATAGTGAGTTATTTCGATATACTAAGGCGAATTAAAACATGAAATTGAAAAATGCGGGTTTCTACCCAATATTTTGAAAATGCAGAGCATAAAAATACTCACTTCCTTCTTGAGGAAAAGGACTAATTGTGAAATATAAGAGATATTGTGTAAAATCATAACTTTCCAGGCTTTTTTATTTACAGTTTTCTGCCCATCATCCATGTTTCAGATTAGAGGTTTTTTGAACTCTGGACTATAAATGTTTATATTCTAAACAATTGGAATATTAATCTTTGAAATAGGTATTCACTTATATTTGTTATTTACATGGCGAAATCAGGGGCTGAAGTAGAGATTTGGCTGTACAATCTGTGTTTTCGTATGAACCTATCAGAAAATATAAGATTTATGTCATGGTTTTACCCTTTGCCTCACTGCACACCATGGTCTGGAAGCATAGGTGGCAAGAAGGACCGGTCTAGTGGTCGAAATTTCTGCTTTTTTTGGAAATAATGGCCGAAAAAATGGGTGAGAACACTAAAGTAAGGTTATTACCATGGAAATCCATAGTTTCTGATCACCTTTAGGCATTTGTGGGAAGATTCTTCAATTTTCATTCAGTTTAAGTCCTCAGCTTGCCTCAATTCCCTCTGGTAAATTCCCATTTCTTCCAGTCTGAGGTGGTCTAGACCCCAAATCCACAGGCTTGTCAATTCAGGAGGCTTGCAAGGATTTTGCAGTCTTGAGAGCTAATTCTTCGAGCCTTTTAGGGCTGAAATGACCACAAAATTGACTGTGAGCATCAAAATAGCATAAACTTCAACTTAACTGACAGTTTCTGCTTGATTTCAAGACTTTTGCAACAAAATATGATTTTTGCTCTGTTTTTGGCCTTGATTTTTCATAATTTTTGACTGAAACAGACCTTAGTCTAGGAGATAAAATGGCCACAAAAAACGGGATTTAAAGCTAAAATAGCGAAAAAACCATGTAAATCCATAGTTTCTCTTCGGTTTTTGATGTTTCTAAACAAATATTTTAATTTTCATTCAATGTTGGTTTTTATTTGGCTCATTTTCCCTAGAAAATCTTCCCTTTTGGGGCAAAAACCCCAAACCCTCAAGTGGGTGTCTGGCCAGGAGGCCTGGAAGGATGAGGCAGTCTAAAAGTAACTTTTTCGAGCTTTTTAGGACTCAAATGGCCCTAAAATTCATAAAAACAACCAAAACGTTATCTCAACTTGCAGTTTTCAGCTGATTTCAAGCACTTTCTCAACAAAGCTGTAATATTAATCTCTTTATGGCCTTAATTATACACTATTTTTGCCCAAAGCAGATCTTGGTCTGGGAAGGGTGAAGTGGGTAAGGAAGTGTCCATTTTCCAAACCTTTCAAGGCTGAAATTGCTGAAAAACAGACTAGAAGGGTAAAAATAGTGCAGAATCTGCCTGAGTTACCATTTCTGGTTGATCTTAAGAACTTTCCGAGCAAAACTGACATTTTTATATTTTAGCATCTATTTGCATTATTTTTGTCTGTTTCTTGCTTGAAAGTTCACATCATTTCTACCTGAAAATGTGTCTCAACCCTCAACTACTGTGCACATGGAGACCAAACTTTTCCTAAAATGTTCAGAATGATTCTTAAAACACACACTTATCTGCCTTTTGCTATGTCGGTGCTATACATAATATCTATTTTAGCATAAATTATTGAGTCTTTTTTCCTAGAGAAATTTCGCTGGGTGCAAAAGTTTACCTTTCTGTGCGGGAAAATTCTAGAGTTTTAATAACAAGTACTATTTTGTGCAATGGAGTGGAACCACTCGAAAATTGCGAAAAATTCGAAAATTTCCTACAAATGCATGTACATTTTCTTTATTTTCATGCTTTGAAGACAGAAAAGGTGGCTATCCCTACTATCAGAAACTGGTCATGTTTTATTGCTATCAAAATATGCTTATTTTCTATGTTTATTTTCATTTTCTTCAGCAAAAGCACATGTTTTTAGCCGAGACTTGTTGAAAAATCAGTACAAAATGTATGTTTTGGACAGCAAAATAGTCGCACAAAGGTAAAATCCTTCGCACATACAGAAAGATGCATTCCATATACAGATATGAGGCTTTTGCGTTGAGAATTTCCCATGTTTTGAGTCATATTTGGCACAAAACTGTGTTGAAAATAGGAAATTTCGATCTCTATGTTAGCCAAAAATACATAAATTTGTTGTAAAGAAAGGGTAGTTTTTGATCGTGGTCAAAGTAACACATAGCCGTAACAAGAGGACTAAATATTTTGCTCATTTGCAAGAATATACAGGACAATTTGTTTCATATTTATTAAACTTGCACAACCTTTACCTCCTTAATTTCATTTTCTAATGATAGATTATGAAATCTTGCAAATTTTACATGTTTGGATGAGAGAATTGTTTTTAGATTTCTCAAAGTTCACAAAAGCTCCTCTGTATCCCCAGATTTCTCAATGTTTTTCAGAAACAATGCAAGAATACTCAAATTCTGCAAGAAAATTCCAAACTCTGCAAGAAACTTTTTCATTTCTACAAGAGGAATATTGGTTTGTGCTTGGAATTTCTCAAACTTTGAAAGAAATTTTATAAACTTACAGAAAGTTTCCAAATTTTACAAAATAATTTCCAAATTTTACAAAAAAAAGTTTCCAAACTTCACAAAAAAGTTTACAAACTTTACAAGATAAGTTTCCAAACTTTACAAAAAATTTATAAATTTTACAAAATTCCTATGCTTGAGCACGTAAAAAGTTTCCAAATTTTACAAAATAATTTCCAAATTTTACAAAAAAGTTTCCAAATTTTACAAAAAGTTTCCAAATATTACAAAAAAAGTTTCCAAATTTTACAAAATAATTTCCAAATTTTACAAAATAAGTTTCCAAATTTTACAAAAAGTTTCCAAATTTTACAAAAAGTTTCCAAATATTACAAAAAAGTTTCCAAATTTTACAAAATAATTTCCAAAGATTACAAAATAATTTCCAAATTTTACAAAAAAAGTTTCCACATTTTACAAAATAATTTCCAAATCTTACAAAATATATCTGATTTTTTCGTTAAACCCTTATCTTCATGTTTTATTGTCTCATAATCTTAATAAGTATTATGCACGTTTTCAGTGTGTTCATACAAAAGATCTGCAGTCTACAGAGTGATCCTCTAGCTTTAGGTTAGGGGATATTTGTGCGAGACTGTTGACCCTTTGTAACCTTTTTCACAACCACCTTTTCCCCACTATGGGTTACTAAATGTTGCCTATAGTAGTCCTGGTGCACTGTTCTATCGCATTTGCTAAATCTCTCAAATTTCCAGCTCAGCAAACTAAAAGATACGTGTTGTAGCATACCTACAGTAACCCCTGCACTATATTTTACCTACGTTATTTTTGACTCATATACATCTGATTTGTTGAATTTCAGTTTTATTTGACTCTTGGTTTGTGTGATACAGAAAATCAAGAAAGCTACAGTATACATACAGTAAGCCAATGTGTAAAGAATAAGTGACTCGCGTATATGCTGTTTCTCAAATTTGAGCTCCATCCAGTTATTGGTTCCTGAGTTATGCAAAAGTGTGAAGTAATGCTGGTATACTGTAGGTCGCGCGCTAAACTTTTGTACATAGCATACCTAACATATACCTAACAGACTCTAAAATTTTTAGTCCGATCCGGCCGTTGGTTGAAAAAATACGTTTTATAACATAGCTACAGTAAGTTGGTACACGATTTTCCATACACACTATTTTTGACATGTAGTCTTTATATTCTGAACATTTCAGCTCGATTCATCTAGTTGTTCATGATTTATAGCGGTTTTTATTATGCGGTGTAAACAACTCGAGTGCAAAGTGTAAAGTGGTCAAGTGATACGCACGTTAGAATATTGTATGCATTTAGTATAGTAAGCGGTGTTCATAGTTATCCCCCAAAAAATAGAATTCTGATAGCTCCCTCCTCCCCTGCATTAAATAGGTACTCTTGCTGTAATGAAACCCTAGGCTCTACCCCACCCGTATATCGACTAGGCTATGCATATTTACGCCCAGATGTCACAAATAGGAGGTGTTGCTAAGTTTATCGACTTTAAGCAAACCGATTCAACATACCACTCAATCTGCACGTATATATGAATATATATTAAAAACTGACATGTCTGACAAGAAAGGACTTCCGAAAATATTTCTCCTAATCTAAAGTTTCCAGCTACAAAAGCACTTAATATGCCGCGATACGCGGATGGCAGGTCAAAAAACAGTTCTCTATCGTTTCTCATAGCTCTATCCACTGACATGAAAGAAACTTCGATATAACAAAAAATGTCGCTAGTTAAATTATGAGGGTCTTTCAAATACCGAGAATTCTGTTCGAATGGGAAGAAATCCGAATCGTTGATGCACGCAGCATGGTCGGATCAGTCCATCGGGAGGACAGATACAGAGCTTAAGTTTTTTATGAATAAAAAAATGGCATCACAAACTTGCAGGTATATGCTGAAAATCGAGTAGGAACTATATCATTAGTTTGTAATCAATTTCAAACATTTTGCTTTTTCTCCAGAAAATAATAATAATAATTTACATGACCATACTCGCACATGGTGGGGGCTGAGAGGTGGGTATTACGCCCCTCCCTCGGCCTAAGGATTAGCCAGACAGGTACTGTCCGGCTATT
This sequence comes from Mermis nigrescens, assembly GCA_036768485.1. Lineage (NCBI taxonomy): Eukaryota > Metazoa > Nematoda > Enoplea > Mermithida > Mermithidae > Mermis > Mermis nigrescens. The sequence continues at coordinate 10,682 of JAVLUZ010000802.1, forward strand.
TGCAGTTGATTGTACGTTTTTTTCATTTTATGCATGCTAAGGGCTAAAGCAAATGCTAAAGTTTTTTCTTTTACTTTGCGCTGTAGCGCCCTGAATCCATTCCCATATTTTATTGCAGCCAAAATCGACTAAAAATGCTTTAAAAGTGCGGATTTGTCACTAAAAAACATTTTATAGGCTATTTTGACCATTTTCGTCGTTGAAAATTCGTGAACATTGAAATTACTGTCTAATATTTCTAATATTTTACCTCTGCCTTGCCGTCCCTGACCTTGAGAATCGAAGACAAGGACGTTACATTTTTGTTTAGATGATAAGGAATCGTGGATCAATTTAATTTCTTAAGCCATGCCACGGTTTTTTTGTATTCGGCAAAGATTTATCGCGATGTACAAAGACTTTTGCGGACCGTCTTTGTACATGAACAAAGATTTTTTGGGAGACAAAAATTGCAAAAAAGGTTTTGAAATTCGCAAAACTTCTCGGCGCTCCGCGCCGAAATGAGCAATTGTGTGTTATATATATCTTTATAATTTCAGAAATTGCATTTTGAAAGGAAAAATACCAATTTTTTGGCGCTTCGCGCCGTTTTGAGACGATTATTACTGATTTTTGTCTTCAGAAACCTAGAAATTGCTAAAATACGTAACCAAAGGTCAAACAACTCTGTTTTTGCTACACTAAAATCGCCACTGTACCATATTATAGTACCCAAAATTTGTGTGTACGAAATGTACAAAGACTTTTAGGGACCATCCTTGTACATGTACAAACGAACCTTGTACAAAAAAACACTGAGCCATGCATAACCCTATTTTTTATTTATTTAAGTTTTGTTATCATTATTATTATTATTATTATTTTATTATTTAACCGCAAGGCTGTGATGACTAAGCGTCGGCGAAGGTTTGAGGTAGTTTGGACCACACTACCTGATGGGTTGGACCCCCTATATTCAAAATACCTCCAACCTCACAGACCCTAAGAATAGACTTTTTACATTTTGTGTCACACTAGATCCCCTATCAAAATTTCGTTGCTGCCAAGATATGGTTTGAACCAACAGGATTCGAAATACTCCTGTCAGGCCCCAGAACGACATTTTTGACGTTTATTTCGATTAGGCAAAATCTTCATAGGCTGCAAGCTGCTTACTCGAGCTGGAACTTTGCATTTATTCTTTACTCAAGGCAAATAAATAAATAAATAAATGAGTCAGCGTAAAATAAGGATACCGCTAGGTTCACAAAAAGATTAGAATAAAAATGTTTTACACGTATATCACTGATTTTTTTCATTGAAAAACTTGATGAAAAGATTTTTACCTCGCTAAAAAAGTGGTGACGGATTCGGGATTTTGGGAGAGCCAAATATTGCGAAGAGTGTAAAAAATTGCACAAAAAATTCGTCTACTATGCTTAAAGTAGCCATTTTTTTGCTGTCTTTCGATAATTATGATCATTTGTGATCCGAAGAAAGTAAATAATCAAATGTTTCCTACGAATAACGCGCAAAATTAATGCGAAAATCGGCACAACGCACCGGGAAAATACTCGGTAAATTATTGGAAGAAGTGATGGAACTGTCTAGAAATTTAAAATATCGTGATAAAAAATGGCTAAATTAAAAAAATCTACTCTCTATTGCGCCAGGGCCGGCCTTAGGGCTAGCGCCAACTGGCCATGGCCCAGGGCCCACACGCTGATAGGGGCCACCATCTGGGTTGAATTCTTTTTAAAAAGTTTACGGTCAGTCAACGAAAACATTAAGCATAAAAGACGCTAGGATATTACATATATTAGACGCCACCAAAGAAAAGACTAAAAGCAATCGATAATTATATAACCAGTTTGAATTTTGACGATTTTTTTCATTCTTACAAATCTTGATCATACTTCATGCTGCCGTTTACATTTTGAATGATAACACAACAGATTATGAATAGTCTTATCGATTTATTCTAGTCTCTTTTGTGGTGTGTATAAGCGTACATGAATTTTTTTAGTAACAAAGGGCCTATAGCCTGCTATAGTTGCTCAAATTTTTGTGGAACTTGAAAGTTGTAAAGTTGCATTTTCGTAAAATTGCTTTTATGCAATTTTCGATTGAATACATTATATAAAAATAAAGTAAGTGCTTACCATAATGTATGGGAGTGAAATCTTGTAATTTTGAAAAAATATCACTAAAAATGACCAATAAATTTTTAGGGGCTACCATTTTTGCTTTTGGCCCAGGGCCTCCAACTATCTAAGGCCGGGCCTGATTGCGCTCACTTATTTTTTTGACGACAGGTGGGGGGTGAGGGGCGCCCCTCCCCGCTTCCCTCCGCCCCTGCTAGATAGTTGTGGTATATTTCGCGGTTGAATTTCCGACGGCCCAACTTTCGATCGTCGACAAATCGACGAAAATCGTTGGGCGAACGCCAGCCTAAATTTTTTATAGCCGAACGCATAGACGGGCAAATTGGTCGAAGCGCTGATCATTGAAATGGAATAGAGAAAAAGACCGATTTCGCTGTAGGGCGAAAAAGAGCCCAGTTGGCCCGTTGCCCAAATGACGAAGCTGTAGCAAAATGGCAGCATAGAAAATAATGCAGTGTTTACGATAACGATCGAAATGTTTTTTGTCAATTGAACTTCTTGCCTGAAAAACAAAACATTTTAACATATTTATTTGCAATTACGTCACATTTTTTTGTAAAATCGCGGGCGAAAGTAGCTTATAGAGTGAAATATTCGTGGATATTTATATCTTTTACATTATTACTAAATATGCATGCATAATCGAAGCATAGCTGTTCTAGAGGGTTAGGGTGAGCCCAATGTGAAGGTTTTGGTAATTTTTAAGACCGTCATAATTAATTGTGGTCAGTTTCAAGCGATTTTGAAAGAAAAATTGTACTTTTTGTGAATTCTTGCAATGTTTTCTTCAAAATTTCAGTGCTGTGCCTTTCAGGAGCGTCCGTCTTCATAAATTTTCTAAAGTACATGTCTGTCGCTGAATTTGTAGCCTAGTGTTGTAAAAGATGAAAATAAAACATTAATAAATAAAATTTGCATCTCAAATTGAAACTTCATTGCTTAATTTATTTTAAATTAAACCTATTCTGCTAGATGCGGTTTTTGAAGAGCTATTAAAGTAATTCAGTCGGTTAATAGATAACTAATACGAACGCGAAAAAATAGTTAATCATCAAAAAATAAAGAGATGAGCTTTCTCAAAGAAAAAGTAATTTCAACTACACGTAAATCGATTCATCCACTCAATTTAGTTTGTGAAAGGGCGAACATTTTAATAGTTTTTATGTTTTACAGAACTACTCTTTGACTTAATCTTCAAAGTTTTTTGTTTCAAATTTCGCACTATTTCGCATTTGTTTCATTAAAAAATTTGTAAACGAGATAAAGTAAATAAACAGAGAAAAACGACATTGTTAGTATTTTGTAGACTGAAATTGAAGATTAAAAGTGAGTATATGGCATGTTTAGCGAATGAAGATTTAAGATTAAATATAAATATTGACTCAATTACGATTTCGCATTTCTTCACAAGACTGCAATACGCACGTAAAATAAACGGTTTTAAAGATTTATTCGAGCTTCAACAATTTTTCCAAATATAAAAAACGTATACCATGATAGACAATTGTTTGTTTATTTTTTGATGAATGATTGAGCCGATCCACATGGACTTCGATTTTTGCCCCTCTTTCTGGAACCTCTCGTATTCGTATCAGCAAATTAATTTAAGTTAATTTAACTTAATTTGAGTTAATTAATTAATTATTGAATTTAATTTAATTGCCAACTAAATTCAATAGACTGAAGCTATTTTTAAATAATTATCCTTCTTTCACAACATTTTTCTGACCATCCACTTCTGTATCTTGATGCTAAGCATATAAAATAATACCAGCAGTGTCGAATTCAGGATTTTCTGACTGGGATGCGAAGCCATAATTATACCAAGATTTCAAAAAATTATACCGGAAATCTGTCCATTTCGCAATAAGTTGTTTTTTTGCGATTTCATTTGCAAGAAATCCTTTTTGACCCGAATATTGCTCAAAGAATTTCGAGAGTATCGGATATTTTCTATTAAACATGTGTGTACTCCTTGGACAAATAATGCCTAAGGTTATTTAAGAATTCGGTTACGTTTTCATCAAGTTGCACCCATTTTCAGCAGAAATTCGCAAAAAAATTTGAGAATATAATATTTTTCAGATTTTAGGCCAATATTTCAACGTTTGGCTAAGGACCATACATGGCCGTCAACCGAATTTAAGGGAGGGTTCGACGGAGCGATATAGCCAGAGATAGCACCAAGAATTTAATTCTGGAAGTCTATCGATTTTTGGGGATCCGTAGGGCTCTGGGGGTCCAGCAGACCTCCCTCCCCACAGACCCCCACGCCCATATGAGCTGAGGAACATCCTAAACTGCTACCTGTAATTCACGTTCTGGAATTCAGATCCATTAGATGCAGTTTTAAGCTTCATAATAATTAGTGTAAATATGTAAATGAGGACGGTTAGCATGCTGTAAAGGAAGCTCAATCCAAATCGTATTCCAAAATATAGGTACGATGCGACATCTTCTGTGAAGCACATTTGCCTGAAAATAATTTTAAAAAAAAATTTAAAACAAAAAAATTATGGGAGATACTAAATTTAGTTTAAGGACGATCTCAACTCAATACACAACTCAGCCTCAATTCGAGAAAATCTGTTTGTCATGTCAGGTGTATTAAACAGTAATTAAATTATTTCAATGCTAGTAGTGTATGTATAAAAATGCTTGGAGTAAATATGGAAAAAGAATTTTTTTATGCTTAAAATACAATGTCCTTAATTATATCTTAATTACTTTGTATAATTTGTTAATTGAATATAATTGAATAGCATACATACTTGATAAATTTTTTTAATTATGCCTAAATACGTTTTTAAGTAATTTTTTAAAATATAAAGTAAGTGAAATTAGAATATCTCTATTGCTTACCCTATCAAGCGAAAATACCCATCGTAGATACTGGTAACTGAGCTGGCCACAGTCACAGAAACGCAATGCAGCAAATTTGCCAAAAATATTTGAATGATATAGGGCTTACTAGTCCATTGACGATACTGGTTGAAGAACGCGACGGCAGCGAATCGATCGATTGCTGATTGTAATAAAATGATTCACAGATAGTATTTTCGTTTTTTACTGAATTTAAGGATGTTTGTTTTATTTTTTGTTTCATTTATTTTGCGCGCCGGGTTTGATTAAAACCGCAAAATAATAATTTTTGTGGATTTCGTGATGCTTTCAAGCCTATCTGTATAAAAATTTCGCCTGATCGTATTTTCGTATAATTCAATTCTTTATTCCTATAAGGCCCGACACTTTCTTTCCAAGAAATGACTCCAATCTGCCTATGGTTCTTGGCCGGACTTTCGGAGTCAGACCCGCATCAGGAACCGAAATCACTTTTAGAATCCGGTATGTCCCAAGATATATTTTTTAACATTTTTTACGATATAGCCCCGTCAGAATCCCAAAGTTTGGTCGCTGTCCATTTATTCTCTGATAATCAATGTTAATTAATTACTAGATAAGTCTGGCATGCGCTATATTCTAGAAATTCATATTACTTGATTATTCTCAGCATTATTTTCGAATATCAATGGATTCTGTAAAATGCGAGCCAAACCATGCACAATAAAGAATATCGTAATTAAGTGACATACGTAGATCTGTTCACTCGTTTATTATAAGAGCATATATACAAAAAAATTAATGAATGAACTAAGGACAGAATCACGAGAAATCTGCCCGAAAATTGGAAATATTATCGTTTTTCTATTTTAAATTTCAAATTTGTTTGATTCAGTGTCATCCCTTACTTATCTTGAAATAGAAATATACGAGAAAAACGAAAGGCACTTAAAAACTGAGCTGGCGAATGGGCAAAGATTTGTCAGGTTATTGAAAATTAAAGTGTGACTACGGAAGCAAGCTCCACTAATTCGCAATAAACATAATATGAATACTAAAAAATTTTGAAATTATCGCAACATGATTAAAAACTATTAAAAACTACAGTGAAAAATCTTTTAGGCCTAATTTTAATTAAAGGAGCTCAGAGCCCGCTGTCCGCTGTAGTCGCACAAAAACTAATATAATATCGGTTTAAGATTTCAAACTTTATGAGAAAAATTTGAAGAAACCAAAAAATTTGATGTTCATTAATCCAAGGTTTTCATCTCTAGGAGTCTATATTTCTGTCAAAAAAACCACAAGAAAGCATGTTGAAAGTTAGTGGCTCTATTCCAGGATTACCTAAGCTATCATGAAAATAGAGCGTACCTACATAAATGTATCATACCCAAAAGCATAACAGCGCTGCTAGAAGCTTGCTGACCGTACATCATTAGCAAAGGATATATTTGCCAGATACATCTTATGCGAGGAACGAGTTGAATATTAGGGCCGATAAATATAGAAATGCGAATTAGCCCACCGATCGCATAGCCGAGACCACGTATGAGATCCGAAGCTGTAAATGAATCACTTTTTAATGAGAAGCTAAAACAACCACAATTGTAAACTTAAATTGTATAAATGTTAAGATGAAGGCATTTCCGACATACTTAGAATAGATCATATATGTAATAATAACTAATGATATTAATATTTAATAATACGATTATTCAAACAACCATGGCCAGTTCAGTCAAGACAATCATCGTCTTGTTCAGCGAGACTATCCTTTATAAAAGATCTTATATCTTCGAAAAAGACTCTTCGTGTTGTAAAAAAGGCAGGAAAACCTGTAGACTTTGTATTCTGACGAAACAATACGTGCCTTGAGTTCGCTTAATTCTTAAAATAAAAGCACATTAACAAACATGTAAGGAATTGATAAAAAATAAATATTTTTTAAATAAATAAACGACTGCACAACCTGCTCATGAATTACTTTATAAGAGCGTGAATGGTTTTAAAATTTGGTTCAAATGCTATAAATAACATTTAAACAAACTTTATTCCCAGTTTCCGTGCAATGTCTAACACTTTTGCCGAAAGAATTACGTTTCCCATCCACTTTTGGCCCTAATTTTGCCTAACCCGCCTTAATCTCTTTTTAGGAACCTAGACCACTCAAACTCTAAGCATGTCTGTTTGTGGAGAATTCGATTGACTGAAGGAAGTTGATACTTGGAAGGCACTGATTTTTAAATCGCCTTATATTCGCGAAAATGTCTAACTAAATAATTAAATACGAAATCTTGCCTGCCAAATTTTTGAAATACAGTTATGCTTGGAACTGAAATATAAGCTAGACAACGATTTTTAAATAAACACGAGGGAGAGTAGTAATCCAACCATGCCCTCCACAACTCGTAGTGCTATCTATACCTATGAAATTCTAAACATTTTTGATTAAATTTTTTTGTTTCAAAAAAATATACCTGCGAGCGAGGAGAGCAAATAAAATTCTCTGCTACGCAAATTTTTGTTGAGGAAAATAGTGAAACCAATGAGAAAACTGGCAGTAATCGCCCCAAATCCGCTGACTGTGTATAACGAAAATTGAATTAGTCTTAGGCTTCTGATGTAACTCGGAATTACAAAGAAAGTCGTTGCGTTTCCAATAGCTATTGTCGCATTCATCGCACCACTAAAAAATGGATTTAAACGGAAAAAAACAAGCTTGTTCCAATCAAAAACAAAAATACTTAAACCTAGGGACTAATACAAAATAAAATGTTTTGGCGTTGCAGAGTTATCGTTAACCTGATTACAAAATAATGCCCAACTTAAATGATTACTAAAATCCAGAAAAATTGAAATTTCTATAATTTTGATACTCATAAGAAAGGTAGGTGTAGTTTTTGAAAGCGTGTCGCGTACGAAAGCTGAAATTTCGTAGTCTTATAGATTTTGCAGCTTAAATTAACTGATTAAACTTGTTTGAAATACGGGTTAATCTGTTCTAAAAATTTTTTTCTTCACAGAAAATCTAAATTTAGGCGAGTTTACATAAATCGCTTAAAGCTTTTTTGCCACATGTTACTTTAAAGACGTCAAAAACGAAGAATTACTCGATATCCGGACGCAACAAACGGTCAAATCCAGTTGCGAATAATTAATGCAGAATTTTTATAAGACCTTATTTCATATAAAAGAATATGTCATTACGAAAAAATAAATATCGTTATTGTGGATTACCTGATTAAGTGTGTAGGTGTATCAATTTTCGGTAGTTTATTTACAAACTTCTATTGAATTTTTTGATTCTTTTGAAGCTCTTTCTAAATCTGATTGTCAATGGATTACTATAGTAATAATTAATATTTTTGGTAACGTCCCTGGTTGCCGACAAATAGTTTAAAAATAGATCCGTCAATCAAAAAATTCCCGAGTGACCGACACTACCTACTGGCCGACTGTTCCGAATGGCCGACAGTCCCGGGTGGCCGACTGTACCGGGTGGCCGACAGTCCCGATTGGCCGATACTGTACCGGGTGATCGATAGATGGCATGAAAATTCCCAAATGACCCGGTTGTACTATCACTATAAATAAATATTTTTTCAAAATCGAAATACGTAATTTTTTCATTCTCTTAGAATAGCAATAAAGTTTGTACTGGCATAAATGTGAATGTAAACTTATTAAATTAGCATATTTACTAACAATTTTGTATCAAATATTCATTTTTGTCCAGTCGTCTCTAAGATCTCGAATTACTTATATTTTTGTGCGCGTTTAATTCGGCCTACAGCGTAGTTTCACATGCGCTATAGAATGCATAAGCAATAAAGCGCGTTTAGGCACCTTCAGAATCAAAAAATTCTAAAAATAAAACCCCATTTGCATTTTGAATCGGGCGGATACTTAATCCTTTTTGTCAAAATAAACATTTTTAAGTGGAGCGTTGCACAGTATTTTCGAAAACTGAGAAACTGGCTGCTCAAAAGTCTTGGCTACGCCTCTGTTTTTGTTTAAATGGCGAGTAAATCATTTATGGCACTTTCGCAGCACTGAAGTTACACAAATATGCAGCTGTAATTTTGCAGCCACAATAAGTTTAAGTAGGACAGTACTAAAATATTACGAAATGTAAATAATAAGCCTTTTTTACCAAATCATGTATGTTTTAAATTTGCTATGAATTCATATGAGCAATGTTATTGCATTGGTAAAACTATTTATGTGCATAAATAGGTACCTAATTTAAAAGGCATTAATTTTCCGAAATCATTAGTCAGTTGGGAAAATTCATGACAATTTTATCTATTATACCACTTGTAGGTCACCCGGGACTATCGGCCACCCGGTACAGTCGGCCACCCGGGCTATCGGCCACCCGGTATAGCCGGCCACCCGGTATTGCCGGCCAGACGGGAATTTTCTGATTGACAGATCTATTGTTAAAACCATTTGTCGTTCACCCGGGACTGTCGGTCACCCGGGACTGTCGGTCACTCGGGACTGTCGGTCACCCGAGACACAATCATATTTTTACCTGACTAACCAAACATGTACTATGGGGTTTAAGGTGGTCTAGACTAGACCATAGATGCACAGGAAAGCCGATCTGGTGGTGAGGAGGGTCAGCCGCTTTAGGGCGTCAATAATGAGCTTTACCAGGTCAAAATGACCTCAAAATCTGGCATAGGCGTTAAAATAGTTGTAAAACTACGTTATTTCTGAGTTTCTCGTCAATTTGAAACACTTTTAAAGAATACTTTCAGTTTTCACTAGTTTTTTTGCCTTTTCCAGAAGAAATTTCTAATTTTTTTCATTTTGTGGGTCTAGACCCCTAGACTTCCCGCGTGCAAGTCTGGTCTATAGACTGGACACACATAAGGAGAAATAGAAATTTCTTAGAATAGATAAGGCTAGAAAAAGGCTAAAAATAAATGAAAATCAGAATTTTCAAGTAAAATGCTTTAAATTGACTAGTAACTGTGAATTAGATTAGCTTTACGCTATTTTAGCATATGTTTATACCCGCTTCAGACCATTTTAACTCAAAATAGCTCACTTTCTAACAGACCAGTCATTATGTGCATCTGCGATTACTACATCTCTACATGTAGGATACACGGACCTAAAAGGGAACCGTACGATAATCACTATATGCGTAGATGTAAAAAAAATATATTTGCGCAATAATTTTGCGACCTACATGCAAAAATTATTCAAACTCTAAATAGAAAAAGATTTTTATGCACTAATAATTTAGTGGTCAGTCTAGAATCCTTCTACATAAAATGATTTCTTTACCGACACAGCATCGGAATTTAAGCAATGTCAGATTGCAAAAACAATTTTAAAATAGGTCGCATGTTGCCTCTGAGATTAAGCCGTAGACTGCTTTTATGCAGTCCCAGACGCTTTATTACGCTTCTGCAATGCACACAACAATTATACATCTTAGGCAAGCAAAAACGCAAGTTCAAAAATGTCGATGTATAAAGTAACATTAACATTGAAAATTCTTTAGCCAAAATCATATTTTGATGTTTTGGGATGTTCTGGAAATTTTTTTTGTCAAACCCATATTTTTGATGTTTTGGAATGTTATGAAAAATTTTTTTGGTCAAACCATATTTTTGATGTTTTAAAAATTTTTTGTTTGTTGTAGCAAAGGATGTCATACATCACGTGATATCTTATATCACTCAAATGTTATAGCAGGGGGTATCTCCTATCTTATATCACTGCATATTTTGGCAAATACAGGGTATCTTATATCACATCATTGTACCGTATAGCATTGCCCATTTTGTAGCATTATGTGGGCTATGTTACGTCCGATCCTATGTTATATCCGATTTTCAAAATTTAGCAAAAAATCGGCTGTCTTGAAATCGGCCATGCCTAAGCATAGGGACGCCTCCAGCTTCACCCTGTACATTTGTTTGATCAAATCCATATTTTTTTACGTTGCAGAATGGTTTTGAAAATTCGTTAGCCAAAATCATATTTTTGTTGTTTTGGATTGTTCTGGAAATTTTTTTGATCAAACCCATATTTTTGATGTTTTGGGATGTTTTGGAAAATATTTTCGGTCACACCATATTTTTGATGTTTTAAAAATTTTTTGTTTGTTGTAGCAAATGGTGTCGTATATCACGTGATATCTTATATCACTCATATGTTATAGCAGAGGGTATCTCCTATCTTATATCACTGCATGTTATGGCACAGACAGGGTATCTTATATCACATCATTGTACCGTATAGGATTGCCCATCTTGTAGCACTTTGTAGGCTATATTACATCCGATCCTATGTTATAGCTCACGCAGCAGCAAGAGTACCGTTACCCGAAAATAGTGTATACTGAATTTATTCCGATTTTCGAAATTTGGCAAAAAATCGGCCATGTGCCGAAATCGGATATGCTTAAGCATGGGGACGGCCCCGCTTCGCCCCAGTACAGGGTGCATGGGTGTGGTTGGTGAAATTTAAATGTCGCTACTACACCCCCAGCCGGTAGGCTGAGCTGGGGCCAAAACGTCAGCCCATCAAGTGTTATTGGGCCGGAGCCAACCCAGAACATACAAACACTCTTTCACAAATATATAGTAGATTATAATTTATAGTATTAATATAATTATTTTTCTTTTAAATAACTTATGTTAATTTATAATAAAATCGGAATTAATAATTAATATTTTATATAATTCGAGGATAATAAATAATTAAATTTTATCGCTAAAAAGTATATCAAAAGTTATAAATTTGAACCGGACATTGCGTCCCGCAGGACCATTTCTCCTCTTAAGACCTCCCTTCTGAGTCAGAACGATTTCGCTGAGCCCAATTTTTCCGCTTACTACTAAGATTTAAGTACCTACCACCGTTTCAGAGACAGTAATTTTTATTCTCACAGAACCTCCTAAGCCTGATGTACACGAAAATTTTATTTTTCGAAACGTATGTGTCATGCATAAGCAACAAGCAAATATTGGGGAAGTTAAGACAAAATTGCGAAAAATGTTGGTAGCATATCGAATTTAGCCATGGTCTAAACCACCCCCACACCCACATGCGGAGTGCAACTTGTCCACAATTATAAAATTTTTCATATAAATTTGTCGTTCATCAGTCATCACCATACGTGGGCAGCAAGAAAATTCTGGGGGTCAGGATGAGTAAAATTGCCAACAAATGTTACTAAAAATAGATTTCTGGGGGTCTCCAGTAATCTGGGAGGGGGATTTAAACTTCTGGATACAAACCCCCACGCCCATGTGTGGTCTTCATTCCAGTGAGATAACTTGATGATTGAGCAAATCATAACTATTAAGTGTTATTTTCAAATATTTAGACGTGACAAAGTGGTGTATGCCAAAAAGAAGAACTACAGTTGAATTATAATGAAATTTTGTCGGCGAGGCAAGCAGTATTCATTGAAACTCGAACAGTAGCTCGCATAACATCAATTAGTCAGTCGTGGGTATGAGGAACTGACTACCTATGTGTATGTATATATATCAAAAGTACATGTAACAGGGGACAGCGGGGTTCTCTCACCAAAAGTTGGTCGTCCCACCTAAGCCAGAAAATTATTGGCACCCTCATTTTTGGAAAAATTATTTTTGGCCGTTTTTAGGTGCTTTCGGCCGTTTTTGTCCAACAATTGTAGTTCATGTACCTCCGCCCCTAGAAACAACAGGGATTCCCTACCAAAAATTTTGAGCCGTTGCATGCTGGAAAGAAGAAAAATAAATCGAATCAATTTTATTCATTAAAAAACGATGGACTTTAGATGCTCTGGTAATGTATGCGGATATTTTTCTATTATAAATTCAAACCATGAGGCTGCTTGAATTTATGAAATAATTAGCATAATTAAGTCATTGCGTTGAGCAGCCTACTGAAGCACTTCGTTTGACAATCTGAATGATACATCGACATTGAAGGTTTTCAATATTAGTGCCCTTAAATCAGGAGTGACTGAGAATGTTTAGCAGAGCTTATTTACTCATTACAATTTTTTGGAAACAAGCTGCAGTATAATAAACCTAAACAATCCTCAGAAATGCATGTGAAAAGAAATCGGCAATCTTTACCCTGAATGCGAAAATCAAACAATTCTCTGAGAGAATGAGACAATATCACGGCTAAAAATCTAACCTATGTGTTAAGATAATAAATGGGCAGTAGCCAAATTCTGGCGGTCAAAGCCGGTACAAATTCCAAAACATACATAAAATTTAATTCTAAGGTTATCGATTTTTCCGGGGTTTTTCAGATTCTTGGGAGTAGGAACCCCTAACCCCCATCCTCTCCGACCATGCGTGCTTAAGACGCCAGCCTTTGACTGGAAAGGTAAAATGTTCGCATTCAGCCGCACGCGCGAATTTTGTTTCGCGCACTTGTGCATGTCACTTAAAACCAAAATTTAATGATGCCTAGCAAACGCTGCGTAGGAGCAAACCAATCCTAGAATTTTCTATAAGTTCTACAGTAAGATCATCCAAGAAACAACTTAAGAACAGTTAAAATATAAATTAAACTTGTCTGCTGCGATTTCATATATTAAGTAAAATGCAAGCTTAAATGACGTTTATTTTATGGTTTTCGTCAGTTTACACTGCGGTGTAAATTAATTTACACAAATCGATAGCGCATTTAAAGTTGGTCTAGAATGAGGCATAGAAAATCTGTCTCATGGCTATAACATAAGCCTCTAGGGCCATCAAACTTTTTATTGTAATTTGTCATTCTCGGATTTCAGTAGCGATCGAGTCAGATCGGAAATTTGGAATCATGGGTTCGAAGTATCCATTAAACTTTTTCTCGGGCACACACGCACACACGCACAATTCAAAATTAATATTATGGATGCCGAAAACAGCCTCTAGTTATGAACCGAACTCGAGTTTAATTGAAAGACGACAATTTTAAAGTCACGAGTAAAAACATCAATGTTCCTGCACAGTCTTTTTTCTAATTTGAACCTAAGCGAGTTTTCATTGTATGGTGAGAATTTTTACTCAAAATGTCAGGAGAGATTGCTGCTTGAATAAGCTAAATGAGGATATACCAAAAAGAGAAAACGTTTTAATTTCTTAGTCGATATCACAACAATTTGCCCAATGGTTAAGAGCTATATTCTGAGAAGACTATTCCACGACGCCCAAAAATTGTCCGTATTTGAACTGTTTTGTTCATCAAATTCTCAATAAGCTTTCGAGCAAGCGGAATAAGTCGGAATGGTTTCATTATAGTGTGCTCTTTTTAGGAAACATACAACACAATTACTCTATTTCATTCAGCAATCTTTCAAGATCATAAATTTTTCACAAATTTCGAAATAGTTATTAGATTGACCAAAGCTTTCCGGTCATAATTAATTTTATCCTTAACAATTTTTTCAATATAAGTGCAGGCACGTAGCTGTGGAGGGACTGGGGGGTCCGGACTCCCTCCCCCAAAATTCAGAAAAAAACCGGAAAAATAGGACTTTTTACATGTTATTCTGTGCGATTTTTGGCTTAGACCCCCCAAAATTAGTGTTGGTCTCCCCCGAAAATAGGAGGGCCAGCTACGTGCCTATTTAAGTGAACTGCCAAAGGGCTGTGAAAGGATTATCCACAAAGTCATTCTGTAGCATAAGCGTTTGTGTAAAAATCGCTGACATAAACTAACAACTTTCGAATATTGAGTGAAAAGCTGTGAAATCGAAAAGATAAGTGCATATTTTCGCGTCAGTACATAATGTGCATTTTGATTCACTTTCAGTTGATATGCTGTGCGAATTGGAACGCTATAGCGCAGGTCATTATCTCAATAAGGGAAAAAATAATGACTGTCTGTAAACCCGTTTTAATAGATTTGTAGACGTAGGCATCGTGATCCGAATCCCTGAATTTAAAAAATTGTGTACATCTCCCAACAATTACGTTTTCAAAATTTTTAGCAATTTTTTATGTCAGTGGATAGGGCTTGATGAGAAACGTCGGAAAATATTCTTTTTTGCCGGTACGATAAATTTGCCCCTTCTGAAATGGCTGCTGATCACCCCTCCTTTCAGAATGCTTCGACTTCTCACTAATATTTTCAATTATTTATTTATAAATGGACTGTTATCTGTTTTCAGCTGTCTTTTGACACTAAAGCGCACTTGGTTGTGGGTAGGGGTATGAGGGACTCGAAAAACCCCTACCCCCGCAGATAACGGTAGACTCCATAATTAGATTTTTCAGGCTCTTCGTGAGTTTTTAGATCTTTGCCCTATCCAGACCCACAAAATTTATTCGCTCCCCATGTACATATACATGTTCAAATATACGTATTAATATTTCCACCATTTTTTAATTTTTATCATATCCTAAAAAAATGATATTTTTCATGCGATCGACGATGATATATTTTAGCGGGTAGTACCCAAAACTTTTTGTTTTAGTGGTTTTAAAATTTCGCCCTTCATGTTGAAGTAGCTTTCGCTGGTTTACGTTGTCTACTGTTATTTCAAATCACTTAATAGCGATATTTTTATTACAAAAACTATAAAATTTTCAACAATCTTACTGCTAATCTTTTGTATTTATGAACTTGGGGCAGTATGTATACAAGTTCACGGAAGCTCTGATGCGAGGCGTCCAGGATTTTGCCCAAATTTAAGCTTAAATGGAAGAAATCTATGCTGAATTAGCAATTTTAACTCTTCAGAAATTGTTCAAGAGTCATTAAAATGTCTGTCAGTATAAAAAACTATTCCTGCTGTCGAACTTCTCATCAAAAGAAAATTAATGCAATAATGAATATTACATATTTCGAATGGTCGAAAAAATTTGAAGACTTATGATCAACTGTAATCAAAAAGCTTTATAGGTTACATAATGTGCATTATTCATGTCACCACCATGTTTGGCCAACAAGGGGATAGCGCCCATACCTGGGCGTGGGTGAGGTTTGGGGGTATGCACCCCCGAAACCAATACCCCCAGAATCAATTTTTGAAATTTGTCCGTTTTTTCGCAATTTTTGAAGTGCCAATATGAGAAACGTTGAAAAATGGTGCTTTTTCCGCACTACCACCATTTTTACGGTCATTTTTGACCTTTGGAAAATCTAGCACCCCCTCAGAATTTTGATGCTGCACATGCTGGTAGCGCCTCCACTGTGACTCAATTCGGCTAACACACTTTGAGGGAAAACTAGCTGTCTCTGCCTTGTAACGTCTAGACATAAGTGAAATTTTTTAAAAAAATTCGGCATTTCTTATTCTGAATAATTATGAATCCATTCAGTTCTACAATCGCAATCTGTGAGCTTATTGTCGGAAACGTTTTAGTTAGCGCCATATTTGTGACAGAAGCATAATTTTAGTCTGTTCTACAAAAAAACACTTCCTATCGGGACAATATTTCAAACACAAATATGTGTATATAACACTGTTAAAAAAAATGTTGTAAGTACACAAAAAAGTTGTGGTAATTGGCTGTTACGGCACATGTGTCTTGGTTACAACAATGTGTACGCTTGATTTTTATAAAAAGCGTCCCCTTGGCAGCAGAATATGCTGTGTCGAGCCAACGTAATTTGTTCATAGATCAGAAGCATTCAAATCCTCAAAATATCGATTTTGAGCCCAATCTAGCTTTATTTGAACTAATATGCATTGATGATAGGTACAACGCAAACAAGAAATGAAAAAATGCACTAGTCAGT
>JAVLUZ010000802.1:30016-194370 GCA_036768485.1 Mermis nigrescens
TTCTCTGACTTTCACTAAATTTTCAATTATTTATTCATAAATGGACTGTTATCTGTTTTCAGCTGTCTATTGACACTAAAGGCACGCCTGGGCCAGTGAGGGGTATGAGGGACCCGAAATACCCCTACCCCCGCAGATTACGGGGGACTCCATAATTAGATTTTTCATGCTCTCCAGAGTTTTTAAATCTTTGTCTCACCAGACCGCATAAAATTTATATTCGCTCCCCATGTACATACACATGGTCAAATACACGTATTACCACCATTTTTTAATTTTTATCATATCCTAAAAAAATGATATTTTTCATGCGATCGACAGTGTGATATATTTTAGCGGGTAGTACCCAAAACTTTACACAACAGTGATTTAAAATTTCGCCCTTCATGTTGAAGTAGCTTTTTTCGCTGGTTTACGTTGTCTACTGTTATTTCAAATCACTTAATAGCGATATTTTTCTTAAAACTATAAAATTTTCAACAATCTTACTGCTAATCTTTTGTATTTATGAACTTGGGGCAGTATGTATACAAGTTCACTGGAAGCTCTGATGCGAGGCGTCCAGGATTTTGCCCAAATTTAGCTTAAATGGAAGAAATCTATGCTGAATTAGCAATTTTAACTCTTCAGAAATTGTTCAAGAGTCATTAAAATGTCTGTCAGTATAAAAAACTATTCCTGCTGTCGAACTTCTCATCAAAAGAAAATTAATGCCAATAATAGATATTACCTGGTGCGAATGGTCGAAAAAATTTGAGAACTTATGATCAACTGTAATCAAAAAGCTTTATAGGTTACATAATGTGCATTATTCATGTCACCACCATGTTTGGCCAACAAGGGGATAGCGCCCATACCTGGGCGTGGGTGAGGGTTTGGGGGTATGCACCCCCGAAGCCGAAATACCCCCAGAATCCAATTTTTGAAATTTGTCCGTTTTTTCGCAATTTTTTGATGCCAATATGAGAAACGTTGAAAAATGGTGCTTTTTCCGCACTACCACCATTTTTACGGTCATTTTTTGACCTTTGGAAAATCTAGCACCCCCTCAGAATTTTGATGCTGCACACGTATGGTAGCGCCCCTCCACCTAACCGACTCTAAATTCAGCTAACACACTGCAAAAGGGGCGCTTACGCTGTCTCTCTTGCTATAGAAATCTGGGCATAAATTTTGAGAATTTTTTACTAAAGTTAGCACTTTGTATTACGATAATTATGGATCAAACCAGTTCTACAATCGCAATCTGTCGAGCTTATTGTCGGAAACAGTTTTTAAAATTTGGCGCCGCCGTTTTGGCGACAGAAGCATAATTTTAGTCTGTTCTACAAAAAAACACTTCCTATCGGGACAATATTTCAAACACAAATATGTGTATATAACACTGTTGAAAAAAATGTTGTAAGTACACAAAAAAGTTGTGAGTAATTGGCTGCTACAACTTTTATGTGTCTTGGTTACCAATATTCTCGTAGCGTTGCTACATAAAAAAGCGTCTATACAACAAAATATTATTGTGTCGAGCCAACGTAATTTGTTCTGTAGATCCAGCACAGCTTTCAATCCTCCAAAATATCGATTTTTGGGCCCCAATCTGAAAGCTTTATTTAGACGCTAAATAACACACATTTGATGATAGGTACAACGCAAACAAGAGAAATGAAAAAATGCACTTAGTCAGTTTTCTGAACCAAATTCGTTTCTCCTTGGCTTAAAGAACTGACCAATGAATTTTTGACATCGGATATATAAGGTCACATTTGAAATAACAAACATTAATATTGAGCAAAGATTAACGGGGTATTCACACAAAACAATAATGATCAAGAGAAAATGCACAAGAACTTACATTAAAACACCAAATTTAAGCAATGTGATATCATTAGAAACGAGAGAAGCAAATTGTAAGAAAAAATAGAGTCAAACATGTTTCAAGATTTTATTAAAGAGAACAGCAGTCTAAGTTTTTCTCATGTTTCGAAAATAGTCGCAAAAACTCAATATCCACGTACAAAATTGTGATTTTTCTTAACTTTCAATGTCTATTTTAATCATAATAATTTTATACGTCATTTTTCAAAAACCCCCAAATTTATGAAATTTTACCTGAAAAATTGCTTGTCCTACAAGAATTTCACTAAACATCAATTGGGAATGAAAAACAATTAGTGCGTAGATTATATTGAAAATATCTACCATTTTTAAGAGTCACTTTTGACATATAAATATGTCTTCCGGTCGGTTCAAGATAAAGAAGTTAAGAAGTTAATCTATTCAGCATGCAGCATTGGAAAAATGTTATCAAAGCCTGACAACTGCTAGCGAAGAAGGATCACGAGCAATAACATTTCGCTATTGGGAGACAAGGTCATTAAAATAAGCTTGCCTTAATAGCAGGTAAAAAAATGCACGCAAAATCACTCGAATAGTAAAACAGAAAGAGTCAATAAAACCATTTACATAACAAGATCCGATCAATTTAAGCTTAATTCAGCCACAATCATATTGAATAAGAGTAAATACAGGTATATAATAAATAAATATATTAATGTCAGTATTATCTATCTCGGAAAAATAAATATTTAATCAAAAATTGAAAAATCATTAGGTATAAAAACACTCAGCACACAAACTGACAAATGTGCTCCAAACTGCTGCATTCACCACCATTCGTTCCATCACAACTGCGAGTATGAAGTAGGTTACCTACACTTTCATCTTAGTACCGGTTACGATGAATCATGTTTTCTGCTATGAGCGGTCATGTGCACATCAACCTGAGCCTAATCAATATGCGCCATAGCTTGTAGGCAGAACACAAAAAGTTGTGTTGGATAAACAGACATCCGAGATCGTTAAGTACCTACACAATATTTTTGTGTCCATGTAACAGATTTGCAGCTTGGACACAATTTTATTGTGCAGGTACAACGATTTTTTTACAGTGAACTTGCAATGGCGTAGTGCATAGCAGTTGGACCAGGGCGAAGTTGGGTATGAGAGTGCTCGAGGTGGGTGAGAGTGGGACATGGAGCCCCTCAATTGGGTGCAGGACCTGAGATAGAACTAAAATCAAAATATCTTATCAACCAGTGGCTCGATTGAGCTAAAATTTTCGATCTAGAATAGATGAATGCAAAACATGTGATCTTTCTTTGCAATAATGCAGTCAGATTACTGCAGCTATGTTATCACACGTAAATATGTACGTATATGCGAACCAATCGTCCAGTTCAGCCCAAATGTCAGTGAAATGATTGATATATGCCAAGTATGTTATATTCGCATATTGGCTATGCGTCAGGTTTACTGCGGCTATATTCTAAGGAATAAGCTTTGTATTACATAAATCAGTTTTGTTTAGTTTTTAATTTTATGATTTATTAATTTTTTATTTTTATAAATCAGCTTTCGATTGATTAGACTATAATTATCGAATTTCAAGAATTACATGACTTTTATAAGTTTTAATTAATTTATTAGATTTCATAATTTTTGATTAGTTCAAAGTGATTTTGAATGTACTTCTCAATTTTCTTTTTTGAATTTTAATTGACCATTTTCGAATATTTTTGCTAATTCTGACTCTTAATTATTCAAAATTAGATGAATCCTTCGCTCACTTAAATAAACTCAGTTTTAATTACCTCTTAATGAATAAAATTACTTAATTAAATAAACTCTTACTTAATTAATTCTTAATAAATTGTCAATAATTTAATCAAAATAAATTGATTAATTGACTACTAATTAACTTCTTAATTTAATAACTAATTTAGTTACTCGTAAGCACACACGGGCGTGAGGGGTTGGGTGGAAGGGTATGCAATGCACCGAAGTTGAAATACCCCTATCCCCAGAAATCAAAATACTCCCCCAGAATTCAAATTTTGAAAATCGTTTTTGCTTTTTTAGCGATTTTTTGATGCCATTGGATAGTGCTCGATGATAAACGTCGAAAATGGTGTTTTTTCGCCATACGACCACTTTTAAGACTATCTTTTTTACCTTTGAAAAGTTTTTCACCCTCACCCCCTCCAAAATTTCGGTGCTGCCCACCTATGCTCGTAAGTCTAGAATCATTAATTAATCAAAATCGATTAATTAAACATTACTTAAACCTATCCTTAATTAATCTTGGATATTTAGTTAGAGAATTTCTATTATTTATTAATTAGTCATCTCTTAATTATTTAATCGTGATTATTTAATCAAAATTATTTAATTACTCTGATCGAAAATATTGTAAAGTGTATTTGGCATATATCGATCACATTTCCGACATTGAAGCTTATTGCGAAATATAGACTTATGTTTTATAACATAGTTACAGTAATCCGATTATATTTGTGCAAAAGTGATCAAATTCCTAACCATATATGTATCTGTCCTAGTTCCGAATTTTCAGCACAGTTGGACTACTGGTTTATGAGATATTTTGATTTAAGCTGTCAGTCCCCTAATTGAGGGTCACCCTGTCTCACCTATGAAATTCTCATGCCCTGCCTCCCCTAGCTCCTTACTATATATGGACGCCACTGCATACAGTAGGTAGTACTATACATGTCTATCGTCTGGAATGGAACAGACTACAATATGCTTCTGTCGCCAAAACGGCGACGTTAAAAGCGGCGTCGCCAAAGCGGCGTCAGCTGAAAACGGTCAATTCGCCTTTGCGCATCCCTGCAGCAAAAAAGATAGATCGGTATCCTACTGTAACTGCTGTCAGTAGTTACACGCCTTCTGATGTTCCAGCTGCCACATACTCGGTATCTTCCACCCCCACCGTTACGTTTCCCCACCTCAGCCGACTCTTTCGTCACATAATAACGACAATTTCGTCGCTTCGTCTGTTTTGACTTCCGAAAATTCGGAACAGCTTTTTGCGTCACAAGCATTTCTTGAGGAGTATCATCGGCTACAGAAGCGATTAGCTGTCTACGAAAAGTTGAATAAGCACATCACAATTAATGATGTAGCTAACACCCCAACAGTTAGCCATGCATCTACGAATTTGCCTACCATTATAGCTCAAATTAATGGTGTGAAGCTGCCTGCTTTGATAGACACAGGAGCCCAGGTTACAATGATGACCTTGAGCGCTTTTCTGCGCTTAGGTTTCAACTTACCACCAAAGCAAGTAGCTAATGTTGTGCAAGGAATCGGAAAAACGGCAGCCACTGTGCGTTTCACCTATTTAATGCAAATTACGATCGCCGAGCAAACTACACCGGCTATCGTCTCTATCATCGATGATTTACCAGAAGATCTTCTTCTTGGTTTCGACTTTTGCAAACAAGCAATGCTTTTCGTAAATACCGTTGAGGATTGTGCTTTTGCCAACGGTCATCGTATTGAGTTGCTCTCAGAAACAGAGAAAAAGGAGCTACGTGTAAACCCAGATGCGCAAGTCACGCGTCCAGTTTGTGCAGGAACGCAACAAGTTCTGCCATCAGTCACGTTTTCCCAACCCCCACCAACGTCCAAAGAATCGTTGGAGATGTGCATCACTTCAACGATGCCTAAAATCGTCAAAATGACTCATCATCATTGTTTACTCTGCAACGACTACAAGTTTTGTCGCACCCGATTTTATGTCACTACTGGCCCCATGGTCTATGAAGTAGGCCTAGAATTCGTCGCCAATCATCCAATGCTTCAAGCACCGCCAGAAATTGAGCGTCGTGCAAACTATAAAATCCCAGCGGAATTTTTCCCGCATCGTCTTGCAATTCCGCCTGATCTTCATGCTCCTTTGGCCTTAACAATTCGCCAAATGGCTGACGTTTTCAGTTCAATGAATGAGTTTTTCGAAGAATACAAGTCAACTTTCCGTTTCATTCCGTCTTTTCAATCTACGACTTTCATGTCTGCGCCACTGCTTCTTCAATTTCTCGACAATCGGTTTTTAAGATTCCAATTTTGGTATCGAGAACCTCGAATTGCTTGGCGCATGGTCGAACAATTTCGACGAATGCTTAAATCAATTTTTGTTGAAAAAATTCTCAATCCGTTTCCTAGAGAAGTTTTTGTTGAGTTTCCTGAAATTATTGAGACAACTAAGGACTTGTACACAGCGCATAAGCAAATTCAGCTAATTCGATCGCGCACAGACCCGCCAATCAGTTGTTCAATCGAGTTTCCTCGCTACGCGTCAGCGTCAGCAAATTCAAAGTTTTCTCGACGTTCCTCTACCTACAGATTTTGGCCAAAATTCGCGCCCAACAAGCCGCTGGCAACATGTCTATTTCCACGGCTCCAGCCTTCGATGTCTCCCTAGAAAGACATCAACCTGCATTGATTCGTTCGCCAACCGGCGATCCGACTTCCTATCATATCGTCCGCCAAAACGATTTTAGTATTCCGTCAACCGTTTGTGTACCCTGCGACCCGTTGCGCCCATCTGTGTGCTACGATTCTCGTCGCCATCAACAAACTATTAGCCCGTCTACTATCACTCGCATCAGTTCGTCGCGTACTTCGCGTCTCGATTCTCAACGACGCGGCAATATTATTGCACCGCGTTTCGTCGCGCCGACTGCTTCGTCCGCGCCGCATTTTCCGGTTTAAACAATTGCAGGACCGTTGTCTTGCTCAGCATCATATTGTTACGCCACGTTTTTCGTCTATTCCGTCTCAAGAAGTCAGACGCGCCATGTCTACGTCGCGCGTTATTCCGTCTATTTCACGTGCGACTGATGTTTGTCGCACTCATCAGCCGTCTAATCTTTGCGATCAATCGGATCGCCCCATTCAAACTTTAGTCTATTTGTTTGATTCCGTCTCGAGGAAACAGCCGCGCCCATTCTACGTCGCGCATTACGCCTATTATTTTGCGCACGACTGACGGTCGTCGTACCGCTCAGTTGTCATTGCCTCGCGATCAACTGGATCGCCGCATTTGAACTATTTGCTCATATTTTGATTTCGCTGTGCCAGGACGACGTACCGACCGCCAGCCATTCATTAATTTTTTGTTTAACTCGTTTTAATCGTTTTTTCCGTAATTTTTCTCTTACTAGTTAATTTTCCTGCAGCCACTTTTCCAATTTTTCTCTCCACTTTAGGACCTTTTTTTCTGACTATCTTTTTACATATCTCCGTTATTCAGCCTTTCGTACTCAATACTAATTAAGCCGAGTGACCTGCCCTCCTATCATAAATTACTTTTTCAATCAAAATTCTCCGGGTCCCGGGCAAACAGTCAATTCCGTACGTTGCACAAAACCACATTGTCTACGCGTCGTCGACGCACCGTTTTTTCGTCTCCCGTTGCTCAATTGTTTGACGTAGCCGTACGTCATCTCGTACATTTTCATGCATACGTTTTGTGCATAAAAATGTGTCAGCATCCCGCTTCGATCTGCTGACACGAATCGATAATCGCCCGACTCCACGCCGTGGCCGTCTTTGCGCAAAAAGTTTGCGCATAAACGTTTTGCGCGTAAAAATTTGCACTGCATGCAAATTTTTTCTCGATATCCGGGGGAGTGTAGAGATGGCTCTACACCCTGTTTCGCCGCGTTGGTTCAACGCGAAATTCCATTTGTTCTGTGCTACGTTGTACATACATTCCGATGACTGTTTGTCCCAGATGCTCAATTTCGTGCTTAATTTCCATTTGCACGTACGCGACCACTAAGCGCAACGCATATAGTGTGTCGCCCGGGACCACCTTCCCTCCAAAAATTATCCTATTTTTATTTCCTTTCCCATACATATTTTCAATAAAAATCCGGGATAGGAAAATGGGCACTCGGGCTTAATGCGACTTGAGTACAAATTGGTACGTGTGTTACCATATTTTACGTGTACCTAAAGTCATATGTGTGTGTCTTATATTTGTGCCTATTCCATTTGTACATTCTTTACCGTAAGCTTTGCCCATGAACCTATTGTTATTCTCGTAGATCCATTCCGCGTTTCTTTGTTTCGTCTGTCCACGCCTCTTTTTGTGTCTCGTTTAAAACTGCGTGCGAGCGCAGTTTTTGGCATTATTATTACGACTTACGAGTTCGTTCGATTTCCAAAAGTCTTCCTAGACTCAGCTTTTTCGCCAGCCCATCTGTGCTGTGCCCCTTTTGACTCAGCTTTTTCGCCAGCCCATCTGTGCTGTGCCCCTTTTGACTCAGCTTTTTCGCCAGCCCATCTGTGCTGTGCCCCTTTTTTCCTGCGTGGCTGCAGAAATTCCCGTCGTGTTTTCGTCGCGCATTGGGCAGGTTCTTTTCGCCCGTGCGCCTTTCTTATATTTTTGTGTGCCATAACGGCATTTGTTGTATGCCGTTGGCGGGCTATGTGCCCTCGTAATTACATTGTTTATTTTACCCGATTAGTGTAACACGACAGTCGGCAGCATGCATCCTTCATGCTGTCGCTTTTTAATTGCTTCATAATTTTCTGTCCAAAAATATTATAAAAATTAATTATTTAATGAACGATGATTGGGCTCGGTTCGAATTTCCGTGCTGTTGTTTTCTGTCCTTGTGCTACACTACATTAGGAACCCTCAATATTTTCAAGCACCGGAATTCGGTCCCAAAACAAGTTAAATAATAATCATTTTGAGCCCTCAATTAGGTTTCTGGGGAACTTACATTATTTAGGTACTTAATCTCAAAAGGGGTTAAGTAAGTAAGTTTCACTAGGTGCGTGCAGTAGAGGGCCGGGCTATCTTGCTAGGCCGGGCCACTTACTCCCGAGTCGCCGTTTGTGCGAGCGCGTGAGCTTAAGTCTTGGGCATAAGTAAGCAAGTGAACGTAGGTTCAGCCCTACGTTTACAAATGGAGGTCCCACGGAGATCCCTTCGGGTCGCTCGCCCAAAGGGCCACCTTCTTTAAGGGGAGGGGTAGTGTAACTGCTGTCAGTAGTTACACGCCTTTTGAACTCCGGTTCAAACGCCTATGACGGGAAGGTAATACCCCAACAGGCTTCATTCATGCTGATGACGAGCTAAGACGGGCTATAGCGGTATGCCTAGCACGCTCACCAGGCCATTATGCACTAATCGATAGAGCCCATCGGCTGCTCTCTTAGTTGCATCATTATGAACCAATCGATAGAGCCCATCTGTTGCTCTCTTGGTTGCATCGTGCTCACCAGTCGATAGAGCCCATCTATTGCTCTCTTGGTGTTGCTCGATCGGTATTGCACACTGCCTTTTCAACAGTGCTGCAGTCGGGTTTAATCCGTGAGTTTATGCTCCAGGTGGGCATAAAACTCAGCCGATCCTCGTTTTTGTTTGAGTGCTGGTTCGGCTCGCGAAAGCGACCGAACACTGATCAGTGGCGGACCTCCGGGTCTGCCCAGTTTTGTGAGACTCTTACACTACTATTTAGTCCTTTAAAAATTTTACGGCTTTCTCTCTCTCTCATTATGTACGTATTCTCCATGGTTTGGCATACACCAGCTCTAAGTTCTTTGACCATAGAAATAAGTTCCTAAGTTCTTTGACCATAGAAATATCAAAATATTGTTAAGGAGCACTAATTAAAATTACCATTTCCTCTAAGCTTGTCTTCAAGCTATGTACAGTTTGAATCAGTTGTTCATTTTAAATCATCATACTCAGTAGTAAGGGCTTTGAGCACACGTGGGCGTAGGGGAGGAAAGGTTTGAGGAGAGTATGCACCCTCCACAGAAGGCCGAATACCCCTTCCTCTAGAAACTAAAATATCTCCACCAGACCTCAATTTCCGAAATTTTTTTGTCTTTTTCACAATTTCTTGATGTTAATGGACGGTGCTTGATGAGAAACGTTGAAGCATAGTGGTTTTTTCGCCATACCACCATTTGTAAGTCCATTTTTTCACCTTTAAAAAATCCTGCACCCCAAGTTTCTGTACGCATAGTTTTACTGCAAAATTTTGTGTCAGTGCAAGCCTATGTGATCATTAGGTTCGTATCCCAGAAAATTTCCCGTTTTTTCCATTTTGGAGGATCTAGACCCCCGAACCCCCCACGGTTATGTCTGGTTTTATCCGAACTGACCGTTTTTCTTAATGGTACCGACGGCTTAATTTTTTTGGTTGACATTATTTTGAAGAAAGCTTTGCTCAATTGGTTGGCTGCTTATTGGTTTGTTGATTCATTATTGACTGTTTATCTGCTGGTTGGTTGGTTGGCAAGGATGAGACAGTTCGCGGTTGTTGATTGGTTGGTCGGTTCTGTTGATCATGCTTGGTTTGTATTAGTCGGTTGATTTTTGCTTGGTTACTATTGGTGCTTGGTGGTTTTTCGTTGATTGGCTGGTTGTTTGACTGTCCGGATAATTTATATGTTATTGATAGTCGCTTTTGAAAACATTCCCGTACATTTTGATTGCTTCCATGTAATTATTGTAGCATTTATATTGCCGCGTAAAAATTTTCATTAGCATCATTAGGTCTTCCCATTTACGACAACGTGGCTTCCTTTAACACCGAGATGATTCAAGGTATATCGTTTGTTCAGATGTGGTTCAGACCCCTAGAATGCAAATCCATCTCTTCAACTCGAGATATTGGGAGATCCGGGAGACACCAGCATTGAATTTGTGGCATTTTTAGGACTTTGCCCCTTCCAGACCCCCATATTTCTGGCACTGCCCGTGTATATAAACAAAGTCTAGTTTATTGAATTTTCAAAGGTATTTACTCGTACTATTATGTATTTCTCGGCTCCTCTGCTAATAATTTTTTTAATATTTTTTATATTGCGAATCTCCTGTTTTACGATTTTGAACGTACGTTTAACGTAGTTTTTCATTTATGTTTTATTTGCATAAAATATATAATTTTTATGTTTTATTTGCTTAAAATATATAATTTATTATTCAACCAGATTCTTCTGGTTTTAAGGTGTTTTTAAAATATTTTTCACGTTTTTTTCAAAGCGGGAGGACAACTTTTTTAAGGTTGTTTAGTGGCGCTAAATCAATTTTTGTCCTGATAATTCGCACAAGTCGGGGACTTTTATTAGGAAGTGTATCAAGGTCTATAAAATTTTGAAATGTAAGTCTGAGCTCTTCGAATTTTCCGGTGCCTCTCGAAATCAAGACTTGGTTAAAGATAACCTTATCCATACACAACTTCTCATCGACGCAACAGTTTTTTACTGTGTTCTCTAGGGAGAACTCTCCTCATTACAATTGGGGTTTATTCAGAA
The DNA here is from genome assembly GCA_036768485.1 of Mermis nigrescens. NCBI lineage: Eukaryota > Metazoa > Nematoda > Enoplea > Mermithida > Mermithidae > Mermis > Mermis nigrescens. Next base: position 41,159 of record JAVLUZ010000802.1, read on the forward strand.
AAAAACAATTACGTTTTAAAATATGACAATTTTTCTCGAAGTATAATATAATATTGATCACAAATATTATATGTGCAAGGGGCACTAGAAAGTCTGAGTACGGTTTATTAAAATAGGTAAAAACAATAACATTTGTGTATAAGGTAGTAATCGATGTTGAGAGTGTCAAAAGCTTCGAGAATGGGTGAAGCGATAGGGGATGCTATCATTTAATTTATGCGTTATGATTATTATTCTATTTATTCTATGCTATCCTATATTTGTTATTAGCGAAGAAAAATGCTATGATGGAACAAAAAAGACGAATATACTTGGGATTACGGATTATTAAGGATGTAAAAGGAGGGGACTAGGAAAAAGCTACCCATGTATATGCCTAAAGTCGCACAATCTGCTAAAAATCAGACTTCCCCTAAGCAACGCAAAAAATCGAAGTATATTCTGCAGCCTACAGGTTGAAATATACTATTGAAAAAAACGGTTGAAAAAGTAGCACTTTGGCTACGCAGTAGCTAAGGGACATTAGATGGAGTAAACTAGGACAGACTTTACAAGCCAAGTGAATGAAATAGGAAACATTCATGCATTCCAGACAAAGAAATTGTAGGTTTAAAGCAGTAGGAAACGCGCAAGCTTACGTGAAACGGGCTACATATAGCTACATTTGCATGCCCCCAACGATTGGGGCCAACCCAGAAACCTACTACAAGGTTTTTAGGATTTACAGTTTTACCCATTTTTGATGGATTGCAGGGAGTTCAGGGATTTCAGAAAGTTTCGGGATTTCAGGGAGTTCAGGCTCTTTGCTATATAATATGCACGAAGTGGTAAGCTTATGTCGTATGAATGTACTTGACGCAGCTGACGTATCCGCATCTAAAGCAAGATAAGCACTCTCCATATTAAATAAGCGTTAAGTAGTGCATCTGTGCATGCAAAACAACGTTTCGGCAATAGCAATGGGCGAGCTTACTCGTTCGCCTGCAGCTGAGCAAAAGACCTCTGAAGCAAGTGATGCGGGCGCACCGGCGATGCATTACACTTCTGCGGATACAAATGGTTATTGGGTCATGAAGGAAAACACGTAGAGGTACATACATACATTAAGATATACCATTAGTACATACATACATTAAGCTGTACCTTTACATGTATGCATTAGTAATATTATAAGTGTTTCATCAGAGTTTCAAACAGAACGCTTCATTATCCGGCAACTAGCAATATTTTATCGATTGCCACTTGCCAGTCTCATAGTTGTGAAACCATGAACTGAAAGTGGTGTCAGGATTTTCCAATGCAATCCCTCCTTGCTATCTAAGCTGTGCATTTACGTATGACCATACATGGGCAGCACCAAAATTCTGGGAGGGGGTCAATTTGGGGTAAATCGCCAAAAATTTTACTAAAAATAGAATTCTGGAGGTTCTACAGTAATCTGTGGGGGTATTTCAACTTCTAGGGGGTACAACCCCCTAACCCCGAATCCCTCCTCCCCACGCCCATTTGTGATTATTACTAGGCAGAGTACACATTTACGCTAAGTAAATAAATATGGCTCAAAGTTAGCAAACTTTCATTTAGAAAATAAAAATTTAGGTACGAATTTCCAAAGTAGTGTCAATTTCTGTTGCTTCTATCTTTCAATCATTTGAAAATTCGCCGAGCGCTAGAAATTTGAGGTTCTAGCTACCTTAGACTGACGCATGCTAATCAAAATAGTAACAGTTGATCAGTAAATTTTTTCATTTAATTTTTTATAGCTCAGACATTTATGCATGATGCTTCTAGAACTTGCACAAATCTGTTCAAGTCGACAAAAAACGTCTGAGTTTCTGCGAGAGAAAGGTCTTCTGTTGAATTACATGCAATGCGCCGAATGCAAACAAAACATGCATTTGAATGAGAAAGCTAAACTTTCAGATGGAGTCGTTGGGCAGTGCAGTGATGGTTGCCACAAACAGACGCCCGAACGAGCCAATACTATGTTTGCTGAAACGAAAATATCTCTAGAATATACTATTTTCATTTTCTACTTCTTTTTGTACGGACATTCCTGCATATTTGGCTAAACGACCATTCGCAGTGGATTCTGTTAGCTACGAAACCATAATATACTGGTACGAAATATTCCGAAAATTGTGTTCGATTGCATTATTGAATAACCCGATAAAGTTTTCAGACGATGTATTTATTGGCAGCGAGACAGTATGCGTCGAAATAGACGAATCGTACTTCGGGAAAAAAGCTAAAAACAACAAAGGTACCACAAAACAAGATAAACTTGTATTTGGAATCGTGCAAAAGTCAGGAAAAAAGTGCGCTTTGTATCTGATTGAATCGGCAAACAGAGAAACATTGATTCCGCTAATACAAAAGCATATACCATGTAGCACTACGGTTTTTCATGATAGATTTGCTACTCATAGTGCACTTCACAATATTGCATATTCTCATGCGTTTATCACAACCGAGAGCTTGTAACTTCTGACAAAGTTCATTCTAACACGATTGAGGGTCTCTGGGCAATTGCTTAGTAACGATTCGCCAGCATATGCATGGATTAAAGAATAGCGACCGCTTAGCTGCACACCTGGACGATTTTACATTGAGACAGAACTACAAGGACTACTATGGAAGCATATGAGACTCTTTTATTGAATTTTCAAAAATGTTTAGTGAATGGTGGAAGCAATGATTCATTCATACGCACATAATTTAGATGTGAGAGTTTGCTATTTTGTAAACGTCAAGAAGGGTAAGGAAAAAACTTAAGAAAAATCGAGAAATCTTTTAATTGATTTTAAAATTAAACATAAAAATCTATCATTTAACCTATCTGCATGACTGGTTCATCTACATCGAGTCCAAGTTTGACTGCAGAAAATTTCGAAATCCTTGTCTAACTCTTGACATATTACCATTTTTAAGTCCTGTTTTGACTGTCATTTTGGTAGACTTCGAGAAGTTTTAATTTTTTTCCTTCGGGGAGACCCTTGTAAAAAATAAAAACAAGTTAGCGACACTAAACGCACAATTCTCAAAAATCATCAAGCTTTCTGGCGTTCGCGAAACTGTTAAGCAATGTGAAATCGGAAACCCTGAAGTCCGTGAAATCCCTGGACTCCCTGAATTCTCAGGATTCTCTGAAATCCCTGAAACCCATGAAATCTATGGAGTCCCTGAAGTCCCTTCAGTCCCTGAAATCCCTAAAATCCCTGAAAACCTTGACGTCCCTGAAATCCTTGAAGTCCAGAAAAAAGTCAACATCCCTGAACTCCCAGAAATTCTCGAAATCCATAAAAAAAGTTTGTATCCACCTCAGCATGTAGTAAGTTTTCTGGGTTGGGCCAACGATTGTGTGCACAAATCAATTGAGGCCAGGTTTGGTTACTATAATGCTCATGAGAACAAGATTAACCATCTTTAAATAAAATTGCAGTAACTTTTCTATCAATCACGATACAAAGCGAGTCAGCGTTGCAACTTGCAAGCAATTTACAAAAAGTAAACGTTTATGATTATGTATGTGAAGCATTGAAAATTATTTAAAGATTACGCTTTTTCAGAGGCCGCAGAATGTACTTCGATTTTATGCGTTGCTTAAAGAAAGTCCAGTTTTTAGCAGATTTAGCGACTTTAGGCATATACATAGGTAGCTTTTTCCTGATATTTATCCTTAATAAGCCACAGTCCCAGGTATATTATTCTTTTTGTTCCATCGGAGCTTTTTTCTTTGCTAGTTACCTATTTTAAATTAGAATGATTTGAGTAAATCACTGAGTAAACATATACGGTAACATGCCACAATAATGACAGCACGCGAAAAACAATATTATTTTAAACATCAGCATTATCTTCTCTAAACGAGACAAGCTTTCCATATTAAAAAAGATCAAAAGTTTTCAGCATACAGATTACGCATATATTGGGTGTAATGAACAATTATGCTCAGATTCGTAAAGTATAAAATTTTGCATAACTACTGGGTCTAAAGAAACCATAAAGTCAGATTCTTAATCCTAACCTCATGGAACATATTTGGAAAAAATATAACATTTGCATCGCTCTGGAGAGTAAAATAGATTTGTAGTGTAAACTATACATTGGTGCTAACTTTACACAACTACTGGATGTCGTGAATACTAACAGTTATAATCGTAATTCTGACGTTACGTAGGACCTTTTTGGAAAAAAATTAAGCTTCGTAAGGCTCTAGAACTAAAGTTAATTTGCAGAGTGAACATTACACGACACAGAATGTAAAGAAGATTTTATTCGGATTCGTAATTCTGATATTACTCTGATATTACGATCAACATTAATGAAATAATTTAGTCTCTACAATGGCTTGAAAACAAATAAATATAAGGTATAAACCACTTTAGAGCTTTCTTGAGTGTAAACAAACGTGCTTAACTGGCGTATCACGTTTGATTCGTGGTACATTTTTAGATTTGACATTATGTCCAGACTCATAGCCGGATAAGTTAAAAGAAAAAACAGGACAGAAACAAACACACCCAGTTTTTGACTTTACACCTCTCTAAAACGCTAAATATTGATGTAAACAAACGCAAATGGCTGTGACATGTGCCTCTTGGAAAGGACTTTATTTTCACTCTATCCGGCCTTTCCTGACTTCTCAACGGAGAATGTGGCGAACAAGAAAACGGACAAAAACGTATTTTTCATTATTCAATACATTGTAAACTTTAAAAATCTAAACCGAACTCCCCGTTGAGTGTAAAGAAAATTTGGTTTGAGCCAGTTTATACCCTTTTAATTATAGTACGTTTGTATGTGGAGAACTTCTGTTTGCAAAATATCTGAGATATTTACTAATCAAAACAGGAAAAAACGTGTTTTTTTCGCCCATTTTACACCCCCTGATTTCGAAGTTTACACCCCATAAATAACTCAAAATTACGTTTTTTTAAATGCAATTCGCTGCAACGTGTTGCCCTTAGAAGGTGCTTTATTTCTATTCTGTTTGATTTAGTTCGACTGATAAGCGGAAAAGTTGGGAGAGAAATCTTAGACAAAATCTGTATTTTACAACCATCCACTAGCAGTACAAAGTTTAAACTTCTAGATCTAACTCCTATTTGAGTGTACAATAGTTTGCTGGTATGCCAAAAGTAGCCGTTGAATCGTAGTACATTTCTGTTGGAACAAATTTTTGGGATCAAAATCGGAGTTGTTGGCAGACCAAATACAGGCCAAAATGTGATCTTTCACCCTCATATTCTTTACACTCTTTACAATGCCACTCTGGAAATAAGTCACTTAAAAAATAAGAAAACAATTTTGAGCTATGGCAATTGTCTACATTTAAAAAGAACCCGACCAAGCAGAATGCAAAACTGAATTAGAAAAGTCGTGTGACCGACCAAAATTTGAAAAGTATATTTTATAACGTTACAGTAAAACTTTACACGCTTTTATACATACTTTACACGCTTTTATACACCGCACGATACATAAGTGTCCCGTTATGGTTTTAGGGAAATAGACATATGCTTCGTCTTTCAGCGTATTTTTAAATCGAGTTGATTACAGAAAAGTTCTGTTTTTTATTGGCGCTTAAAAAACTTGAAGGGTGTACCCAAAATATTTATGAGAAGTTGTCTCTAGCGTCCAAAGATGATTGTAAAATGCCTATAGCGTTGAGATTCATTTGTAAGATTTAGATTTGCGCAAAAGCCCTATGCCGATACGCTGATATGGCAGGTCAAAAACAGTTCTCAATCGTTTTTTCATAGCTCCGTCCACTGACATGAAAGAAATTGCGATATAAAAAAATGTCGCTAGTTAAATTATGTGGGTCTTTTTCGGGTACGATAGAATCCTGTTCGAATGGAAAGAAATCCGAATCTTAGATGCAAAAAGCAGGTCGGATCGGTCCATCGGGAGGACAGATAAAGAGCCTTATATGAATAAAAAATGGCATCAAAAACTTAAAGGCATATGCTGAAAAAGAGTAGGAACTATATCATTAGTTTGTAATCAATTTCAAACATTTTCCTTTTTCTCCAGAAAATAATAATAATAATATTATACATGACCATACTCGCACATGGTGGGGGCTGAGAGGTGGGTATTACGCCCCTCTCTAGGCCTAAGGTTCAGCCAGATAGGTCATAGGCATAGCCAGGGGCATTGAGGGCATATGCCCCCCGAAATTTTTCAGAAATTATGTTGATTTTTATGGCGCAATGTGTCCAGAAAATTGAGTTCAGAAAGGCAAAAACGTCAAATTTTTCCGGCGCTTCTCGCCGAGTCATTATTATTCATTGTTATACAGATCCAATGAGTTTAAAAGCTTGAATGTGCTAAAATAATCCAGCACTTCGCATCATTTTAGTCATTTAGTGCACTTTGAGTTTATTGAATGAAACTGCGCATGCTTGCTGAGCATAATAGTGAAAGTGCGGAAATGTTTGCGTACCAATTTGTCTATTCTCTGATTTGTTTATCTTTCTTTACAAGGACACATAATTCTATTTTAAATGAAATGAAAGGCCAGATTTTTTTGTGTTCTTGAGCATTTTCTGTTTTCTGAAGTAATTAATAAGAAGGCCACAAATGGGCCTGGAAATGGTAAGAACAAAATTTCTCATTGATACATCTTTCGATGACTTATTGGCAGCGACCCGTTGCTGCGCTATATACTTAGCAGAGGTCGGAAAACGCATTTCAGCTCAGAAGTTTTGTGCAATGCAGGAGTTCATCAATTTTGAGTCTTTTCGAGCTTAATTCAGAACAGAGATTTTGCCAATTTTGCGAAAATTTTAACGTTACTAATTAAAAATTATAGTGCTTTTTTAACAAAATTTTTGGGATTCTGCCCGGACCGCGCTGAGGGCGCTTAAGCGCGCCACCTTAGACCACCAGCCATACAATTTCGTTATATGTACATGTGCACAGAGATATTCAGGAGGACAAATAAGGTGAAAAGATTAGGATATTTCAAAAATTCCCGGCGCTTGGCGCCGGAATTAGTTTATCTGTTCTGTATTAATTAAACGGTATAAATTGATTTAAAGAGCAAAAACGTCAGAATTTTCCTGCACATAGCACCGCCCGTTACTGTCTTTCTTTTTGTAAAGCTCCAGCATTGCGTCTAAAAGCCTGAATCAGTCAAAATATCTTCTTATTATAGTAAGTTGATAATTCATAGTTTTCCTGTTCTGCTCTGTCAGACTATTAGTATTCACAGAGCTACAACATGATAAGGGCGGTAAAAAATGACTGAATTTCTTGGCGCTTTGCGATACTTATGATTTCGAACTGTTAATCAATAAAAATGCCGTAAATTCTACATGAAAACGGTGAAAATTTTGAAAATTTCGGCGCTTCGCGTCACTTTACACTTTTTGTATTATTGATCGTCAGAAACCCATAAATTAGCTAGGCTTCCTACTAAAGGTCAAAAGTCAGTTCTGCTATACATATATAACGTTACTGCCATTCAATGCAAAAGTAGTTTTAAAAAATTTTTCAAGTTATTTATTTGAGTTTTATTGCAATTATTATTATTTTATTTTATTATTTAACCACAAGGCTGATGACTATGAGTCAACGAAGGTTTGAGGTAGTTTGGACCACACTACCTGATGGATTGGACCTCAAAAATTCAAAATACCTCCCACCTCACTGACCCTAAGAATACACTTTTACATTTTGTGTCACACTAGATCACCTATCAAAATTTAAAGTCAAAAATCAAATGTTTCCTACGAATGACGCTCAAAATTGCGTGCGAAAATCGGCACGAAGCACCGGGAAAATACTCGGGAAATTATTTGAAGAAGTAATGGGACTGCCTGGAAATTTAAAATATTGTGACAAAAAATGGCTAAATTCATAAAAACTCAACTCTCTATTGCGCCCACTTATTTTTTGACGACAGGTGGGGGTGAGGGGGGCGTCCCTACCCTCTTTCTTCCACCCCTGCTAGAAAGCTATGATATATTTCGCGGTTGAATTTGCGACGGCCCAACTTTCGATCGTCGACAAATCGACGAGAATAGTTCGGCGAACGCCAGCCTAAATTTTTTATAGCTGAACGCATAGACGGGCAAATTTGTTGAAGCGCTGATCAACGAAATGGAAAGAGAAAAAGACCGATTTCCTCATAGGAAATGACGAAGCTGTAGCAAAACGGCAGCATAGAAAATAATGCAGTGTTTACGATAACGATCGAAACGTTTTTTGTCAATTGAACTTCTTGCCTGGAAAACAAAACATTTTAAAATATATATTTGCAATTATGTCACATTTTTTTGTAAAATCGCGGAATCATTAGGAACATATGGACAGGGCAAAAGTACCATAAGAAAGAATTATTCGTGGATATTCAAATCTCTTACATTACTGCTAGATGTTTATGCAAATCAAAGCATAGCTGTTCTAGAGGGTGAGGGTGAGCCCTATGTGATGGTTATAGTAATTTTTTATGACTGTCATAATTGATTGCGGTCAGTTTCAAACAATTTTGCAAAAAAAGTTTTACTTTTTGTTAATTCTTGCAATTTTTTCATCAAAATTTTAGTGTTGCGCCCTTCTGAAGCGTCCGTCTTCACAAATTTTCCAAGTACATGTCTGTCACTGAATTTTTAGTCCAGTGTTATAAAAGATGAAAATAAAACTTTAATAAATAAAAATTGCATGCATCTCAAATTGGAATTTCATTGCTTAATTTGTTTTAAACGAGACCTATTCCGCAAGATGCGCTTCTCGAGAGCTATTAAAATAGCTCAGTCGGTTAATAAAAAATTAAAAAAATAGTGCATCATCAAAAAATAAAAAGATGAGATTTCTTAGAGAAAAAGTTATGTCAGCTTCACATGTCAGCTTCACGTAGATGGATTTCTCCACTCAATTTAGTTTGTGGAAGGGCTAACATTTTAATCGTTTTTTACCTTTCACAGAACTACTCTTTGACTTATTCTTTAAACTTTTTGTTTCAAATTTAGCACTATTTCGCATATGTGTTTATGAAAAAGTTTCAAGAATAAGTGAGTATACAGTGAAAAACGAAATTGTTAGTATAATGTAGATTGAAGTTAAAAATTTGGCATATTTTGCGAATGAAAATTTAACATTACGTAGAAATATTGACTCAATCACGATTTCGCGTTTCTTGACAAGACTGCAATACGCACGTAAACTACAAGGTTTTAAAGATTCATTCGAGCTCCGACAATTTTTCCAAATATAAAATGTATATCATGATATATAATTGTTTGTTTACTTTTTGATGAATGATTGAGCGATCCACATGGATTTCGATTTCTGCCCCTCTTTCCGGAACCTCTCGTATTCGTATCAGCAAGTTAATTTAAGTCAATATAACTTAATTTGAGTTAATTAATTAATTAATTAATTAATTAATTTAATTACCAACTTAATTTAATAGACTCAAGCTATTTTTAAATAATTATCCTCCTTTCACAACATTTTGCTGACCACTCACTTCTGCATCTTGATGATAAGCATCGGAAATAATACCGACAGTGCCGAATTCAGGATTTCCGGACAGGGAGGCGTAGCCCTAATTTTTTTCAAGATTTCAAAAAAATAATCCCGGAAATCTGTCCATTTAGCGATGAGTTGCGTTTTTTGCGAATTTATTGTGTAAGAAATCATTTATACCCATAATTTTGCCCTGAAAACGGATATTTTCGATTAAAAACGTGTGTACTCCTTGATCGAATAAAGCTTAACGTTATTTAACAATTCGGCTACATTTTCATCAAGTTGCATCCATTGGCAACAGAAATTCGCAAAAAAATTTCAGAATATTATATTCTTTAGATTTTAGGCCAACATGTCCACGTTTTGCTAGCCGTCAATTGAATTCTAGGGGGAGTTCGACGGGGCGAAATAGCCAGAAATAGCACCAAGAATTTAATTTTGGGAGTCTATCGATTTTTGGGGGTCTGTAGGACTCTGGGGGGTATCCAGCAGACCCCCACAGACTCCCACTCCCATATGGGCTGAGGACTATCCTACACTGCTACCTGTAATTCACGTTCTGGAATTCAGATCCATTAGATGCAGTTTTAAGCTTCATAATGATTAGCGTAAATATGTATGTGAGGACGGTTAGCATGCTATAAAGGAAGTTTAATCCAAATCGTATTCCGAAAGATAGGTACGATGCGACATCTTCTGTGAAGCACATTTGCCTGAAAATCATAAAAAATAATTTAAAATTAAAAAAATTGAAGGGAGATACTAAATTTAGTTTAAGGACGACCTCAACAATTCACAACTCGGCCTCAATCCGAGAAAATCTGTCTGTCATGTCAAGTGTATTAAACAGTAATTAAATTATTTAAATGCTAGTAGTGTATCTATGAAGATGTTTGGATTAAATATGGAAAAAAGGAACTTTTTATGCTTAAAATACAATGACCTTAATTATATCTCAATTAATAATATATAATTTGTTAATTTAATTAAAACTGAATACATACATACTTGATAAATTTTATTAATTCTGCCTAAATACGTTCCTGAATAATTTTTTTAAATATAAAGTAAGTGAAATTAAAATATCTCTATTGCTTACCCAATCAAGCGAAAAGACCGATCGTGGATACTGGTAACTGAGCTGGCCACAGTCACAGAAACGCAATGCAGCAAATTTGCCAAAAATATTTAAATGATATAGGGCTTATTAGTCCATTGACGATACTGGTTGAAGAACGCGACGGCAGCGAATCGATCGATTGCTGATTGTATTAAATATTTCACAGATACGTATTTATATTTTTTACTGAATCTAAGGATGTTTGTATTTTTATTTCATTTTATTTTGTGCGTCGGGCTTGATTGAAACCGAAAAATAATAATTTTTGTTGATTTCGGGATGCTTTCAAGCGTTTCCGTATAAAATTTTCGCCTGATAATATTTCCGTCTAATTTTATTTCTTTATTCCTATAAGGCCCGACACCTTCTTTCCGAGAAATGACTCCCATCTGCCTATGGTTCTCGGCCGGACTTTCGGAATCAGATACCCATCAAGAACCGAAATCATCTTTAGAATCCGATATGTCCCATTATATAATTTTTTACATTTTTTTCGATTTTGCCCCGTCAGACATACTCCTCAGCATTATTTTCGTATATCGATGGGTATAGTGAAGTGCGAGCCGAACCGTTCAGAATAAAGAACATCGTAATTAAGTGACATACTTAGATTTGTTCACCTGTTTATTATAAGAGCAAATATACAGAAAAAATAATGAATGAAATGAGAACGGAATCACGAATAATTAGACTGAAAAATTGAAATAATATCGTTAAAATTATGGAATTTTTTTATGTTCAAAACAAAATTCAGTATCATCCCTTGCTTATCTTGAAATAGAAATATACGAGAAAAACGAAAGAAACCTAAAAACTGAGCTGGCGAAAGGGTAAAGATTTGTCAGCTGGTTGAAAATTAAAGTATGACTACGGAAGCAAGCTCTGATAATTCGCAATAAATATAAAATGAATTTTGACAAATTTTGAAATTGTCGCAACATAAATAAAAACTATAGCGAAAAATGTTTCAGGCCTAAACTTAATTAAGGGAGCTCAAATCCCGCGGTAGTCGCACAAAAACTGCTATAATATCGCTTTACAGTTTCAAACTTTTTGAGAAAAATTTCGAGAAAAGAAACAATTTCATATTTATTTTTTATTCAAGGATTTCCTCTCTAGGAATCTAAATATTTGTCAGAAAACCACAAGAAAGTATGTTGAAAGTAAGGGGCTCTCTTGCTGGATTACCTAAGCTATCATGAAAATATAGTGTACCTATATGTATCCTACCCAAAAGCATAATAGTGCTGCTAGAAGCTTGTTGACCGTACATCATTAGCAAAGGATATATTTGCGAGATACTTCTTATGCGAAGAACGAGCTGAATAGTAGGACCGATGAATATAGAAATGAGAATCAGCCCACCGATCGCATAGGCGAGACCTCGTATGAGATCCGAAGCTTTAAAAAATTACTTTTTAATGAGAAGCCAAAACAACCACAAATGTAACCTCAAATTCTTTAAATGTAAAGATAAAGGCACTTTCGACATACTTAGAATAGTTCAATAATAACTAACGATATTATTTAATAATGATACAATTATTCAAACAACCATGTCCAGTTCAGTCAAGACATCATCGTCTTGTTCACCCGGGCTATCCTTTAAAAAAACTTATATCTTACTCATGTACATATATAACTTCGAAAAAGACTCTTTGTGTTGTAAAAAAAGGAAAACCTGTAGACTTTGTATTCTGACGAAACAATACGTGCCCTTGAGATTCACGCAATTCTTGAAAAAAATTAATTTAACAAACATGTAAGGAATTGATAAAAAAATATATTTTTCAAATAAATAAACGACTGCACACCTTGTTCAGGAATAAGAATTGTCATAGTTTGAAAATTTGGTTAAACTCAATGAATAGCAGTTAAACTAACTTTAGTCCCAGTTTCGGCGCAATGTCTTTGCCAAAAAATTAGGTTTCCCATCCATTTTTGGCCCTAATTTTGCCTAGCTCGTGTTTATCTTTTTTTAGGAACCTAGACCACTCAAACTCTAAGCATGCCTGTTTGTGGAGAATTCGGATGATTGATGGAAGTTGATATTTGGAAGGATTTGATTTTTAAACCTAACTAAATAATTAAATACGAAATAATGCCTATAAAATTTTTGAAATACGTTTATGATTGGAAATAACACTGAAATAGAAGCTAGACAACGATTTTTCAATAAATACGTGGGAGGTTAGTAATCCAACCATGCCTTCCACAACTTCGACATGTACGAAATTCTAATCAATTCTGATTAAATTTTCTTTTCTTTCATAAAATTTACCTGCGAGCGCGGAGAGCAAATAAAATTCTCTGCTATGCAAATTTTTGTTGAGGAAAATAGTGAATCCAATGAGAAAACTGGCAGTAATCGCCCCAAATCCGCTGACTGTATATAACGAAAATTGAATTAGTCTTAGGCTTCTGATGTAACTCGGAATTACAAAGGAAGTCGTTGCGTTTTCAACAGCTATTGTCGCATTCATCGTACCACTAAAAAATGGATTAAAACGGAAAAAACAAACTTGTTCCAATCAAAAATAACAATACCTAAACATAGGGCCTAATACAAAATCAGATTTTTTGGCGTTGCAGAGTTATCGTTAAACTGATTACAAAATAATGACAAACTTAAATGATTACTAGGATCCAAAAAATTGAAATTTATATAATTTTGATATTCGTAAGAAAGGTAGGTGTAATTTTTGAGAGCTTGTCGCGTACGAAAGCTGAAATTTCGTAGTCTTATAGATTTTGCAGCTTAAATTAACTGATTAAACTTGTTTAAAGAACGGATTTAACTGTTCTAAAAAATTTTTTCTCCACAGAAAATATAAATTTAGGCGAGTTTATGTAAATCGCCCAAAGCTTTTTTGCCACATGTACATTAACGACATCAAAAATAAAGAATTACTAGATATGCGGACGCAACAAACGGTCAAATTCCGTTGCGAATAACTCTTGCAACATTTTTATAAGAATGCAAAAAATATGTCATTAAGAAAAAATAAATATCGTTCCTGTGCACTACCTGATTAAGCAGGTAGGTGTATCAATTTTCGGTAGTTTATTTACAAACTACAGAAATATTGTAAGATTTTTATAATTTCCTTCAAATTTTTTGATTGTTTTGGAGCTCTTTCTACACTTGATTCCTTAGCAGTGTCTAAGGAAGAGATTGCACTCGGCCTTTCCACACGTATGTACCTATATACTCACTACCTGTCACGCCCGTACTGCTTAGGTACTGGTTCTTAATAATATATTTCCAACAACTTGCGCATCAGGCGTTAAAGGATTACTATAATAATACTTAATATTTTTACCGGACAAAGCAGACATGCAACATGGGGTTCAAGGTGGTCTAGACTAGACAGTAGATGCACAGAAAAGCAGATTAGTGGGAAGGGGGGTCAGCCGGTCTGGGACGTCAATAATGAGCTTTTCCAGTTCAAAATGACCTATAAAACTGCGATAGGCTTTAAATTGTTCTAAAACTACGTTATTACACAGTTTCTGGTTAAATTAAAGCACTTCTAAAAAATACTTTCAATTTTCATAACTTTTTTGCCTTTATTTTGCCTATTTTCTAGAAGAAATTTTCAATTTTTTTATTTTGAGGGTCTAGACCCCTAAACCTCTCATGTGTCTGTCTGGTACATAGACTATGTGGGCATCCAGAAGGAAAAATGGAAATCTCTAAGGATAGATAAGGTAGAAAAAAGGCTAAAAATGAATGAAAATCAAAATTTTCAATTAAAATGCTTTAAATTGACTAGAAACTGTGAATTAGCATAGCTTTACGCTATTTTAGCATCACCCACTTCAGGCCATTTTCACTCATAATTGCATACTGTCTAATAGACCAGCCATGGTGTGCATCTACGATTACTGCATCTCTATAAATAGGATACACGGACCTAAAAGGGAAGCTTACGATATGCGTAGATGTAAAATGAAATATATTTGCGCGAAAATTTTCGACCTACATACATAATTTAAACTTTGTTTAGAAAAAGATTCTTTTGTAGATTAATAATTTAGTGGTCTATCTAGAATCCGTCTACATAAAATGATTTCTTTACCGACACAGCATCGGAATTTAAGCAATGTCAGATTGCAAAAACAAATTTTTCAATAGGTCGCATCGTCCTCTGAAATTTAGCCGTAGACTGCTTTTATGCAGTCCCAGACGCTCTATTACGGTACTGGGTTGCAGGCAACAATTATACATCTTAGGCAAGCAAATTCGCAAGTTCGAAAATCTCGATGCATAAAATAACATTTGCATACACACCTTTCCCTACAATCAATTACGAGCTCTTTTATTAAGACATTATAATTTATAGTATTATTATAATTATTTTTCTTTTAATTAACTTATTTTAATTTATAATAAAATCGAAAGTTATAATTAATATTTTATATAATTCGAATATAGGATAAAAAAATTTTATAGCTAAATATTATAAAAAAGTTATGAATTTGAACCGGATAATTCGTATCCCGCTGGACCATTTCCCCTGTTATGACCACCCTTCTGGATCAGAACGATTTCGTTGAGCTTCATTTTTTCGCTATGTACTAAGAGTAGTAAAGCCTGCCCTTGGGGAGTCTCCGTGCTTAAGCATAGCACGTGCTTAAGCATAGAGACTCCAATTTGGACCACGCACGCTCTTAGTACACTTGCACTCAGCCGCTTGAATCGCCGAATTTTCGGCCATACTACTACACATAGGCGTGAAGCGCCCAAGAATTCACAGTCGGTTATCCAGGACGGGCGGAACCAATTAATTTTAATTTGCATAAGTAGCTAGCACCGTCCCCCCATGCTATTGTTACTACACATAGGCGTGAAGCGCCCAAATTTTCACAGTCGGTTATCCAGGACGGGCGGAGCCAATTAATTTTAATTTGCATAACTAGCTAGCACCGTCCCCCGTGCTACTGTTCTAATTTTAGTTCATATCATCAACTATCTTGGTTGACTGCACGTTGACTCGCAGACCGATGAGTCATCACAGATTCTATTTCAAAACAAAAATTTGAAAAAACCGGAAATTTCCGGTTTCACTGATACCAAAAATAGTCTCATCTCAGAAGGTATAAAAGGAGAGAGCAGGCAAGAAAAATCATTCTCCAAAATTATTACTCTTTTGAACATCTCAATTTCTGCTCTTGATTTTACTTATTGAAATGGCTTCTGATATTGAAATGGAAGACCTTTCAACGCAAGACGATGTGGTATGAATCGGACGAAGAAATGCGAGTGGAAGACCTTGAAATTGTGGACGAGTGGTTTCCCCAGAAGATTTTTACGAGCTGGGGGAACCAACAACGGAAAAGATCAAACGCTTCAACACAGAAGGACGCGCCTACACGATAAATTTCAAAAATCTGGATCGTCTCGATTTGGGAAAAAGTTTGCCCGAAATTTTTGATAGTGCGGTGACAAAGATTCTGGACGGCTCGAGTGCGACGGATATGGTGGGCCTGCAAATAACACACCCGACGCTGAAGAAACCGGCGATCGTGCCTTTCCGAAAAGGCGAGCAAATTAAGGGCGAGCAAATCGTGCACACCATTGAGCGCATCCTGCAGTCCAATGAAGAAGTGCGACTTGAACAGCCGGAAACGCGGATAAAAATAGTACAGGTTAGTCCGCCAAGTGGGCCTGGACAGCATAAACGTAGCATTTGTAAATTTGGAAAAAGAAATGAAATTGAAACGCTGTTTTGTAAAAATTAAAAATAATGATGATCTATGTTTAGCTAGGGCATTAGTTGTAGCTAAAGCACGTGTAGCTGCACATGGAAAAGCCTGACGGACAAAACTTTAGAATGGCGATTTAAAAACATTTGTAAAAAGGACACACCTAAAAGAAAAGCACAACACAGGGCAGCGTTGGAACTTTTGACTAAAGCGGGTCTTAAAGATCATGTAGGCCCTTGCGGTATAGCAGAGCTGCAAGCATTGCAGGCCGCTATGCCGAATTTTCAAATTAAAGTTTTCAGCGCCGATTTTTGTAATGCTATAGTTTTTGAAGGCCCTCCATCAGAAAAGGTTGTACATTTGTATCATAATAATAATCATTTTGACGTAATTGGTAGTATGACCGGTTTTATGAACCGTAGTTACTTTTGTGAACCTTGCAACAAGGGCTACAGCAAAAAGGGAGAGCACCGTTGTTCTAAAATTTGTCCCTGTTGTCATGGTCCTGCTTGCCCTAATGTTGCTCTCACGGAATGTACTGACTGTAATCGTTTATTCAGGGGTCGAAAATGTTTTGAAAATCATAAAAAAAGTCGGAAAAAACGAAAAATCGATCTGTCAGCAAATGATGCTATGTAAAAATTGTGGTCGGCATGTAAATAGAGCCGATAAATTACAGAAGCATAAATGTGGTCACTTTTATTGTAAAACATGTAAAGCTGATGTACCTAGTATTGATCACAAGTGTTATATGCAAGTCGTTTCTGAAGAAAAGGATGAAAAGAAAAAGACTAAGTATGTGTTTTTCGATTTTGAAACCAGACGAGAAAAAGTGTGTGGCAATTCAAGGCTGGAGCATGAACCCAATCTATGTATAGCGCACATTGTTTGTACAGATTGCATAGCAAAGCCCCTAGGACAGTGCGATAAATGCGGGGAAAATAGACGCATATTTTACGGTGATAATTGTACAGATAAATTTTGCGATTTCCTTTTTGGTCTCAAAAATGCAATAGCAATCGCCCATAACGCTAAAGGTTTCGATGGACATTTCATCTTGAAATATCTTTTCAAACAAGCCCTTGCCCCCACTATCGTCACAAAAGGGTTAGAAATCATGAGCCTGAGCGCCGGGTCTGTAAAACTTATCGATTCGTTCAACTTTCTGCCTATGGCATTATCGGCTCTACCAAAAACATTTGACGAACCTGAATTGAAAAAGGGGTTTTTTCTACATCTTCTCAACGAAAAGGCCAACGAAAACTATGTGGGTGAGTGGCCGGACGCGTGCTACTATTCCCCGGCAACAATGAGTCCCAAAAACAAGGAAAATTTCGAAAAATGGTATGTCGAACAAAAAGGGAAAATTTTCGACTTTAAGTCGGAACTTTTGGCTTACTGCGAGTCCGACGTCGACATTTTAAGGCGATGCTGCCTTAAATTTCGCAATTTATTTTTAGCTGAGACCGGAATGGATCCTTTTGAGTGCTCGTTAACAATAGCGAGCGCGTGTAATAAAGTTTTCCGGTCAACTTATTTAAAGCCAAAAACAATAGGTATAGTACCGCACGGAGGGTATAGGCGGATGGAAAAGCACTCAATAACAGCGATAAAATGGTTAAAGTGGATGAGCGAAACGAATAAGATAAACATTAGGCATGCACGCAATATGGGGGAGCAAAAAGTGGGCAATTACAGGGTAGATGGTATTTATGGAAATACAGTATATGAATTCAATGGGTGTTTCTGGCACGGGTGTCCTAAGTGTATGAAGAAAAGGACTCAAATGACGGCTGATCAAATAACATCCGCCGAAGAAGCATTTCAAAACACAGTGAGACGGCGCAAAGAAATTGAAGCCAAGGGGTACAGTGTTATAGAACTCTGGGAGTGTGAATTGCGGCGGGAATTAAAATCAAATCCTGTCATGAAACAATTTTTCGACTCGGTAAAAATTATTGACCCACTCGACCCCAGGGAGGCCTTTTATGGGGGGCGGACGAACGCAGTAAAGTTGTATGAGAAAATAAAGCACAATAAAAGGGGGAGCCGCTAGAACATATAATGTACACAGACATTTGCAGTTTATACCCGACCGTAAATAAGTATGGTTTATATCCTATCGGCCACCCCCAAATTTTCACTGAAAACTTTTTGGAAATGACTGCTCAAAGTCGACCATATCAGGGTTTAATTAAAGCAAAAATTCTTCCACCCCGTAATCTGTACCATCCATTATTGCCTTATAGATTTGGCGAAAAGTTATATTTTCCCTAATGCCGAACATGCACTGAATCGCATCAAACAACAAGATGCGAACATAGTGATGAAGAAAGGGCGATAGTAGGCGCCTGGGTGACGCTTGAAGTGTATAAAGCGCTAAGGTTGGGCTACAAAATTCTCGAAATTTTCGAAGTATGGCATTATGAAAAAACGGAACAATATGATAAAATAAACAACCCTAAAGGTGGTCTTTTTACGTCATATATTAATAAATTTATGAAACTAAAACAAGAATCGGACGGGTGGCCTTCATGGGTGAAATCGGAGGAAGACAGGGTAGAATATGTAAAACAGTATAAAGAAAATGAAGGAATCGAGCTTGACGCAGCAAAAATTACTAAAAATAGTGGTATGCGCGCATTAGCTAAACTTATGTTAAACTCTTTCTGGGGAAAGTTCGGGCAACGCAATAACATGTCAAAAGTGTCATTTTTCACTGATCCAGCCCCATATTTTGACGTAATTTTCGATCCTTCTAATGTAATATATTCAATTAACGCCATCAATGAAAATCTGATGGCCGTTACGCATGCAAAAGAGGATGAATTTGCTGATGTGATGGGAAATACGAATCCTGTGCTTGCGGCTTATACGACAACTCAAGCACGCTTGAGACTTTACGATCATTTGGAAAAGTTAGGTGATCGTGTATTATATTTTGACACAGACAGTGTCATTTTCAAAAGTACGTTGGGAAAAGACGAGTATCAGGTGCCTCTAGGGTCATATTTAGGAAATATGACGAATGAATTGAAAGATTACGGTGAAGGCAGCTACATTGACGAATTTGTAAGTGGCGGACCTAAAAATTATGCGTACAAAATACGCTCAGCAAGAGATGGTAAAATGTATTACCATATAAAGGTCCGTGGATTCACGTTGTCGTCAGTGACTGCCACAAAAATTAATTTTCACTCGTTACTAAAAATGGTCAAAATGTTTGTACAGCAAAACAATATTGTTTAAAAAATTGTATATTTTCCGCAAATTCGACGCTTGCCTGATCATACTGTTGTGACGGAAAATGCGTCAAAAAAGTATAAAATTGTTTACAATAAACGTGTTGTAAAACCCGATTTCTCTACTGTGCCGTACGGCTTTTAGTCTTTTTCTGCATGTTTTTTGTTTACCCCCGTGCCTTATTTTATTATTTGACCCTCTGACCGTCATTTTTTGTTTATTTCGTTCCTCTGGCCGGTACCCGTCCGAAAAACGGTGTGACCGGACAAGACGTCATTTTGTTTTGTTCATATGGCGGTCATGGTAACTATTTTGTTTTGTTCTCGCCTGCCTGCCGGATCTCCCTGAAAAGAGCAAGTGCCGGTGGGTAGTCGGAACACGGGTGGTATAGTTTTGTTGAAAAAAAACAAAAACAAGAAAAAACAAAAAAAAACAAAAATTGTGCCGATACATGCCCAGGTCCCCGTCCTGGCACCGGGCACTGCATTTGCAGTGGCGGAGAGGCATGTTAAAACATTTATATAAACTAGTTAAACATTCATTAGCTATCAAAAATGTTAAATGCATAGGTGCATGATGTCTCGTCTCCCATGCATATGCATGGGTATCTATTAACTGTATACTACCGAAAACTTTGCCATTGAAGAACAATCAGTGATATATTTTTGTAAAGTTGTGGAATATTTTTGTACAGTTGTGAAATATTTTTGTTAAGTTCCGAAAATTTGTTTGTCAAGTTGTGAAATATTTTCGGCTTTTTTGTCAAGTTGTGAAATATTTTCGTCAAGTTGTGAAAATTTTTTGTATAGCTGTGAAAATTTTTTGTCAAGTTGCGAAAATTTTTTGTCGAAATGAGTAATTGTGTGTTCTATATATCTTTATAATGTCAGAAATTGCTTTTTGAATGGAAAAATGACAAATTTTCCAGCGCTTCGCGCCGTTTTGAGACAACTATTAGTGATTTTAGCCCTCAGAAATCCAGAAATTAGCTAAAATACACTACAAAAAGTCGAACAACTCTGTTTTTGCCACACTAAATCGTTACTGTACTATATTATAGTACCGAAAATTTTGTGTGTACGAAATGTACAAAGATTTTTGGGGGCCAATTTTCATGAATTTTGGCTTTTTCTCAGTGACTTTTTTATCTCAGTACAGAGAAGTTCTCAGTAACTTCTCTCATTTATGTATGTTATTCATTCTCTTGGATCGAATCATATTATTTATAGTTCATAGGGCGTAGCCATTTTATCTTATGTGTCTGTCTACCTTCTCTCATTTATGTATGTTATCCATTTTCAACTTGGGGTGCACTCATTTCATTTCTTGTACACCTATGAAGGTTATACACACACATGGGCGTGGGGGGGGTTTGGGGGAAGGTATGCACCCCCCCCCAGAAGTGGAAATTACCCCCCCCAGAAATCGAAATACCCCCCAGAAAATTTCTTTTTGCTTTTTTAGCAATTTTTTGATGCCATTGGATAGTGCTCGATGAGAAACGTCGAAAAATGGTGTTTTTCCCGCCTTACAACCACTTTTAAGACCATTTTTTGACCTTTTAAAATTTTTTCACCCCTTCCAGAAAAGTTTTCAACCCCCCAGAATTTCGGTGCTGCCCACCTATGGGTATACAGCTTATCAGACAAAAATTATTGTTATTCAGTCATAGTTCATGAGTGCTTAGCGATTTACGATTTGATCTTTGTGCAATCATTTTATTTCTTTTACATCTATGTAGTTCTACAGCTTATCAGACAAAACGTATGTTATTTCTACCAGAAATAACAGCTTTTGATCAAGCTGAGACATCACACAACGAAATTGAGTGCTGAAAACTCATATTTTTAATTTTTTCATCTATATTTTCTTTATTTTTTCCTTTTTTCTCTTTTATTTAAATTTTTTATCCGATTGATGGCTTTCTATCATTTTAGCAACAAAAAAACACGTAAAATAGCACACTTTCAAGAAAATATAAAAATTTTACAAAAAATTTTCACAACTTGAAAAAAAATTTCACAATTCGACAAAAATATTTCACAACTTGACAAAAATATTTCACAACTTGACAAAAAAGCCGAAAATATTTCACAACTTGACAAAAAATTTTCAAAACTTAACAGAAATATTTCACAACTATACAAAAATATTCCACAACTTTACAGAAATATATCACTGAAATAAAAAAGTTAATGAGAAAAAGCCAAAATTCATGAAAATTGTCACCCAAAAATCTGTATACATTTTGTACACACAAAATTTTCGGTACTATAATATAGTACAGTAACGATTTAGTGTGGCAAAAACAGAGTTGTTCGACTTTTTGTAGTGTATTTTAGCTAATTTCTGGATTTCTGAGGGCTAAAATCACTAATAGTTGTCTCAAAACGGCGCGAAGCCCTGGAAAATTTGACATTTTTCCATTCAAAAAGCAATTTCTGACATCATAGGTAGCGCGTTAGCGCGTACCTATAATATACTTGGGTACCCCTAACACCTGTGCACCCCCTACAGCTATAACAGGACACATCTAGAAGGTGCAAATTTTTTTAAAAGATAGATAATAAAAAAATTCGCTGCCCGTGTTTTTTTGTTTTTCTTGAAACTCAAAACTGGCTGTGTAAAGAAGGTGTAAAGTTTTTGTGTAGCGTTATAACATAGGATCAATTTTGGTAGGTTTTTTCGGCGGCATGTGGACAACTCAGTATTGATTCCTCAAATAAATTAATGGCACAGATTCGTAGAGGAAGGGATGCTCCAAAATGACTTTTTTTTTGTTTGTTGAAATTCGCATTAGTTCTCGAATGGGAGTGTAAAGAGTGCGAAAAAGAAAGAACTCGAAAAAAGTTGTCCTTATTGTTATTTGTTTCGAGGTTGATGATGAGAAAGAAGCAAATTCTTGACGAACCGCTCGCGAAAAAAAAATGGCGTTTTATTTGACAGAGCGGTACTGTACATACAAATACAGTAAATCGAGCTTCTAAATGTCTTGTCAGTCGAGATTTCAGCAATTTTTTTTCGTGCGCTTCGCGCCGAATTTTAGCTAAAAAAGTCATAGAAATTTATTGATTTTTTCCGCACAGAATTGTTGAAAATTTCAAAATTTTTTGTAAAAATATTGCGTCAAAAGTGATTCTAAAGTCTGTTTCACGAAACCTTGTGCATGAATCGCAATTCTTCAGTCGATATAAATCGTTTACAAAAGCGGTTCAAATATAAGCAGCGATCATGATAATTGGCATGGCATTGGATAAACGAATGCAGTTTTGCTCGTGTAGAATTTCATTACAGTAAGACGACTAAAAACCACTTTTGTATGTAGCTACCCGAAAGGTCAAAAAAGAAAATTGATTCTCATGCACAAGGTTACGTGAAATAGAATATGTATAGTTAAAAGTATAGACCACACAAAAAGCGTAAAAAACGCGTTTTTGTGCAAAGAGCAAATTTTTGACATGTTTCTGGTGGTTTTTTTGTAAAACTTAGGGTAAAAATCTTGATCCAGTACCTACCTTGTCGCACCTACTACGCTAGTGCTTACCAACATTATTCATACACGCAATGTGATAAATATCATTTTAAAATTTACTCAAACAAGCACGCAACAACATGCAAGAAATTTTCCACTTATGTATATGTATTTAACTATCTTCAATCATAGCGATTGGGCGAAAATCATTGCGCCCCGTTTGCTACGCAATATACCCAACTGTACAGAAATGTCCACTTGATCGACACATGCATTTTACTTTGAAATGCTGCGTGTTTCTCAGGTCCATTAGCCAGTGCATTGCTGCGGGCAGTCAACTTTATCGGACTAAATAAGAGTCAGCGAGAAGTAAAATGACAAAAAACGTGAGATTATTTGTTGAAGTTGCATCATGGTCGAAGTAAGCAACGATCAGAAGCGATAAGTGAATTCCAGCTTGAGCACAGAAAATAATGCTGCTTCGAACTTCCGCTAAATAATATCGCAAACGCGCGGAGTCGGGATATAATTCATACACAATGCAAGTATAAATTGCTAAGATGGGAAGCAGTACCTAATGACATTCGCTACAACACCCAGAAGCAAAGATAGGAATAAGCACTATTTTTTGCTAACAAAAAGCTGGGTACTAGCAAGAAAAAATGCTCGATGGAACAAAAAAAGGTAGAATATACTTGGAACAAAGAATTATAACACGGACGTAAAAAAAGGAGGGGACCAGAAAAAGCTCCTATCTACAAATGTCACAAAATTTGCTAAAACTCAGAAATTTACTAAACAACAAAAAAATGAAAGTAAGTAAATCAAAGAAAAAACCTACCTGTGCCTAAAACTGCAAGATCTGCTAAAAATCAGACTTAAGCAACGCAAAAATCGAAGTATATTCTGCGGCCTCTACGGAAAAAAATAGGCGAACCTTCTCATATTGTCCATAATACAAGGGGCGGTTTCCAACATTCTGAGGGGTTTCGAATTGGAATATTAGCTTTAGAAATAAAAGTTATGGCGAAGAAAACACCATTTTAGAACGTTGTGTCAAGCTCATCTATTGGTCACCTACGAAAAAACTCAAAGAAGCAGAAAGATTTCAAAAATTGAATTCTGAGGTATTGTTGGGTAGTTGCGATTCTGCTGGTATTTTGCCTTGGGGTGCATACTCCCCAAACCTACGTCTAGGTATGGTCTCCAATGTCTTAATATGTTATAAAGCTTATGAAATAAATTTCAAATCTGCGTTTTTGCTAATCACTTGCAACGTTAATTCATTCGATATTGTGGCTAGATAAATATTACAAAAAGTTATATCCTACAATTATTTGCATACCGCAACGAAACACTGTGATTTTCTATATAATGCATGCGTCCATTCAGTACTCTTCTGCTTTATTCCTACCAGACCACCGATTTCATTCCTGCCCATGTAAACTTGATAATCCATTAGGCAATGGGAGGATTAGGGGTATGCACCAGTGTTCAATTAGAAACGTCGAAAATTGCTGTTTTTCCAACATACCTATAATTACTGTTTTCGACCCAGAAAAATATTGCAACATGGCGCTGCTCAGCTATGGCGATATCTGCTTTTGCAGAGTGAGTGGTTCAGTTATCTAGCCCAATGTTTTATCTATGTTCGACAGGATGCTGCTTTCTTCAGCAGGCCGCAGAATATACTTCGATTTTTGCGTTGCTTTAGTCTGATTTTTAGCAGATCTTGCAGTCTTAGGCACAGGTAGGTTTTTTCTTTGATTTACTTACTTTCATTTTTTCTTTGTTTAGTAAATTTCTGAGTTTTAGAAAATTTTGTGACATTTGTAGATAGGAGCTTTTTCTAGTCCCCTCCTTTTACGTCCTTGATAATTCTTTGTTCCAAGTATATTCTACCTTTTTTGTTCCATCGGAGCATTTTTTCTTGCTAGTTATAAAGATATATAGAACACACAATTACTCATTTCGGCAAAAAATTTTCACAACTTGGCAAGAATTTTTCACAGCTATACAAAAAATTTTCACAACTTGACGAAAATATTTCACAACTTGACAAAAAAGCGGAAAATATTTTACAACTTGACGAAAAATTTTCGAAACTTAACAAAAATATTTCACAACTGTACAAAAATATTCCACAACTTTACAAAAATATATCACTGATTGTTCTTCAATGGCAAAGTTTTCGGTAGTATACAGTTAATAGATACCCATGCATATGCATGGGAGACGAGACATAATGCACCTATGCATTTAACATTTTTGATAGCTAATGAATGTTTAACTAGTTTATATAAATGTTTTAACATGCCTCTCCGCCACTGCAAATGCAGTGCCCGGTGCCAGGACGGGGACCTGGGCATGTATCGGCACCATTTTTGTTTTTTTTCCGCAGGCAGGCGAGATCAAAACAAAATAGTAACCATGACCGACATAAGAACAAAACAAAATGACGTCTTGTCCGGTCACACCGTTTTTCTGATGGTTACCGGTCAGAGAAACGAAATAAACAAAAAGATTAACTAAGTAAAATGACGTCTTGTCCGATCACACCGTTTTTTCCGACGGGTACCGGCCAGAGGAACGAAATAAACAAAAAATGACGGTCAGAGGGTCAAATAATAAAATTAGGCACGGGGGTAAACAAAAAACATGCAGAAAAAGACTAAAAGCCGTACGGCACAGTAGAGAAATCGGGTTTTACAACACGTTTATTGTAAACAATTTTATACTTTTTTGACGCATTTTCCGTCACAACAGTATGATCAGGCAAGCGTCGAATTAGCGGAAAATATACAATTTTTTAAACAATATTGTTTTGCTGTACAAACATTTTGACCATTTTTAGTAACGAGTGAAAATTAATTTTTGTGGCAGTCACTGACGACAATGTGAATCCACGGACCTTTATATGGTAATATATTTTACCATCTCTTGCTGAGCGTATTTTGTACGCATAATTTTTAGGTCCGCCACTTACAAATTCGTCAATGTAGCTGCCTTCACCGTAATCTTTCAATTCATTCGTCATATTTCCTAAATATGACCCTAAAGGCACCTGATACTCGTCTTTTCCCAACGTACTTTTGAAAATGACACTATCTGTGTCAAAATATAATACACGATCACCTAACTTTTCCAGATGATCGTAAAGTCTCAAGCGTGCTTGAGTTGTCGTTTAAGCTGCACTGCAAGCACAGGATTCGTATTTCCCATCACTTCAGCAAATTCATCCTCTTTTGCATGCGTAACGGCCATCAGATTTTCATTGATGGCGTTAATTGAATATATTACATTAGAAGGATCGAAAATTAAGTCAAAATATGGGGCTGGATCAGTGAAAAACGATACTTTTGACATGTTATTGCGTTGCCCGAACTTTCCCCAGAAAGAGTTTAACATAAGTTTAGCTAATGCGCGCATACCACTATTTTTAGTAATTTTTGCTGCGTCAAGCTCGATTCCCTCATTTTCTTTATACTGTTTTACATATTCTACCCTGTCTTCATCCGATTTCACCCATGAAGGCCACCCGTCCGATTCTTGTTTTAGTTTCATAAATTTATTAATATATGACGTAAAAAGACCACCTTTAGGGTTGTTCATTTTATCATATTGTTCCGTTTTTTCATAATGCCATACTTCGAAAATTTCGAGAATTTTGTAGCCCAACTCTAGCGCTTTATACACTTCAAGCGTCACCCAGGCGCCTACTATCGCCCTTTCTTCATCACTATGTTCGCATCTTGTTGTTTGATGCGATTCAGTGCATGTTCGGCATAACGGAAAATATAACTTTTCGCCAAATCTATAAGGCAATAATGGATGGTACAGATTACGGGGTGGAAGAATTTTTGCTTTAATTAAACCCTGATACGGTCGACTTTGAGCAGTCATTTCCAAAAAGTTTTCAGTGAAAATTTGGGGGTGGCCGATAGGATATAACCCATACTTATTTACGGTCGGGTATAAACTGCAAATGTCTGTGTACATTATATGTTCTAGCGGCTCCCCCTTTCATTGTGCTTTATTTTCTCATACAACTTTACTGCGTTCGTCCGCCCCCCATAAAAGGCCTCCCTGGGGTCGAGTGGGTCAACAATTTTTACCGAGTCGAAAAATTGTTTCATGACAGGATTTGATTTTAATTCCCGCCGCAATTCACACTCCCAGAGTTCTATAACACTGTACCCCTTGGCTTCAATTTCTTTGCGCCGTCTCACTGTGTTTTGAAAAGCTTCTTCGGCGGATGTTATTTGATCAGCCGTCATTTGCGTCCTTTTCTTCATACACTTAGGACACCCGTGCCAGAAACACCCATTGAATTCATATACCGTATTTCCGTAAATACCGTCTACCCGGTAATTGCCCACTTTTTGCTCCCCCATATTGCGTGCATGCCTAATGTTTATCTTATTCGTTTCGCTCACCCACTTTAACCATTTTATCGCTGTTATTGAGTGCTTTTCCATCCGCCTATACCCTCCGTGCGGTACTATACCTATTGTTTTTGGCTTTAAATAAGTTGACCGGAAAACTTTATTACATGCGCTCGCTATTGTTAACGAGCACTCAAAAGGATCCATTCCGGTCTCGGCTAAAAATAAATTGCGAAATTTAAGGCAGCATCGCCTTAAAATGTCGACGTCGGACTCGCAGTAAGCCAAAAGTTCCGACTTAAAGTCGAAAATTTTCCCTTTTTGTTCGACATACCATTTTTGGAAATTTTCCTTGTTTTTGGGACTCATTGTTGCCGGGGAATAGTACCACGCGTCCGGCCACTCACCCACATAATTTTCATTGGCCTTTTTGTTGAAAAGATGTGGAAAAAACCCCTTTTTCAATTCAGGTTCGTCAAATGTTTTTGGTAGAGCCGATAAAGCCATAGGCAGAAAGTTGAACGAATCGATTAGTTTTACAGACCCGGCGCTCAGGCTCATGATTTCTAACCCTTTTGTGACGATAGTGGGGGCAAGGGCTTGTTTGAAAAGATATTTCAAGATGAAATGTCCATCGAAACCTTTAGCGTTATGGGCGATTGCTATTGCATTTTTGAGGCCAAAAAGGAAATCGCAAAATTTATCTGTACAATTATCACCGTAAAATATGCGTCTATTTTCCCCGCATTTATCGCACTGTCCTAGCGGCTTTGCTATGCAATCTGTACAAACAATGTGCGCTATACATAGATTGGGTTCGTGCTCCAGCCTTGAGCTGCCACACGCTTTTTCTTGTCTGGTTTCAAAATCGAAAAACACATACTTCGTCTTTTTCTTTTCATCCTTTTCTTCAGAAACGACTTGCATATAACACTTGTGATCAATAATAGGTACATCAGC
The DNA here is from genome assembly GCA_036768485.1 of Mermis nigrescens. Lineage (NCBI taxonomy): Eukaryota > Metazoa > Nematoda > Enoplea > Mermithida > Mermithidae > Mermis > Mermis nigrescens. Next base: position 69,531 of record JAVLUZ010000802.1, read on the forward strand.
TTTACATGTTTTACAATAAAAGTGACCACATTTATGCTTCTGTATTTTATCGGCTCTATTTACATGCCGACCACAGTTTTTACAAAGCATCATTTGCTGACAAATCGATTTTTCGTTTTTTCCGACTTTTTTATGATTTTCAAAACATTTTCGACCCCTGAATAAACGATTACAGTCTGTACATTCAGTGAGAGCAACATTAGGGCAAGCAGGACCATGACAACAGGGACAAATTTTAGAACAACGATGCTCTCCCTTATTGTTATAGCCCTTGTTGCAAGGTTCACAAAAGTAACTACGGTTCATAAAACCGGCCATACTACCAATTACATCAAAATGATTATTATTATGATACAAATGTACAACTTTTTCTGATGGAGGGCCTTCAAAAACTATAGCATTACAAAAGTCGGCGCTGAAAACTTTAATTTGAAAATTCGGCATAGCAGCCTGCAATGCTTGCAGCTCTGCTATACCGCAAGGGCCTACATGATCTTTAAGACCCGCTTTAGTCAAAAGTTCCAGCGCTGCCTTGTGTTGTGCTTTTCTTTTAGGTGTATCCTTTTTACAAATGTTTTTAAATCGCCATTCTAAAGTTTTGTCGTCAGGCTTTTCCATGTGCAGTACACGTGCTTTAGCTACAACTAATGCCCTAGCTAAACATAGATCATCATTATTTTTAATTTTTACAAAACAGCGTTTCGCTTTCATTTCTTTTTCCAAATTTACAAATGCTACGTTTATGCTGTCCAGACCCACTTGGCGGACTAACCTGTACTATTTTTATCCGCGTTTCCGGCTGTTCAAGTCGCACTTCTTCATTGGACTGCAGGATGCGCTCAATGGTGTGTACGATTTGCTCGCCCTTAATTTGCTCGCCTTTTCGGAAAGGCACGATCGCCGGTTTCTTCAGCGTCGGGTGTGTTATTTGCAGGCCCACCATATCCGTCGCACTCGAGCCGTCCAGAATCTTTGTCACCGCACTATCAAAAATTTCGGCCAAACTTTTTCCCAAATCGAGACGATCCAGATTTTTGAAATTTATCGTGTAGGCGCGTCCTTCCGTGTTGAAGCGTTTGATCTTTTCCGTTGTTGGTTCCCCCAGCTCGTAAAAATCTTCTGGGGAAACCACTCGTCCACAATTTCAAGGTCTTCCTCTCGCATTTCTTCGTCCGATTCGTACCACATGTCTTGCGTTGAAAGGTCTTCCATTTCAATATCAGAAGCCATTTCAATAAGTAAAATCAAGAGCAGAAATTGAGATGTTCAAAAGAGTAATAATTTTGGAGAATGATTTTTTCTTGCCTGCTCTCTCCTTTTATACCTTCTGAGATGAGACTATTTTTGGTATCAGTGAAACCGGAAATTTCCGGTTTTTTCAAAATTTTTGTTTTGAAAATAGAACCTGTGATGACTCATCGTCTGCGAGTCAACGTGCAGTCAACCAAGATAGTTGATGATATGAACTAAAATTAGAACAGTAGCATGGGGGACGGCTGCTAGCTAGTTATGCAAATTAAAATTAATTGGCTCCGCCCGTCCTGGATAACCGACTGTGAAAATGTTGGGCGCTTCACGCCTATGTGCAGTGTTACGAAGATAATTTAGCTTATAGCTGACTCTTAGTCATATTCAGCGAAAGCGTCGCATTACGAATATCATCTTTTAAATAGCCAACTTAGCTTCAGTTCAAGTTAGCAACACGCTGTTATTTCGTATGATAAAATGTAGCATCTTATAATAGTTTTTATATGTGGGTTAACCACTTGCTGCTTCGTTTCTTGGAATTAACTGAACAATCGTCATTGCACCGCCCAATCCAAGCTTAATAAAATACCACGTGATCTTTGACGTGTTTCGGATTCATGTCGTATTATTTAATGTCGTGTTAGCATTGTTTGTGAGCATTCGTCGCGATCGTAAAGTCAGCTTTGGTGTTGTTAATTGTTTGCCTATCGCCCAACATTATTATATTAGCTACAGTATTCCTACACGTTGAGAGCAGCCTTACATTTGGCGAGTGCGCCAGGGATCGAACCTGGAAAAAAATTTTCGAAATGAAAGATTTAATAATAGGGGGTAAGTAGAAATTATTCAGCGGATGATCGCGATAATGGGAATTTTCGGCCTCAACGAGGTAGTTCAGGTTATGCGCAGCCGACATTTCGAAACAACTATACGTATAATTCTGAACAAACTCATGATGGGGTTATAATCTGTGATTACTGTGGTCTTTTCGGGCACCACCGCATGACCTGCCATCAGAGGTACAACGATAGTCAGCAAACACAGCAATACTCGAGTGCCACGCGTTATGGCCAGTGCGGAGGCCACCGGGAGGATCGGTGTATCCTCAGCAGGGTGTTTCGAGAAGGCGTGATTTTGGGGTCATTCAGCCCAGTTCGCGTTCTGCCAATAGCTATTTTTCTTCTGTTTTTGAAGGCTCTGGGGAGACTGAATGCCCTGCAGGTACTTTTGATTTGCAAAATGTAAGTCGTAATGAAATTTACGAAAATTGTAAGAATGTGCAAATTAAAAATTTGGATTTTGATCCATTTAATTGCGATGATGCAGAGGTTGCTCATTTTGATGAAGATGTCCCTACCCCCAGTAGTCGAGTACGTATGGCCCTTGGTAATTTATGCTTTGAAAAATCGCGCCTTAATTTACGACGGACGAAAGGGACATCCAGATTTTTAGATTATGGAAATTCTAAAGGATCGGAAAAATTTTACCCATGTTTTCGGCTTTCGGCACAAGGATTATTGCTCATTCTCTGGGCAAGCCTTGCTTTTAGCGGTATAATCCGATGCCTAAATTTTAATTTATGGGCCATACGATATTTTAAAGCTGCAGCATTATTTGAAATGGCGCGTATACTTTATTTACTGAAGTTGAAGTCGCGACTAAATTTATTTTTTTCAGATGTTATGCCGAAATGCCAGGATTTCAGGATTAATGTCTTACACATACTACAGGCTTCACAGTTGTCTGATCTAGCTCAATCGGATGCGAAGGGCTTTATTAGGTCGAGGGGAACTCGCCCTACTAGCCAAAGCGAAGCCGATGCTACAGACATGGATTATGGATTTACTCACGGAGAAGACTTCACACAGTCGGTCTGTATAATCATGGTTATGGTAATTAGTATAAAAATGTCTAAGGTAAACTCGGTTTCTAGCTCAAATGGAAAAGTTGTGGATATAATATTCATGTTATTGTGGGAGCCAGGTTAGATTTATCGAAGGGAACGATTTATTAAATATTTAATTGTGGTCATCTTTAGTAGAAGTAATTCGCGAAATCATAATTTGAATTCAACATAGATACACGGCTATTTTCCTAATTTTTACTTCGAAGGTTTCTTTTCACTAGATTCATACCTACACAGCTCATTTGCTTATTAGTTGCGCATCATTGAAAGACCGAAATACTCCGGTTCGAAGGAATAATTATTAATTTAATTTATCATTATTTATCTCGTCACATAATTTACTGGTTCGACAAAATTCTTAGTAATAACCTATTTAAATAGGTCGATTTTCGGAAGAATTTAGCGGACGGATTCGTCATATTATCTAAAGACCGTTATAAAGTTGCTCTCGCACATTAGTTAGCTTTTCAGGATTATTTGGGTACAACCGACCTTATCATATTCATTAGACAGTCTTACTATTATCACGGATTAAAACAGAAACGGATTTATTAATCACTGATGCATTTCAAAGACTGATCGATAGTCATTAGTTTGCTTAACTCAATCAGCTATAGTTTTGCGATGTAAAGGGATGACCTAAACATTTCTGATCCGATAATTAAATAACATATTTGTTCGTTCGGACTCATCGAAGCTTTATTTCTACAATTTTAATCCAATTTTCTATTAATTTAATGATGCTAAATTACAATATCATTAAATTAAAAAAATTCAATCTTACTCGCCATGGTATCCTTAATTATTAACGAATCTGGGTTAGTTTATCATTTTGCTATAATACTACATTTTCTGGCGAGTGCATCCAGCATTTTCGGATAAAATCTTGGGACAATTCCAAATCGGTCTTAATTATTTTTTTACATTCAACTATTTGAATGAATTTGAGTCGACAATTGCTACACGTTAGTCGATTGCAATAATTTTCCAATGAGATTAATCTAAAACTAGAGGATGGCTTGCATCCTGCATCATGAGATGAGTGGTATCACTTTTCATCCAACATTTTCTGTTACTTATTCCTTTTGGTTTTTTTTACTTGTTTCAATTTTTCTCACTACATTCTTTCAGTCTTTTCAATTACTTACCATTTCCATTAATCTTATTCTTTTCACTTTAATTAATTTTAACTTAATTAATTTTATTTTATTATTATTATTTTAATTCAATTTACTTCTAATAATTTTTCTTCATTTACTTAACATTGGGGATGCTGGAGCATAAATACCATTTTTCACATTATCCAATATTTTCCTTAAATTTTCATACACTTCCCGGGTACCCCTCAAAACTACAAATATAACTTTTATCCTAGTTCAAATTTTAAATAACTTCTATCCTATCCTATTTGTCCTTCTGTGCTTATTGTTGTCTGTACGATTTTTCTTAAAATTTAATGTGTCAGTGATTGTTATTTATGTTTGCTAAATTATATTCATTTTTATTTAGTTAAGGTACATTTTGTAAATTTAATGTTTGCGTTATCTGTTTGAAGTGATGGTTAACAGCAGGGCACCCTGCTAATGTTCTTCCGACCATTAGTGGGAAGGCGACTACAAAAAAAGGAATGACTCAAACATTGCTCACAACATCATAGGATAATTTCCGGCACCAAGATTAACAGACAATTCAACGGCAGCATCTACTCGTTCGATTAACTTATATGTACTATTCAATTTATTTTAACTTGGGTTTTCCCAATTACCAATTCGTTTGAAACAATTTTGATTGGCTCAACAATCTAAACTATCCGGATCATGCGAACGGACCGTGATTGATTTCGTCAGTCAAATTCGTTGGAGCTAACGTTATGACATCTTTTTGGGTCGCCGATGTATATTTCATTTAACCTTCTCGAATACTTTAATAAGGGCATTCCTTATTCTGAATTTTCAATGACTCGCTATAATATTTTACTGCCTACCCGGAATTGGATTTTTTTTAACTATTGGTCGTCGGGCGCCGACTTTTTTGAAGAGTGGGAAAGTGTAACGAAGATAATTTAGCTTATAGCTGACTCTTAGTCATATTCAGCGAAAGCGTCGCATTATGAATATCATCTTTTAAATAGCCAACTTAGCTTCAGTTCAAGTTAGCAACACGCTGTTATTTCGTATGATAAAATGTAGCATCTTATAATAGTTTTTATATGTGGGTTAACCACTTGCTGCTTCGTTTCTTGGAATTAACTGAACAATCGTCATCGCACCGCCCAATCCAAGCTTAATAAAATACCACGTGATCTTTGACGTGTTTCCGATTCATGTCGTATTATTTAATGTCGTGTTAGCATTGTTTGTGAGCATTCGTCGCGATCGTAAAGTCAGCTTTGGTGTTGTTAATTGTTTGCCTATCGCCCAACATTATAATATTAGCTACAGTATTCCTACACGTTGAGAGCAGCCTTACAGAAGTAACAGTAGCGTGGGGGACGGTGCTAGCTACTTATGCAAATTAAAATTAATTGGTTCCGCCCGTCCTGGATAACCGACTGTGAATTCTTGGGCGCTTCACGCCTATGTGTAGTAGTATGGCCAAAAATTCGGCAATTCAAGCGGCTGAGTGCAAGTGTACCAAGAGCGTGCGTGGTCCAAATTGGAGTCTCTATGCTTAAGCACGTGCTATGCTTAAGCACGGAGACTCCCCAGGGGCAGGCTTTACTACTACTAAGATTTAAGTACCTACCGCCTTTTCAGAGACACAGTTTTTATTATTTTACAGAACCTTTTGAGCCTGATGTACGTAGAATTTCATTTTCGAAACCTATGTGTCATGCATAAGCAACAACCAAATACCGGGAGGAGATCTCATAGGCGAAATTGCGAAAAATGTTGGTAGCGTATCGAATTTTGCCAGGGACTAAACCACCCCCACACCCGCATGCGGAGTGCACCTTGTCCAGAACTATAAAATTTTTCATATGGATTTGTCGTTATCAGTCTTCACCATATAAGGGCAGCAAGAAAATTCCATTTTTCAACGTTTTTCATCGAGCACTATCTATTGGCATCAAAAAATTGGGAAAAAAACAAAAAAATTCAAAAATTGAATTTTGGAGGGGGGTATTTTTGTTTCAGCAGGAGGTATTCGGCCTTGTGGGGGCGTTTAATCCTTGAATCTCGTCCCTCTCTCCCAAGCCCACGTGTGGTTTACACCCCCTCAACCTAGAAGTTAATAAACTCGCCGCAGATTAATTGTATTTTTAGTATTATTCTTGGTAATTTTTGCCGATTTCACCCACCAGACCCCCTCCCCAGAATTTTCTTGCTGCTCATGTATGATTGCAATGCAACCTGGTGTAGAGGGGGTCAAGTACAGAAGGATATATCGAAGTTTTAAGCTACACATATTTAAGACCTGAAGGAAAAGGCGTAAGCGCTGTACAGCATTAGAAGAATTTTCCTATAAATTTTTGGTACGTATTCGTTATTAATTTTGCTCTGTAGTCTCCGTTAATTTTTCTCTTTAGACCTTCTGAGTTCTGGAGTGTGACAAAGCGGCCTCTATATTTCGGCTGATACGTCCCTACGAATTTCATAATGTTACCACACTCATCTAGAAGCACAGTTATGCCGGTCACTGGGGTCAGCCAACAAATTTTCTGAGCTAAAATGATTTTAAAAACTGATATAGGCGCTAAAATTACGTGAAATCTACGAATGGATAGCTGATTTTGTTCAGCGCATTCCAGAAAAAGTTCAAATTTTCATCATTTTTCGCCTCCATTCTGATCTTTCCTGAAAAAATTGCCTCTTATCCTTCTTCAGGGTTCAATAGCTCTTAAACCCACCACCATAAGCGAGTGTGTCTTTCTTAATCATTTTACTTTACTTTGAATTTTAATTCTTCTCTCTTTTATTAAGTATTTTGACGTAATGATTCGCAATTAGAGCGTCGGTTTCTACGCATACGTTATTATCGTCTACCTACGAGTCCATTGAGTACCAATAGGGAAAGTAATAGAAATCGACGGGCTCCTTCCGAAAGCTCATGCCAAAATAATGAAACAGCACCCAAATTGCCTTCTCCTCGTTGAACGTCTTCGCATAACTGTTGCGTCAAATAATTTCCAAATAAGGGGCCAATGGCCGAAATAAATGCGTTTGGGGTCATCGTCGGTATCGGGAGGCATGTCGCCCTGCTCCTTCTGATAATGCATGCCCGTCAGGGCGGCCATCATATTCGGAAACGTATTATCGCCCAGTTTGCTGTACCCTCGGAAAATTTTCGACCGCATGACGTCTTTTGTGTTTGGATAGCTTTTCGGCAAATGTCGTCGCAGGACTGAGCTGAATACGATCAGGCAAGTAGCTCGGGGAGGGGGGTAGGCCGGTAACTAGGAAACCCAGGTTCGAGTCCCGGCTAGCCAAAGGTTTTTCGCTATTCATACATGGGCAGCAGCCAAATTCTAGGAGGTCTGGTTGGTGTAAAGCCGGCAAGAATACCAAAAACAATCCGAAATTCTATTCTGGGTTCTGTCGATTAGAGTAAATTGAACAAAATTAGTCAAAAAAGAGTGTATGGTGCAGAGCGGAAAAAATTTGACACTTTTGAACAATCAGAGAGTTAAAAACGCATGAAACAGCTCCTTTCCTGCGAACTTTTTGAAAAATCGTTTGGAATAAGAATGAAAAGCTTTCTGGAGGCGTAGTCAAAATCTCCCCTGAGATCCCTTGAACTCACCTCCTCCCCGAAATCCTATATAAAGCAGACCCCTATCTTATCCTAATGGAAAAAAATTATAAATTCTTGAAGTGCATTCAAACAATCACCGAGATTTCTATCGCGCTTGAATTGAGTATAAGATAAAATTGTTTTAAGAAAACGTATGAGCGAAAGGGTGGATTAAAAACAAATGATTTGCAGTAATGAGTTTGAAATGAAACGCATTTTTGAAAAATCTTTTTTCGCATTTTTTCTCTCTGTATATAAATTAAGCGTGAAACATTAAAAAATACTATTATTCCTGTCACCCGTTAATGATTCTCGAGGTATCTGACCTGAAAACTTTTGTCTCCTCAAATTCGAAAGGTTAGTTACGTGCCTGGATACGCTGTCCAAAATTAGCAATAGGACGGACCATCGGTCCGTTTGGGGCAAAGAGGGCGTGAAAGTTTTCTTTTTGCAGGCCACGCACGGATGAGCGTGCAAATCGAAATAAATCAATTCGTGGTTTTCGTCATAGCATACAGTTTTTACGACGTCGGCGTCGAGTTTCACCGAAATTCCGGAATTCAGGGTACCTTTGCGTCGTATTAAATGATAGGGACGCATCGTTATGACAAAAACAAAAAATAAATAAGTAAAAAGAAGAAAAAACATAAAAAATTATGAGACAGAAAGTGCAAAAAGGATTTACCAGTGAGAAACTAGAAAATACGGCGCATTTCCGTTTTACGAAATTATTGAGGGTTTGGGTTAAAGTATCATCACGAGCTATTCGAACGAGAAATAGAACGCCCGGCCCTTCGCTATTAGATAGAGCATCGGAAACCACAAGTTATTTTCTGTTAATTTTTTACAGCCACGTACAAAATATAAGAATTCATATTTTATTCAACTATCTCATAATCTGCTCTCATATTGATGATGCAGCATCAATTCTTGCGCCCAATTTTATTAGAATAGGGCATCAATAGAAAGTAGTAAAACCTGTATAACTTCTGCTGCTGGGATTTTTTCCGTAATTTTTGGTGATTATATGTACAACATAGAATCACATATTTATGGAAAAAAATTTTGCTGCTAACATGTATTGAGCACGTTACGCTATGTTTAGTGTAAAATTTTGTTCTTTATCAAGAAAAAGACGACTTTAAATACTTATGTAAAAGAAAAAATTTATTTTCTCCGGATTTCGCTATTGTAGTTTAAGCCACATTTATAGGTTGGTCACTGGATAAAATTTCATGAGTTTATCACTAAAACTGAGGTCAGAGCTCAGCCTGAGGCAATGACTATAAAATATTGCAAAAATTGACAAAACTGTAAACTTTGGGTTACTGTGGCTAGATGAATTTTGAGTCCCAAGCAAAATGATCATCAGTTTCGTGCTCAGCGTCAAAAAGTACCCAACATAGCTTATTTTTAGGCAAATTTATTTTTCACTTATCACGTCGACGCTCGAACTTCTCAGAAATGGTGTCTTAAGCATGGCCGATTTCGGGACATGGCCGATTTTTCGCCAAATTTCGAAAATCGAATAAATTCAGTTTACACTATTTTCGGGTTACGGTACTTTTGCCGCTGCGTGCGTTATTATATAGGATCGGACGTAATATAGCCTACATATTGCTATAAGATGGACAATGCTATACGGTACAATGATGTGATATAAGATACCCTGTCTGTGCCATAACATGCAGTGATATGAGATAAGATATACCCTCTGCTATAACATATGAGTGATATAAGATATCAAGTGATATATGACACCCTTTTCATACAACAAAAAAATCTTTTAAACATCAAAAATATGGTTTGACCAAAAAAGTTTTCCAAAACATCCCAAAACATCAAAAATATGGGTTTGACCAAAACAATTTCCAGAACATCACAAAACATAAAAATATGATTTTGGCTAAAGAATTTTCAAAACCATTCCGTAACGTCAAATATATAGATTTGATCAAAAACATTGTTGACAAAAACATCTTAAAAAATCCTAAAAATAAAATATGGTTTTTACCAACAATAAATATCCCAAAAACATCATAAGTCCCGGAAAATAAAAAATACAAGAGACATCTCAATTCCATATAGCTATCAGGCTTAAGTACAGCCCGGGCTATGCCGGGTAGCTCAGCTAGTCCTTAATAAGCCACAATCCCGAGTATATTAGTCTTTTTTTGTTCCATCGGAGCATTTTTCTTTGCTAGTATCTTATTTTAAATTTGCATGATTTGAGTAAATCACTCAGTAAATATATACGGTAACATGCCAGCAAGCGGAAAACAATATTATTTTAAACATCAACATTATCTTTTTTGAACGCGACAAGCTTACCATATTTGTAAAGATCAAGGATTTTCCGCATAAAGATTACGCAATTATTGCATATAATGTACATTTACGATCAGATTCGTAATCATGGCGTTACGTAAAACATTTTGAAAAAAATTTAAGCTTCTGCGACGCCCTGGAACAAAATTTAATTTTCAGTAGAAATATATATAAGTATAAAATTTTACATAACTACTGGGTGTTAAGAAACTGTACAGTCAGAATCGTAATCTTGACTTTATGGAACATATTTGGAAAAAATTCACATTTGCATTGCTCTGGAAGTAAAATAGATTTGAAGTGTAAACTACACATTAACAATGAATGAATAGTGCTAACTTTACACAACTACTGAATGTCGTGAAAACTAACAGTCATAATCGTAATTCTGACGTTACGTGGAACATTTTAGAAAAAAATTAAGCTTCGCAAGGCTCTAGAACTAAAGTTAATTTGCAGAGTGAACTTTACACAAACAGAGCGTAAAGAAGATTTTATTCAGATTCGTAATTCTGATATTACTCTGATATAACGATCAACATTAATGAAAGAACTCAGTCTCTCTAATGGCTTGAAGACAAATAAATATTAGGTATAAACGACTTTAAAGCACTGTTGAGTGTAAAGAGACGCGTTTAAATGGCGTATCACATTTTTTGTGGTACATCTTTAGATTTGACGTTATGTCCAGACTCAAAGCTGGAGAAGTTAAACGAAAAAGCAAGACAGAAGCAAACACACCCAGTTTTTGACTTTACACCTCCCAAAAAAGCTAAATATTGATGTAAACAAACGCAAATGGCTGTGACATGTGCCTGTTAGAAAGTACATCATTATCACTCTATTCGGCCTATCCTGACTTCACAACGGAGAATGTGGCGAACAAGAAAACTGACAAAAACGTATTTTTCACTATCCAATACATTGTAAACTTTAAAAATCTGAACCTAATTCCCCATTGAGTGTAAAAAAGAAAATTTCTGTCGCGTCGCCCATTTTACACCCCCTTATTTCGAACTTTGCACCCCACAAATAACTCAATGATATGTTTTTTCAACGCGGTTTGCTGAAGCGTATAACCTTCAGAAGGTGCTTTATTTCTATTTTATTTAATTTATCTCGGCTGATAAGCGAAAAAGTTGGTAGAGAAATCTTAGGAAAAATCTGTATTTTACACCATCCACTAGAGTACAATGTTAAAACCCCTAGATCGAACTCCTTATTGAGTGTGCAAAAGTTTGCTGGTGAGCTTAAAGTAGCCCTTGAGTCGTAGTATATTTCTGCTCGAACAAATTTTCGGGACTCATAATCAGAGCTGTTAGCAGACCAAATACAGGCCGAAATGTGCCTTTTTACTCTCAGATTCTTTACACTCTTTACAGTGCCACTCTGGAAATAAGTCACTTGAAATAATAAAAGAGCAATTTTGAGCTTTGTCAATTGTCTACATTTAAAAAAACCCGACCTAGCAGAATGCAAAACTGAGTTAGAAAAGTCATGTGAACGACTAAAATTTTAAAAAGTATATGTTATAACGTTACAGTAAAACTTTACACGCTATTACACACCGGATAGAAGTGCAAGAAAATTAAAAATGGCGGTATCTAATTTTTGTATCTATCTTTGAAAAAACCGCACGATACAGAAGTGTCCCGTTATAGCTGAAGGGGTTGACAGATGTTCCAGCTTCCAATGTATTTTTAAATCGTGTTAATTACAGAAAAGTTTTGCTTTTTTATTGTCGATCAAAAAACTTGAAGGGCGTACCCAAAATAAACATGCGAACTTGTCTTAAGCGTCCAAACATAAACGTTAAAAGCCTGGTGCACGATTTCGATTATTTGCGCAAAAGCACTTAATATGCCGCGATACGCTGATGGCAGGTCAAAAAACAGTTCTGTATCGTTTTTTATAGCTCCATCCACTGACACGAAAGAAACTGCGATATAACAAAAAATGTCGCTGCTTAAATTATGGGGGTCTTTCAGATACCAAGAATTCTGTTCGAATGGTGAGAAATCCGAATCGTAGATGCAAACAGCATGGTCGGATCGATCCATCGGGAGGACAGATAAAGAGCTTTTTATGAATCAAAAAATGGCCTCACAAACTTGCAAGTACGAGTATATGCTGAAAATAGAATAGGAACTATATCATTAGTTTGTAATCAATTTCAAGCATTTTGCTTTTTCTCCGGAAAATAATAATAATAATATATATGACCAGACCATACTTGCGCATGGCGCGGGCTGAGATGTGGGTATTACGCCCCTCCTTCGGCCTAAAGATTAGCCAGACAGGTACTGTCCGGCTATTTTGACTTGATGGTACATTTTTTCATTTTATGCATGCTATTAAAGGGCTAAAGTAAATGCTAAAGTTTTTTCTAATACTTTGCGCTGTATTATTACATTGATATGTATTTCACTCAAAAAGCGCTTAAAATTAATTCCCATATTTTATAGCAGCCAAAATAGACTAAAAGTGCTTTAAAAGTGCGGATTTGTCGCGAAAAAATTTTATAGACTTTTTACAATTTTTGTCGTTGAAAATTCGCGAACATTGAATTTACTGCTTAATATTTCCGACATTTTACCTCTGCCTTGCCGACCCTGATCTTGAGAATCTAAGACAAGGACGTTAAATTTTTGTTTATATGATAAAAAATCGTAGAATAATTTTTTTTCCCAAGTCATGCATAAACTTGTTTTTTTATTTAAGTTTTGTTATCATTATTATTATTATTATTTTATTATTAAACCGCAAGGCTGTGATGTCTAAGCGTCGGCGAAGGTTTGAGGTAGTTTGGACCACACTACCTGATGGGTTGGACCCCCTATATTCAAAACACCTCCAACCTCACAGACCCTAAGAATAGACTTTTTACATTTTGTGTCACACTAGATCCCCTATCAAAATATCGTTGCTGCCAAGATATGGTTTGAACCAACAGGATTCGAAATACTCCTATTAGGCCCCAGAACGAAATTTTTGACATTTATTTCGATTAGGCAAAAGCTTCATAGGCTGCCAGCTGCTTACTCGAGCTGGAACTTTGTATTTATTCTTTACTTGAAGCAAATGAATTAATAAATAAATGAGTCAGCGTAAAATAAGCATACCGCTAGGTTCACAAATAGATTAGAATAAAAAATGTTTTACACGTATATCACTGATTTTTTTCATTGAAAAACTTGATGAAAAGATTTTCACCTCGCTAAAAAAGTGGTGACGGATTCGGGATTTTGGGAGAGCCAAATTTTGCGAAGAGTGTAAAAAATTGCACAAAAAATTCGTCTACTATGCTTAAAGTAGCGTTTTTTTGCCGTCTTTCGATAATTATGATCATTTGTGATCCGAAGAAAGTAAATAATCAAATGTTTCCTACGGATAACGCGCAAGATTAGTGCGAAAATCGGCACAAAGCACCGGAAAAATACTCGGGAAATTATTGGAAGAAGTGATGGAACTGCCTAGAAATTTAAAATATCGTGATAAAAAATGGCTAAATTAAAAAAATCTACTCTCTATTGCGCCAGGGCCGGCCTTAGGGCTGGGCCAACTGGGCCATGGCCCAGGGCCCACACGCTGATAGGGGCCAGCATCTGGGTTGAATTCTTTTTAAAAAGTTTACGGTCAGTCAACGAAAACATTAAGCATAAAAAACGCTAGGATATTACTTACATATATTAGACGCCACCAAAGAAAAGACTAAAAGCAATCGATAATTATAAGACCTCTTTGAATTTTGACGATGTTTTTTATCCACACAAATGTTGATCATATTTTATGCTGCCGTTTACATTTTGAATGATAACACAATAGATTATAAATAGTCTTATCGATTGATTCTAGTCTCTTTAGTGGTGTGTATAAGCGTACATGAATTTTTTAGTAACAAGGGCCTATAGCCTGCAATAGTTGCTCAAATTTTTGTGGAACTTGAAAGTTGTAAAGTTGCATTTTCGTGAAATTGCTGTTATGCAATTTTTGATTGAATACATTATATAAAAATAAAGTAAGTGCTTACCATAATGTATGGGAGTGAAATCTTGCAATTTTGAAAAAATATATTACTAAAAATGACCAATAAATTTTTGGGGGCCACCATTTATGCTTTTGGCCGAGGGCCTCCAACTATCTAAGGCCGGGCCTGATTGCGCTCCCTTTTTTTAACGACGACAGGTTGGGTTGAGGGGGCGCCCCTTCCCGCTTCCCTCCGCCCCTGCTAGAAAGTTGTAATATATTTCGCGGTTGAATTTCCGACGGCCCAACTTTCGATCCTCGACAAATCGACGAAAATCGTTGGGCGAACGCCAGCCTAAATTTTTTATAGCCGAACGCATAGACGGGCAAATTGGTCGAAGCGCTGATCATTGAAATGGAATAGAGAAAAAGAACGATTTCGTTGTAGGGCGAAAAAGAGCGCAGTTGGCCCGTTGCCCAAATGACGAAGCTGTAGCAAAACGGCAGCATAGAAAATAATCCAGTGTTTACGATAACGATCCAAAGGTTTTTTGTCAATTGAACTTCTTGCCTGGAAAATAAAACATTTTAGCATATTTATTTGCAATTACGTCACATTTTTTTGTAAAATCGCGGGAAAAAGTAGCTTAATAGAAATATTCGTGGACATTTATATCTTTTACATTATTGCTAAATATGCATGCATATCGAAGCATAGCTGTTCTAGAGGGTTAGGGTGAGCCTAATGTGAAGGTTTTGGTAATTTTTAAGACTGTCATAATTTATTGTGGTCAGTTTCAAGCAATTTTGAAGAAAGTTTCACTTTTTGTGAATTCTTGCAATGTTTTCTTCAAACTTTTAGTGCTGCGCCCTTCGGGGGCGTCCGTCTTCACAAATTTACTAAGTACATGTCTGCCGCTGAATTTGTAGCCTAGTGTTATAAAAGATGAAAATAAAACATTAATAAATAAAATTTGCATCTCAAATTGAAACTTCATTGCTTAATTTATTTTAAATTAAACCTATTCTGCTAGATGCGGTTTTTGAAGAGCTATTAAAGTAATTCAGTCGGTTAATAGTTAATTAATACGAACGCGAAAAAATAGTTAATCGTCACAAAATAAAGAGATGAGCTTTCTTAAAGAAAAAGTAATATCAACTTCCCGTAGATCGATTCCTGTACTCAATTTAGCTTGTGGAAGGGCGAACATTGTAATAGTTTTTTTTATGTTCTACAGAACTACTCTTTGATTTATTCTTCAGAGTTTTTTGTTTCAAATTTCACACTATTTCGCATTTATGTTTATTAAAAAATTTGTAAACGAGAATAAGTGAATAAATAGAGAAAAGCGACATTGTTAGTATTTTGTAGACTGAAATTGAATTTTAAAAGTGAGTATATGGCATGTTTAGCGAATGAAGACTCAATACTAAATATAAATATTGACTCAATTACGATAAGACTGCAATACGCACGTAAAATACACGGTTTTAAAGATTTATTCGAGCTTCAAGAATTTTTCCAAATATAAAAACGTATACCGTGATAGACGATTGTTTGTATATTTTTTGATGAATGATTGAGCCGATCCAATTGGACTTCGATTTCTGCTCCTCTATCCGGAACCTCTCGTATTCGTATCAGCAAGTTAATTTAAGTCAATTTAACTTAATTTGAGTTAATTAATAAATAAATGAATTTTATTTAATTACCAACTTAATTTAATAGACTCAAGCTATTTTTAAATAATTATCCTTCTTTAACAACATTTTGCGGACCATCCACTTCTTTATCTTGATGCTGAGCATAGGAAATAATACCAGCAGTGTCGAATTCAGAATTTTCTGACAGAGAGGCGAAGCCATAATTTTTCCAAGATTTCCAAAAATAATCCCGGAAATCTGTCAATTTCGCAAAAAGTTGTTTCTTTGCGATTTCAATTGCAAGAAATCTTTTTTGGCCCGAATATTGCTCTGAAATTTTCGAGAGTATCGGATATTTTCTATTAAAAATGTGTGTACTCCTTGGACAAATGATGCCTAATGTTATTTAAGAATTCGGTTACGTTTTCATCAAGTTGCACCCATTTTCAGCAGAAATTCGCAAAAAAATGATAGAATATAATATTTTTTAGATTTTAGGCCAATATGTCCACGTTTGGCTAAGGATTTACGTGGCCATCAACCGAATTCAAGGGGGGTTCGATGGTGCGACATAGCCAGAAATAGCACCGTAGGACTCTGGGGGTCCAGCAGACCCCACCCCCAGACCCCACGCCTATATGGGCTGTGGACTATCCTGAACTGATACCTGTAATTCACGTTCTGGAATTCAGATCCATTAGATGCAGTTTTATGCTTCATAATAATTAGTGTAAATATGTAAATGAGGACAGTTAGCATGCTATAAAGGAAGCTTAATCCAAATCGTATTCCAAAATATAGGTACGATGCGACATCTTCTGTGAAGCACATTTGCCTGAAAATAAATTTAAAGAAAATTTTAAAAAAATTAAGGGATATACTAAATTTACTTTAAGGACGATCTTAACTCAATTCACAACTCAGCCCCAAATCGAGAAAATCTGTTTGTCATATCAGGTGTATTAAACAGTAATTAAATGATTTCAATGCTAGTAGTGTATGTATAAAAATCTTTGGAGTAAAATGGAAAGAGAAATTTTTTATGCTCTAAATACAATGTCCTTAATTATATCTTAATTAATTATGCATAATTTGTTAATTGAATATAAGTGAATGCATACATACTTGATAAATTTTGTTAATTATGCCTAAATACGTTCCTAAGTAATTTTTTAAAATATGAAGTAAGTGAAATTAAAATATCTCTATCGCTTACCCAATCAAGCGAAAATACCCATCGTGGATACTGGTAACTGAGCTAGCCACAGTCACAGAAACGCAATGCAGCAAATTTGCCAAGAATATTTGAATGATATAGGGCTTACTAGTCCATTGACGATACTGGTTGAAGAACGCGACGGCAGCGAATCGATCGATTGCTGATTGTAATAAAATGATTCACAGATAGTATTTTCATTTTTTACTGAATCTAAGGATGTTTGTTTTATTTTATTTCATTTATTTTGCGCGTCGGGTTTGATTAAAACCGCGAAATAATAATTTTTGTGGATTTCGGGATGCTTTCGAGCCTTTCTGTATAAAAATTTCGCCTGATCGTATTTACGTCTAATTTTATTTCTTTATTCCTATAAGGACCAACACTTTCTTTCCAAGAAATGACTCGAATCTGCCTATGGTTCTTGGCTGGACTTTCTGAATCAGATATTCATCAAGAACCGAAATCATCTTTAGAATCTGGTATGTCCCATAATATATTTTTTAACATTTTGTACAATTTAGCCCCGTTAGACTCCCAAAGTTTGGTCGCTGTCCATTTATTCTCTGATGATCTATATTAATTAATTACTAGAGAATAATCCTCAGCATTATTTTCGAATATCAATGGGTTCTATAAAATGCAAGCCAAACCATGCGCAATAAATAATATCGTAATTAAGTGACATACGTAGATCTGTTCACCTGTTTATTATAAGAGCATATATACAAACAAATGAATGAATGAACTGAAAACGGAATCACGAAAAATCTGACCGAAAATTAGAAATATTATCGTTTTTCTATTTTTAATTTCGAATTTGTTTGATTCAGTGTCATCCCTTGCTTATCTTGAAATAGAAATATAAGGAAAAAATGAAAGGCACTTAAAAACTGAGCTGGCGAATGGACAAAGATTTGTCAGGTGATTGAAAATTAAAGTGTGACTACGGAAGCAAGCTCCAATAATTCGCAATAAACATAATATGAATATTGAAAATTTTGAAATTGTCCGTACATGATAAAAAACTATTAAGAACTATAATGAAAAATGTTTTAGGCCTAATTTTAATTAAAGGAGCTCAATGCCTGTTGTAGTCGCACAAAAACTACTATAATATCGGTTTAAGAATTTATATTTTATGAGAAAAATTTGAAGAAAACAAAAAATTTGATGTTTATCAATTCGAGGTTTTCATCTCTAGGAGTCTATATTTTTGTCACAAAACCACAAGAAAGCATATTGAAAGTTAGTGGCTCTATTCCCGGATTACCTAAGCTTTCATGAAAATATAGTGTACCTACACAAATGTATCATACCCAAAAGCATAACAATGCTGATAGAAGCTTGTTGACCGTACATCATAAGCAAAGGATATATTTGCCAGATGCATCTTATGCGAGGAACGAGTTGAATATTAGGGCCGATGAATATAGAAATGCGAATCAGCCCACCGATCGCATAGGCGAGACCACGTATTAGATCCGAAGCTTTAAATAAATCACTTTTTAATGAGAAGCTAAAACAGCCACAAATGTAAGCTTAAATTCTATAAATGTAAAAGGCATTTTCGACATACTTAGAATAGTTCATTTATGTAATAATAGCGAATGATATTAATATTTAATAATACGATTATTCAAACAACCATGGCCAGTTCAGTCAAGACAATCATCGTCTTGTTCAGCGAGATCATACTTTATAAAGGATCTTTAATCTTACCCATGTATATTATTTCGAAAAAGACACTTCGTGTTGTAAAAAAGGCAGAAAAACCTGTAGACTTCGTATTCTGATGAAACAATACGTGCCCTTGAGATTCACTTAATTCTTTAAAATAAATACACATTAACAAAAATGTAAGGAATTGATGAAAAAAATATTTTTTTAAAATAAATAAATGACTACACACCTTGCTAACGAATCATTTTATAAGAGCTGGATTGGTTTGAAAATTTGGTTTAAATGCTATAAATAGCATTTAAACAAACTTTATTCCCTGTTTCGGTGCAACATCTAACACTTTTGCCCAAAGAATTACGTTTCCCATCCACTTTTTGCTCTAATTTTGCCTACCTCGCCTTAATCTCTTTTTAGGAACCTAGACCACTCAAACTCTGAGCATGTCTGTTTGTGGAGAATTCGGATGATTGAAGGAAGTTGAAATTTGGAAGGCGTTGATCTTTAAATCGCCTTATATTCGCGAAAATGTCTAACTATAAAATTCGAAATCTTGCCTGCCAAATTTTTGAAATACAGTTATGCTTGGAACCGAAATATAAGCTAGACAACGATTTTTAAATAAACACGTGGGAGAGTAGTAATCCAACCATGCCCTCCACAACTCGTAGTGCTATGTATGAAATTCTTAAGATTTTTGATTAAATTTTTGTTGTTTGAAAAAATATACCAGCGAGCGCGGAGAGCAAATAAAATTCTCTGCTACGCAAACTTTTGTTGAGGAAAATAGTGAAACCAATGAGAAAACTGGCAGTAATCGCTCCAAATCCGCTGACTGTGTATAACGAAAATTGAATTAGTCTTAGGCTTCTGATGTAACTCGGAATTACAAAGGAAGTCGTTGCGTTTCCAATTGCTATTGTCGCATTCATCGTACCACTAAAAAATGGATTTAAACGGAAAAAATAAGCTTGTTCCAATCAAAAACAAAAAAACTTAAACCTAGGGACTAATACAAAATAAAATTTTTTGGCGTTGCAGAGTTATCGTTAATCTGATTACAAAATCATGCCAAACTTAAATGATTACTAAAATCCAGAAAAATTGAAATATATATAATTTTGATACTCGTAAGAACGGTAGGTGTAGTTTTTGAAAGCGTGTCGCGTACGAAAGCTGAAATTTCATAGTCTTATAGATTTGGCTGCTTAAATTAACTGATTAAACTTGTTTAAAATACGGATTAAGCTGTTCTAAAAAATTTTTTTCTTCACAGAAAATATAAATTTAGGCGAGTTTATATAAATCGCCTGAAGCTTTTTTGCCACATGTACATTAAAGACGTCAAAAACGAAGAATTACTCGATATCCGGATGCAACAAACGACCAAATCCGGTTGCGAATAATTATTGCAGAATTTTTATAAGACCTTATTTCATATATAAAAAATATGTCATTCCGAAAAAATAAATATCGGTATTGTGGATTACCTGATTGAGTGGGTAGGTATATCAATTTTCGGTAGTTTATTTACAAACTTCTATTGAATTCTTTGATTCTTTTGAAGCTCTTTCTAAATCTGATTGTCATAGGATTACTATAGTAATAGTTAATATTTTTACTTGACCAACTAAAGATGTAATATGGGGTTTAAGGTGGTCTAGACTAGGCCATAGATGCACAGGAAAGCCGATCTGGTGGTGAGGAGGGTCAGCCGGTTTGCGGCGTCAATAATGAGCTTTTCTAGGTCAAAATGACCTCAAAAACTGGCATAGGCGTTAAAATAGTTGTAAAACTACGTTATTTCTAAGTTTCTCGTCAATTTGAAACACTTTTATAAGAATACTTTCAGTTTTCACTTGTTAATTTTGCCTTTTCTAGAAGAAATTTCTAATTTTTTTATTTTATGGGTCAACCCCTACACTTCCCACGTGCAGGTCTGGTCTATAGACTAGACACACAGGAGGAGAAATGGAAATTTCTTAGAATAGATACAGGTAGAAAACGGCTAAAAATAAATTAAAATCAGAATTTTCAAGTAAAATGCTTTAAATTGACTAGTAACTGGGATTTAGATTAGCTTTACGCTATTTTAGCAAATGTTTATACCCGCTTCAGACAATTTTAACTCAAAATAGCTAACTTTCTAACAGAACAGTCATGGTGGGCATCTACGATTACTACATCTCTACATATAGGAAACACGGACCTAAAAGGGAACCGTAAGATAATCACTGTATCCGTAGATGTAAAATAAAATATATTTGCGCAACAATTTTGCGACCTACGTGCAAAATCAAACTCTAAATAGGAAGAGATTTTTTTGTGCACTAATAATTTAGTGGTCGGTCTAGAATCCTCCTACATAAAATGATTTCTTCACCGACACAGCATCGGAATTTAAGCAATGTCACACTGCAAAAACAATTTTTAAATAGGTCGCATGTTCCATCTGAAATTAAGCCCTAGACTGCTTTTATGCAGTCCCAGACGCTTTATTACCCTTCTGCAATGCACACAACAGTTTTACAACTTAGGCAAGCAAAAACGCAAGTTAAAAAATGTCGATGTACAAAGTAACACTTACATACACACATTTCCCTACAATCAATTACATGCTCCTTTATTACGACAATTGCTGAGCTACCCGGCGATGCCCGAGCTGGACTTAGGCCTGATAAACTATGTGGAATTGAGATGTCTCTTGTATTCTTTATTTCCTGAAACTTTTGATGTTTTTGGGATATTTCTAAAAATAATTGTTGGTAAAAACCATATTTTATTTTTTGGATTTTTTTAAAATGTTTTTTGTCAACTATTTTTTGATCAAATCCATATTTTAGACGTTACAGAATGGTTTTGAAAATTTTATAGCCAAAATCATATTTTGATGTTTTGGGATGTTGTAGAAATTTTTTTGGTCAAACCTATATTTTTAATGTTTTGGAATGTTTTGGAAAATTTTTTTGGTCACACCATATTTTTGATGTTTTCAAAATTTTTTGTTTGTTGTAGCAAAGGGTGTCGTAGATCACGCGATATCTTATACCACTCAAATGTTATAGCAGGGGGTATCTCCTATCTTATATCACAGCTTGTTATGGCAAAGACAGGGTATCTTATATCACATCATTGTACAATATAGTATTAACCATCTTTTAGCATAATGTTGGCTATATTACATCCGATCCTATGTTATAACGCACGCAGCGGCAAAAGTACCATAACCCGGAAATATTGTAAACTGGATTTATTCCGATTTTCGAAATTTAGCAAAAAATCGACAATGTCTCGAAATCGGCCATGCCTAAGCATAGGGACGCCTTCCGCTTCACGCTGTACGTTTTTTTGATCAAATCCATCTTTTTTTACGTTACAGAATGGTTGTGAAAATTTTTTAGCCAAAATCATATTTTTGATGTTTTGGGTTGCTCTGGAATTTTTTTGGTCAAACCCATATTTTTGATGTTTTGGGATGTTTTGGAAAATTTTTTTGTCAAAGCATATTTTTGATGTTTTAAAAATTTTTTGTCTGTTGTAGCAAAGGGTATCATATATCATGTGATATCTTATATCACTCATATATTATAGCAGAGGGTATCTCCTATCTTATATCACTGTATGTTATGGCACAGACAGGGTATCTTATATCACATTATTGTACCATATAACATTGCCCATATTATAGCATTATGTGCTTTTTTTGCTTATAGGCTTCATTCGAAAGCAAATACGCCATCTTCATTTTCTTGCAACTGCAGGATGATCCTGTTCCATCTGCAGGCGCCACTGGCGTCTGTCATGCGCTATAGTAGATAAAATTTGAAGTCATTTGTTTGTGAATTGTTTCTGGTTGAGGTTGAAGGGGGCCAAGGGTTCCTTGGCTTCTTTCATGAGTAATCGCTGCATTTTCTTTCTGGCGCAAACCTATGGGCGGTTCCATCCGGGTTCCGTCACGCTCCTGATTGTTATTCCAGGAAGGTGGTTTTCAGGTATTCATATAACGTGACTAAACCATTTCCATCGTTTCAGTCTGACTAGGCAGGAGATTGGTATTACATTACATCTTCTTCGGATCTCTTTGTTGTTGACTAATAACGGGAAGTGGATCCCAAGATGCGCCTCAGACAACAATGGTCAAAAACCTTCAAATTTTTACAGTCCGACTCCAGCACAGGCCATGTTTCGCTAGCATAAAGTATTGTTAGTCTCACAGTAGCACAGTAAATCCGGACCTTGGTTTAAATTAATAAGAACATTGAAAACATTGGATGGTCGTTTTATACAGATCTTATTCTCCTCAGACGCTCCACAAGGTCTTGTGACCTGGCTGCCAAGGTATGTGAAGCAGTCTACTTTCTCGATTGGAGAGTTGTCTATATGTATTTGGTCTGCTGGATTATTGGAGGCCGCTTGCAGATATTTTGTCTTAAAAGCATATATTTGCAGACCAATTCTTCCAGATTCAGCTATGATTCTATCCATCATTTCTTGCAAGTCATTTGCTGAGTTTGCTACTATTGCAACATCATCAGCAAAGGTTAAGTCGGTGATTTGTACCCCTGAAGGGTATAAGGTGATCCCACCTGGTTTGGTGTCAAGTGCATTTTTCAGAATAAAATCCATGCCCAGGATGAACAGCAGGGGTGATAAGATGCCATCTTGACGTACTTCAGATTGTGTCATGAATCTTTCGCTATAGTCTCCATAAGCTCGAACCTTAGAGGTTGTGGTTTTGCATAGGGCTTGCATGATTCTGCATACTTTGAGTGGTACGCCATCAGATGTTAATAGTAACCAGATTTTTTCCCGTTGTATGCTGTCAAATGCCACTTTGAAGTCGATATAGGCAATGTGAATATCTCCTCGGAATTCATATCTTAGCTCTAACAGCTGTCTCAAAGTAAAGATTTGATCTATATAGCTATACCCTGGGCGGAAACCAGCTTGATTTTCTCGTGTCCCTTTGGTTCCGTTCTAAGAGAAAGCGCTTTAAAAGGATCCTTTCTGGCATCTTATAGATTACATTTAGCAAAGAAATGCCTCTGTACTTGCTGCATAATGACTTAGACCCTTTCTTATGGAACGGAATAAATATAGCTTCACCCCAGTCTTCAGGCCACTGCGTTTTCAGTGTACAACAATGATTTTTGGGTTAATCTGAAGAAATACAAGTAACCAGACATTGCCACATATTGCATTAAAGAGAGCGTAGAATTCTCTAGCTATTTACCAAAAAAATTTTTAAAATATATTGAAACCACAAAGAATAATGAATGAAAACGTCTTAAACTACAGTAATTTTCAAATATGGCTGCCTACATGGCCAAAAATGAAAAATGCGAATTCTTTATCGAATCAGGCAATTGAGTAATCATTCAAAAGCTCTTTTTACAGGCTTTTTGAATTGGGCTCAAACATTTGGTAATATACAGTCTATGGCGTGTAATAAGCATAGCTTATGGGGGCAGCCATATTGGAAAAAATTTAAAATGCGTTAGTAGAGTGAAGGGCGGGCTTAGAAGAAAAACCAAAAAATGGAGAATTCAGAAGATGTTGAAACGCAACTATTTTGCCAGTTTTCAGCATAATATCACAAACTGGTGAGAAATGAGGCCATGTTCAAATTTCAGCCGTTTTTGCTATGTGGCTTACTGTAGCTATAAAAAATTAAAAGTTTTTTTTGGCAAAATGGTTTCATTTTTTTATTTTGCATTCAAAAAACTTTACTTTTTTGAAATCGTTCTGGCGGTTCTTGAGATTAACTCAAAAAACTATATCTGACACTTCAGCTTCATTAGTGGTTTTGTGTGGTTTCACACTAAGTTATGTTTATTAACTAATAGATTACCATAGAAGCAACTGTATAAAATAAAAGATATATCATTTGAAAGGAAATTTAATTCTCTTCAACATATTTGCTCAGTCATTTCACTATCTTAAAGCTATGTAATGCTGCATTTGCAAATGTAAAAATTTTTCTAAAATCAGTGAAAACGCTGTGAGGCATCTTTTCTTGTGCCCATATTGCCTTGAATAGGTTTTCCAGACGCGGGAGAAGCAGTGGCAGAGCAGTCTTGTACAGCTCTGGGGTAAGTTCATCGGGCCCGGCTGCTTTCCCACTCTGTAGACATTTTACTGCTTTCTCAATCTCTGTTGAGCTGGGTGGATCTTGGGCTATGGTATATGCTGCAACAGGCTGGGAATTGACCAATGTTGTAGGGGCATGCAATAGCTGTGGATTCAAGAGAATATTAAAGTGATTTTCCATTGCTTGAGCTTATCATCCCGGCACCACAAAGGATGCCCATTATTGTCCATGATGACATTACTAATAGGAGGTGAATACTTTCTTGCAACTTTCTTCATCAACTGGAATAGTTTCTTTGAGTCACTTAGATCTCTTGCACGTTCGAGCTCTGCTGCTCTTTGGTTCCAATAAAGTTCTTTATCCCTTCTAGCCTGTCACTGGACATCATGAGCAAGGCTTCTAGCCTTTGGCAGGTATTTTTGCGCCAGGGCACACTTCCTTTGCTCTGATAGCTCAATTGCCTCTGATGATAACCAGTCTTTAGAAGTTTTCTTCATGAATCCGAGACTTGTTGTTGCAGCTTGGTGGATGCTTCTTCTAAGTTTAGTCCAGTAGAAATCTATTATTTGGTCCTGGCTTGCGTTTAACGAGGCAAGGTTCACATTGCATTCGGACTGGGCTGATTCTGGACATTTAAACTTAATTATATCGAATTTCTTGATTGGTGGCAATTTTTTGTACTTGGCTGGTTCAAAATTGATAGTTGCAAGAACTAGGGCATGGTCTGTGATGACATTTAAGCCCCAGCATGAGCGACAGTTGGTTAATGGGCCTCTGTGGGATTGCCTGACCAAAATGTGGTCAATTTGGTTCCTTTTATGTCCATATGGTGTGACCCATGACTGTAGGTGCCTAGTTTTCGGGCAAAAAAAGGTTTTAGCTAGCATGAGCCTGAAGGATGTTACCAGATTGGATAGCAGGGAACGATTTCGACAGGTTGTGCCTATTGCATATGGTCCAATAGCTGAATTTCTGCTATCGGGGCTAATCTGGGCATTGAGGTCGCCTGCAATAATTAAATAGTGCTTCTTAGGCACTGTGTAGATTTCATCTTCAAGCAGCTGATAGAATTCTTCAGCTTCTTCATTAGGTGAGCTGTTTGTTGGAGCATAAACAGATATTATAGTGACGTCTATTTGTTTTAAATGCAAATGTAAGGTGCGAAGGCATTCATTTATTGGCTTCTATGTAGTTATAGCATCAGAGAGCTTTGATGAAACTGCTATCCCTACACCATGATGTACAGCATAGTTTGTTGGTCCACTAAAAAACAGTTCGAAGCTGTTCTTTGAAGAAGGGACCTTTAATATAGTAGTACCACTATTGGGTAGTCTGGCTTCAGAAATGCAACAAATATCCACTTTTTGGTCGTCTAAAGTCTCGGCATGTAGTGGTTGCTGACCTGTTTGCAATAAGGTGCGAATATTTAAGGCACCAATGTAGAGTGGCCCTGAAAAGGGCCGTTGGGATTGGGTTGGCCATAAAAAGGGCCATTGGGATTGAGGTGGCCCTGATGGCCGTAGCAGTTTATGCATCCTTAAATTTGAATTTGAGCTGCTTGTAGAGTACATGATCGTTGTTGGTTGCCACAGACACTGTAGCATGGTCGGGGCTCCTTTTGTTGTACTGATCATGAAGATTTTCAGATAGATACCGCAAGGGGTCGCCACTGCCAAGGGGTCACGCTTAGTCCACGGCTTCTTTTTCATTATATTTGAAGCAATCCTATTAGCCATAATAGTGGTAGTGAGCCACTTTCTGGTATAGGACTTCCTTCATCCACCACCCAGAGGACCCACCACGTAGCTGTCATAATACCGGTCGGCGGAGCATTATGTAGGCTATATTACGTCCGATCCTATGTCATAACGCACGGATTGGCAAAAGTACCGTAACCCGAAAATAGTGATAA
This sequence comes from Mermis nigrescens, assembly GCA_036768485.1. NCBI lineage: Eukaryota > Metazoa > Nematoda > Enoplea > Mermithida > Mermithidae > Mermis > Mermis nigrescens. The sequence goes on from JAVLUZ010000802.1 coordinate 96,256, forward strand.
ACTGAATTTATTCTGATTTTCGAAATTTGGCGAAATTTCAGCCATTTCCCGAAATCGGCTATGCTTAAGTATATGGACGCCCCCGCTTAACCCCTGTACAGGGTGCATGGGTGAGGTTAGTGGAATTTAAATGTCGCTACTACATCCTCAGCCGGTAGGCCGAGCTCGGGCCCAAACGTCAGCCCACCAAGTTTTATTGGGCCGGAGCCAACCCCAAACATTCAAACACTCTTTCACCAATATATAGTAAATTATAATTTATAGTAATAATATAATTATTATTCTTTTAAACAACTTATGTCAATTTATAATAAAATCGGAATTAATAATTAATGTTTTATATAATTCGAATATAGGACAATAAATAATTAAATGTTATAGGTAAAAATTATATCAAAAGTTTAATAAATTTGAACCGGACATGTCGTCCCACTGGACCATTTCTCCTCTTAAGACCGCCCTTCTGAGTCAGAACGATTTCGCTGAGCCCAATTTTTTCTGCTAACTACTAAGACTCAAGTATCTACCACCGTTTCAGAGACAGTAATTTTTATTCTTGCAGAACCTCCTAAGCCTGATGTACACGAAATTTTATTTTTTGAAACGTATGTGTCATGCATAAACAACAAGCAAATATTGGGGAGGTTTAGACAAAATTGCGAAAAATGTTGGTAGCATATCGAATTTAGCCAGGGTCTAAACCACCCTACACCATTATGCGGAGTACACCTTGTCCACAATTGTAAAATTTTTCGTATATATTTGTCGTTCATCAGTCATCACCATACGTGGGCAGTAAGATAAATCCAGGATGAGTAAAATTGCCAAAAATGTTACTAAAATAGATTTCTGGAGGTCAACAGTAACATGGGATAGGGATTTTAACTTCTGGGTACAAACCCCCCACGCCCACGTGTGGTCTTTGTTCTAGTGAGATAAATTGATGATTGAACAAATCTTGATTATTAAGTATTATTTTCAAATTTTTAGACGTGACAAAGTGGTGTACGCCAAATAGAAGAACTACAGTTGAATTATACTGAAATTTTGTCAGCGAGGCAAGCGGTATTCATTGAAACTCGAACAGTAGCTCGCATAACTCAATTAGTCAGTCGTGGGTATGAGGAACTGACTACCTATGTGTATGCTCGAGTATATATATATATATATATATATATATATATATATATATATATATATATATATATATATATATATATATATATATATATATATATGTATATATATTAAATGTAGGTACATGTAATAGGAGACAGCGCGGTTCTCCTTCCAAAAGTTGGTCGTCCCCCTTAAACCAGAAAATTGTTAGCACCCTCATTTTTGTAAAAATTATTTTTGGCCGCTTTTAGGTGCTTTCGGCCGTTTTTGTCTAACAATTGTAGTTCATGTACCTCCGCCCCCTAGAAACAGCAGGGATTCCTTACCAAAAATTTTGAGCCATTGTATGCAGGAAAGAAGAAAAATAAATCGAATCCATTTTATTCAAAATGTAGTGTAGCTGGTTTTATTATTAAAACGGGCAGCTAGCAAGAATTATAAAAGAATTTTTCTTGTAATAGTCGTCAAACGAGCCTTTAATTAACAAAAGATATTGCTGATGATGAGACTGCTTATTTTCTTGTGATTTAGCTGAGCTTTGAGCGCTAACATGGCTAGTTTCCGGTGTGTCAGATTGATAAGGTGCTCTGGCTGATTCTACGGTCCTTGTGAAGAGTGTGTGTACTACTCGTGAATTCGGCAAGATAGGCGGAGGGACTTAAATGCCAGTGTTTTCCTTCTGAAGTGCGCAATACAGTTCGTCAAAGTTGTCTTCGAGAATGGCATAAAAATCGAATGTAAGTGCTGACAAGAGCGCACTTGTGAGTGTGGGATTAACATAGAGCGTAGGGACGGTTGAGACTGCGCTTGAGAAGAAAAAATAAGCAAGCTACTCAAAATCGATTGCTACTTTCTTCTCAAAAAAAATGGAGCTACCTGGGCTCCGTTGCATAAAACTCTACAAGTCCTACAAGCTACAAGTTACAAGTGAAATCCGTTGCATAAAACTTTTTGCTACAAGCTACAAGCTACAAGTTCTACAAGTAACTTTCTACTAGTTCTACAATTGTAAACAGTACAAGTGACCGTTGCATAAAAAATAAATGCTAATAGCTACAAGTTCTACAAGTGCTACAAGTGCTACAAGAGATCTACAAAAATTCTACAAGTTGTACAAATGTAGATTATAAGTTCTACAAGTCCTACAAGCTACAAGTTCTACTAGTAATCGTTGCATAAAACTCAGAACTACAAGCTACAAGCTACAAGTGTGAACTACGCTAAAAAATTTTTTCTACAAGACCTACAAGTGAATCCGTTGCATAAAACTACAAGTGCTACAATTGTAACAAGCGCTTAGTTTCTTTACTATGCGACTGTTTACAAGTAAAATTCGACTTGTAATTTTGATTTTTGTGCGCATGTTTTGCATAAATGGATTTCATCGATAGCAGTGAAGGAGAAGAGGATAATTTTACTCTTTCTGTACACCGTACGAGGACATTCAGACCGCGAATCAACTTCGATAGATTATTATGCGAAAATGTTGAGCGATTTCGCTTATCGGACGACGATGTAGAAAAATTGGTGGATTTAATTAGCCCCTTCATAAAGCACAAAACTAATCGTAATCATGCATTGTCACCCATGCAACAAATTCGATTGAGTTTAAGATATTTAAGCTAGTAACTCATTATATAGTGTTGTGGGTGATGCACATGGTGTGCACAAATCTACAGTTTGCAGGACCGTATCCCGTTTTATTCGAGTGGTAAATGCAAATTTGTTTCATGTTGTGGACTGGCCAAGCAACAATAACGATAAATTGAATATTCCGAAAAAATTTTTTGAAAAAGGCGGAATGCCATCAGTTTTTGGAGCGGTTGACGGAACGCAAATAAATATACAAAAGCCTACTAAAGACGAAGAACAATACATAAATAGACACGGCAATCACTCTATAAACGCAATGCTAGTGTGTGGTCCAGATTTGAAATTTTACTATTTATCGGTCAAACGGCCAGTTTCGGTCAACGATGCTAGAGTTTTCAGAAACAGTTAATTGAAGGCACGCCTACATTCAGGCAAGTTTTCCAAAAAAAGTATTATATAGTTACAGAAAGCTGAAGAAAAATGTTGAAAATATTTTAGGCAATATTTCCCGAATTGAAGAAGACTGCTAAATAAAGACGTTTTGAATAAAAAAATCTTTATGCTTGCAAAAACAGTCTGCATCAGTCCATCTTTATACTAAAACAAAATTTTTTTAGTCAGCTACTAATTTTTGTTGAATAAAGTTGGGGAGCACAATTCAGAAAAATGCAGCTAGAGCTAAAATACAGGGTGGCCCACTTGTCTGTACCCGATTTCAAATTTGAATAATTTAACGCGCACTTTATGAATTTCTTTAAAAATTAAGCACATAATATAACAACCATATGAATTTTGTTTTGCAAATTATTTTTGCAGAATTTTGATTTGCTGTTATACTGTAGCTATTTCTGCAAAAGGTACTATTTTCAGATTACGCGCATATCTATCAAAGGGTTGATATCACTTCTGATTTTGTAAATGTTTATTCAAATGAGTTCAAATTTTATCACCTCAGGAAAAACATTAGAATGCAAGTATGATAGCAGTTTTGACATTTCATTAACGGTAACTTTTAACGTAATTGCTACAATATTCAAAAAATGTGTGTAAACGTTCGCTATGTTCGATAGTTTTTAATCAAATTTCTACCGTAACTTCACCACAGATTTTAGAGTTCTATTAAAATTTGAATCGTGGAACACTTATTTGGTACACCCTGTGTAGTAAGTAAAAAATTTCGGTGCTGCGCACCGATTTAAGCATTCGTGAATTTCAACGTTTTTTGATCAAAAACATTTAATGTTTCAAGAAAAATATTCAATCTACGGGTGACAACTTCTGAAACGTTATCAAACCACGTTTTTGATGCCCGGACGTCATTTTTCACCAAAAGTTTTACTTTTTTCTTTTTGGGGCAATGTTCCACAATGTGGAGACAGTTTTAGACACCTTTTCGAATTGTAGAAAAAATTTCTCATAAAGAAGCACTGTTAAGAGTACAATGTACGTATTAATGCACAAAACCCCAAATATCAAACGTTGGAAAAGGTAGAAACGAGTGTAAGCATTGTGAGATTTGTTACTGCAATATTGTGTTAAAGAACGACCCATTTAAGGTTGGAAGCCTGTTTCAAATGGTGTCTTGCTCGGAGACTCAGCATACTCTAACTCCGACTACTTGGTTACACCGTTGCTAAATCCTATTACATTAGCTGAGAGGAAGTATAACTCTGCACACGTTCATACTCGACGTTTCATCGAATGCGCTTTTGGAGTATTGAAACAGCGGTTTCGATGCTTGTTGGGCAAGATTCCTATGTCTCCAGAAAATGCTGCGGAGGCAATCAAATGTTGCGTAATCTTGCACAACTTTATCGTTAAGCAAGACGACGTGGACATACAAGCTGCCGAGTTGCACGGGGAGCGTGTGGACCAAAACATTGAAAGTGAGACTGAAAGTCTCGATTCTACAAATGAAGTTTCGAAACGAATTCAGCTAATTGAATTGTTTAATGCTTAATTTGTTGCGCATCCATCTAATAAAGTATGGACATAACGTATAACGTGGCGCTTATGCATGTTAAGACCCATCTAAAATTTTCGAATTTCACTTTTATCAATATTCAAAATGCAAGTTAATTATGCATAAACAGCATCACATCTCAAAAATTCATGCATCGTACTGCAAATATGTGTTTTGAGTCGGGGCAGAAGCCGAACGATCGTAGTCAAAAACGCCGAGAAAACTCCCTACAGGCTGCAGGGGTTGTTGGGTGGCTTGTAATTTTTTGACCTCGATTTCCAGCTTTTGGTTTTGCAACGTCCAGTTTCGGTTTCGGAGCTCCAACTCCTCAATCTCTAGCTCCAGCTTCCGTTTCTTTAAATTCATAATTTCTTCCCCCTTTGAACACGATGCTTCACGAGAACGTTTTTTTGATGCCGGGGTTGGCTTTTTTGAAGTCGCAGGAACAGCTGTATGCGTATTTATAAAACTTAGTCGAAGCATACTTATCTAGTATGCATGAATATCGAAAAATAGATTTATAAAAAGTGGTTTTCCAGTGTTTCAAACAAATCCACATATTTGTTCTTAATCAAAATTTAAGAAAATTCACATTTTTTTATTCTGTTTGAAATAACCGTATTATTTGAAATATGCAAGAACTCGAGGTGTGGTATGCATCGAATCACCTGTTTTACAATACCGTAATGCAAATTGTAACTTAATAGCAGGCAGCATGAGCTGATGCAAAAATTTCCAAACTTTTCAGTTATTTGCGCCGATAAATACTAAAAAATCTTAATTTTAATAAAATTTCAAATTTTTTTATTTTTGTTCTTTAAATTGGAAATGATACGGGATGATTAATGTCCAGAAACAATGTTATTTTTCATCCCCCCTTTGCTTGTTTTATAGCATACTTTGAAATGTTTTAAAAATTTAGGGTTTCATCCCCCCAGAATTTTGGTGCTGCACATGTATTATTATCACCCAATTCTTGACAGATTTCGATTCAAATTTCTAAGTCTGATGCTGCTTGAATTCACGAGGTGCATTTTGAACCTTATAAACCTTATTTTAAAAGGTCTAAAATGCAAAATTTTCCGTGGTTTTGCTCCGATAGCTTGAGCCTGCCACCCCTGACCCCCCTGTTGTATATAACTCGGGTGCTCCGCTTAAGCAAAAACTTGCTGCCCAAATAAGTTTATGTGGAATTATGGAAAAAATTCGAAAAAACGTTTAAAATTTTCGGATTTTTTGAGGAAATCGTCACTAGAAAATAAACTCCAATGCTTCTTTAGATGAAATACCTTACCTTTCAATTCATTTAGCCCATTATGTCGATTTTTCCTACAAATTTAGAATTTTTTATTTTTTTAAATTTTTCTGGGGGGTTAGGACTCAGGAGTCAGGACCATACATGCACAGGACCATAATTCTAGGGGGAGAGGATCAATCCAAAATGGTTGGAAAAAGGGGTAAAAAAGCCCTACACGCGTTACAAACACCGTTGTCAGACGTTTCTCAATGTCGTTCATCTTTTACAACAATTTTTTCGCAAGAAAAATTCGAAAAAAGTTCAAAATTTTCGGATTTGTTGTGAGGAAAATACCCCATTAATTTCTATTGCTATGAAACAACGTACCTTTTATTTACATTTTGACCGATTAAGTCATTTTTTTAGAAATCTAGAAATTTTTCTTTTTTCAAAAATTTTCATGGGAGTGGGGGGGGTCCGGGTCAGGCCTTGGGGGGTTCAGGAGCCCCAAACCCGCTCTCCCCACGTGCATGTATGTTGTTGACCCCCTAGCCAAAACAACTGTTCTTGCGAATGATTGCTCGTAAAGTTCTGTGCTAAAAATTAGTACCTTCCGTTTCAGTACAGAGTCCCTGAGATTCCCATGTTTCTGATGTGTCAAGTCCGTCTATGACGGCCGAATTGTTGCCGATTATGTCGATAACTAAGTCGTCAACTTTCGTTGGCTTCGACTTTTGTCCGCCGGATGCACCCGTTGCTTTGTTCGCATCTTTTTTTGCAACTGCGTTTTTTCGTAAATTTGGCCAAATCGTATCTCGGATATACGACCAATCTTTTTTATCCGGAAGCGGATTGAATCCGTGTATAGTTTTACAGTCTGCCAGAATCTGCTTCCAAACTTTGATCTTTTCATCTTTCGTAATAGTTGTGGAAAATGAGCCGAATAGTACGTCTTTGCTATCTTTTATCAGCGAAAGTAGTGCATATTTTTCGTCTTCGGACAATACCATTTCAAATCGATTGACGTTAGTGCCGGCGTGGTCCAAAACTGACCCACAGTCTCAAGGCTGTAGTCTATGTATCTTTTTTGGAGAAATCTTGCCACGGTAATCAGAAAAATTTTATTCCTAAAACAGGAATTTCGTGAAAACAACCTAAGTATACTTATGTGTGTAGAGCATAAGTCAGCCGACAGTATGCAATGCAAAAATAGTTACTTCAGCTCGATCATGATTCGTCAGTTTTTTTTAAAAGTTGCTCTTATTTTATAGCGCGTTTTCACAGTTCAAAATCAATGGATTTCAATAATCCTAGTAAGGCAGTTTGCATAATCAAAAGCAATAACTCATGCATTAAGAGAAAGCACAGCTTTGAGACTCAGGATACAGTTTTGGACTAGAGGCTAACTTGAATTTCTCATACACTGAGCTACAATTGTATAATTTTTTTTATGCAACGGCGACTTGTAGAACTTGTAAATGTCCTTGTAGAACTTGTAGGTTTAATCGCATATTTTGTGCGTGAACTTGTAGCTACAATTGTAGGACTTGTAGACTACAATTGTAGAACTTGTAGGACTTGTAGACTATGCACTTGTAGAGCTTGTAGGACTTGTAGACTACAAGTGTAGAACTTGTAGAACTTGTACGCTACAATTGTAGAACTAGTAGAACTTTGTAGATAAATCACCATACTAATGTGTTGCTACCATTGTAGAACTTGTAATTTAAACTTGTAGAACTTGTAAACAACTTGTAGGACTTGTAGGATGGGAATTTTTCCTTTTTACTTGTAGCTTGTAGATAAAAAATTTTTATGCAACGGTTCCTTGTAGAACTTGTAGCTTGTAGAACTTGTAGGACTTGTAGCTTGTAATTTTTTTATGCAACGGGGCCCTGGTGATCTTGTGCCACCTTGATAAATGGTGCTACATTAATTGTGGGTTTGAAATTTCTGAGCCGGCGATCAGTATTGACTAGTGCAGCAGACGTTTTGTTATCAAAGTCGAAACAAAGAGTGGTTAATGATTTGTCAAGAAGCAAAGCTCGCAATGCTCGTATGATTTCTACAAGCATATTTAAATCGAACGAGCACAGTATTCCATCACTACGGCAAACACTAATGCTATCGTAAAAAGGACCTTTTCCTGGACTTTTGTAAGCATTAGTGAATCGCCGTTTGACATTCTCACCTACTACCTCCTTGTATCGAGTCACGTGAATCGATAAGACCCCTGGAATGCGGCGATCGTCACGGACGATCATACACACATCATCAGGCTCCATATCCTTCGTTACGTAGAAAATTCGGCATTCAACTGGGCGCCGATTGTATTGTAAAAGCCATTTTTGATTCGTAGCTGGTGTGTAGATTGTGATCTTTTCGTGTGTAGCGCCATCATCTTCTTCGCCATCATCTTCGCCATCCATACATATTGAGCTTTTTGCCAAGTAAAGTGCAACGAAATGTGTGGATAATTAAATGAAAATTAATTAAATAAATTATTAATATAATCGCTCGGTGTGATAATTACTTTAATTTATTACAGCTTCGAAGATTATATGAATGTGTGGGATTAGCTATTATTTTTATCTGTTTTTTTAAGCTTTTATATTCGTCGTTTCGTGAAGTGAATGATTTCATTTTTTTGAGCAATTTTAAGTCGATTAACGTGTATCCATTCATAAGATTTCTTATCAGGAAGGCGTAGCAAAACTATTATGTAATTAATTTGCATTATTTAAAAGGGACCTTTCCAAGGATGCAAAAATTTGGGTGATTGGCCACTCTGTATCGCAGGAGAAAACTTATAGAACCAATCTCCGATAGAGACTGCTGAATGCTTACTCTTTTTATCGTGATATTCTTTTTGATTTTTTTGAGCTCTTTTACAATATTAATGTGTGCGATAATTTGTGAGTCATTTAGAAAACGAGCAACTTCTGTTACATAATCAGATAAATCAATTTTATAATTTGAGGCCGCCTTTCCTTATATCAGGCCAATCTCCACAACAAGTTTCGGATTTCTTCCATAGATGATTAAAAACGGTGAAATGTTTGTAGATTCGTGTTTTGAGGTATTATAATCGAAAATGGCAAATGGGAGAAAAACAACCCAGTCTTTGTGTTGCGAATTTAAATACACCAATAAAATCGAAATTATTGTTTTGTTAAAACGCTCTACAAGACCGTCTGTCTGTGGGTGGTAGGCAGTAGTGTTAATTTTGTGTACTTTACAAAGTTTATATAATTCAGCAATTAAATTTGACATATAGTTAGTACCACGATCAGATAATAATTGTGAGAGTGCCCCATGTCGCAAAACTACTTCCTCCATAATACAGTGAGCAAGATTTACCGCTGAAGCGTTAGGCAAGCAAGACCCCATAACATATTTAGATAAATAATCAGTAAAAATTATTATGTCTGTGACGACTCGTTCAAAAGGACCTCCTACGCTAATAGGTACTAGTTCTGCACGCATATGCATGTGTGGAGACTTGCGTGATAAGCACTTTTTACAATTTTCACAATAATTTTTTAAATCGGCGTACATTTGAGGCCAAAAGGAACGTTCCTTAATTTTTGCATACGTGCGTTTAAAACCAAAATGACCAGAGAGTGAGTCATCATGACAAGCTGATAAAATAACTTCATGTAAGCTTTTCGGTATGACTATTAGTTTTTCAAGTCTTTTACTGTGTGGTGAGCCAACAAAATATAATATATTATCTTCGATTACGTACTGACAACTAAACAAAACAATTTTTCTCGCTCCCTCATCGCTTGTGGGTATATCAGAATTTAATAAAAATTTCTTTATTTTACTGCAAAAATCATCGAGTGATTGCTCTTTTTGAATATCAACATCAGCTTCCGAAATTAAATCGCTTTTATCTGTGATATTTAAAACAGTGGCTCTAGAAAGTGCATCTACATTTGTGTGTTGTTTTTCATAGAGACCATTGAACGTGATAATGGCGGTTTTTTCCTTATCTTCTTCCGAGACAAGGGTATTTGCCAATAACCCCAAGCCTGATCTAGTGTCGTGAAATAAGCACTTTTGTTGAGAGTTTCAATTATATCATCTAGGCGCGGAAGTGGGTAACAATCCTTTTTTGTTACTTTATTTTATTTTCTGTAATCTACGCAAAATCGGTAACCGCCATTTTTCTTCGGTACCAAAACAACAGGACTTGCCCAAGGACTCTGTGAGGATCGAATGACTAATTTATCTAACATTCGTTTTATCTCCTGCCCAACAACTTCTCTTTATTTATGTGGAACGCGATAAGGTCGCTGTTTTATGGGAGTCGTATTTTCAGTATTAATTTGGTGCTCTACTAATGTTGTGTGACCCAAATCTTTATCGTTTTTTCACGAAAATTTCAAGAAAAAATGAGTTAGCAACGGAATGACACTCGTTTTTTCATCATTAGTTAGATTCTGATTACACAAAATATCATTGAATTCATCATCGTTAATGACATTTCGCTTTAACGGTTTAGTGGTTTGCATAAAGGAAATAAAAGCTTCACTATCAAAATAAGAGACTTTTCCAATACGACTTCCTTTATATAATTTTAAAGTGTCGTTAGAGAGATTTAATATATTAATTAGAATTTTACATTCTGTGGGTTATTGAGTGATGAGCCGAAGAAATAATCATATTTTATAAATAAATTTTCCAAAGGTTCGAACAATACTGTATTTAGAGTTGAGTATGGCTTTTCTAAATAAGCTAAAACCATTTGCGAACTTCTCGGTGGTAACATGACATTATTTACTAAACGAGTGATTCCTCAGCATCCTTCCGAGCTCCTTCCAGGATTTAATGTGGGTAATATGTGAGGGCCAAATTGAACCAATTTTTCATCCCAGAAAAAGAAAAGATTTGGAAAACGCCATAAATAATCATTACCTAAAATTATATCTACTGGGCAAGAGGGAACAACTTGAACTTTCACTAATTCATCTGCTACTGCATGTGCGTTATTTACTAAATGCATATTTATCCATACACTACCTAATACATTAGTTTGAACGCCACATGCCTGCCTTATTACTTTTATATCAGGTGGGAGAAGTGGAATATTCAAATTACGCCGAAGATCTTCATTTAACAACGAGATTTCACAGCCTGTATCTAATAAAGCTTGGGTGAACTTATGACATGAAACATTGTGTGGATTTTTTAAATGAACTTCAATGTTAGGATAATATTCATTTCTTTTTATTTCATTATCGACAATTGAATTTACAATGGAGCTAGCCTTCAAAGTAGTAAGCTGGGATTGTGAGTGCTCCCGTTTATGTACAAGTGGGACTAATGCTTGTATGAGTATTTTAGTGATACCTGAATCATCGCCTGATGACGACATGGGGTGATTCGCGTAGACAATAGGTGTGTCGTGCACATTAAATGACGATTTGGAAACTTCTTTCAGTGTGCTTGCGAGTGGGATCGAATACCGTCGTTTATTATTCAAATGCTTTTTGCGACCAAAGCATAAACAAAATAAATAACGAAAGATGCCGAGATTTCTTAATAAAATAATACAATAAGTTACGCAAAATATAACGAGACTAATAACAATTGCATTAACAATTAATCGCATTGGGACGGATAAAATATTACCTATTCCGTGAGATAAATGTGAGGCACTTTTTTCAACAACATTTTCTACAGCTTCTAATTCGCCTTTTTCAATAGCAGAAATAGCTTCACAAGCTATTTATGCTATTTAAAATGTGTGATTATGCTAGGTTCAAGTGATAAAGTGGCTGAATAACCTATCAAACGTTCCGTTTTAGCTTCTAAGAGAGCATTTTTGCTTATATAGTGTGAAAACAATGGAAAGATATAATTATGGCGTTGATTTGGTAGACTCATTTCGGGCGAATCAAAACTTTAAAGTGAATATTTATTGTGCCAAACTATTTCTATTGGAATTTGACTAACGTGAGTTAAACTGCTACTAGTGGACCAAGAGTTATTTAATTCATAAATACCATTGCTTCTATGTGCGCAATCAACAATTGGAGAGTTTAACATGAGATCTCGAGAGCCAGGTGATATAAAATATAACTTAGGTCCAACTAAAAGTGGTACGAATAAATAACAAGTTTTATTATAAGTATAGTTCCAAAAAATAAAATCTGGAATTATAGGTACACAATCTAATATAATTAATGCCTCCTGCCAGATTAGCTTAAGATATCTATCAGCTGAGCGACTGAGTTCAAGCCAAATACCGCGAAAATGTAGAGCTTCAATTGTAATTTAGCATTTACTGGATCTGATTCAATTGAATTTAGTGAGATCGAAAAGTTATTCTCGAGAGCTTTAAAACTTGATTAATTATTTTCGACAAATTGAATGAATATGCCTTGAGAGATGTGCAAAAAAATAATTATATTACAAATTTTAGCTCTTTTACGGAGTGTAAATGCTCCTTGAATAGCTTCTATAATGAGTGAGTTTTCAAGCAATTTCGAATTATAACTTCTAGTTCTCTCGTATTGACACGGGCGGATATAGTTTACTGGCCACATCATCGTAAATAGTGAGGTTATGCAATGCCCTTTTTTATATATACAGCCCCTAGTGTCCCCTAGATTACTAACGAGTGTTTTTTCATCATACGACACAATATATCCTATTTCAATTACCATGTTTTCAAGAATTTCACAAAAGTCGTGACAGCAATATTTAAATTGAATTTTGAGGGATTAATTAGTGGACCACAAATCGACGGAAATTTTCGTGATGAGTTGATTTTTATAAGCTTTCCGAGACCATGATAATTTACATATCTCGATAAGGACATTTCTGATATAACTGCTATCCCTTATAACGCCTTCAGAGAAAAGCATCCCATAATTTGTGCATATTTTACGGAATTCTAAATAGCACTTGAATGCAAATCCTTTTTGAGCTTCCGTTTTTTGTATCCAAACTGCAACTCTGGGAGTGGTAATGCCTTGCCTTACATTTTGAGGTAAAATACATTCAACATGATTTGGTGTCAACACAGCGTGAACTCCCGAATACCATTGCATTTTTAATAAGTTTTAGATGGTTCAATAGCCAGAGTGAGTGGCGAAAACAATGAAAATATTAAAATGATTGCCATACAAATGAAAAGAGAAAATGTGGGGTTTTTACGTGCGGTGTAGTGTCATGACCCCCAAAAACAAAATGACTCCGATAACGGTTTGCAAGGAACTCTGGCTCTCCCCTGGGACCTTAAAATAAGTCCTTTGCGAGAGGCGAAATATCTAAAGACCTCAGATTCAGCACTACCTTCACTATTCTTGCCCTCCAGATTAAAAGAGCTCTGGGATGGTCCCAATACCGTTTCATCGTTATTCAGAGCGAACGTGTAGCCTATGCTACTACACGTTCTCATGGAGGGTTGTCACCCATTAGACTGCTCAAGAAAGGGATCTTCGATTGAAAATATATCGAATATAATCTCTTTTTCTTAATCAGGTGGTTCTGAGTTATGGTACGAACCCGACCCGTGTCTGTCATCCTCCGATACCCCAAAAATCATGTTATTCGTAGCAGCCCGTCCCGACCAGACGTATCGATTTGGAGCCGCCCCACGCCTTTTAAACGCATACTGATTTGGGCCCTGCGCTTCTTGACGTGAGTCTATTTGCACATGTCTAAAATTATCTTGCCTAGCGCCGCTGTACTGATTCGAGTTATTCGCTAAAAGGTTCGCTTTAGTTCTACAGTGAATAAGTCTATGCTCAATTTTTCCACAAAAATAGCATTTAATATTACGGTCTTCAAAAATAGGTGGTTGAAAATTTTCAACGTGAGATTGTTCGTGTTCACGAAAAGGAATAAACTGCGTTTGATTATTAAAATTACGAAAATTCTGTGAGTAAGGTTTCGTGAGTTGTGCGTCTAGTTTGTTGTGTTGCACCTGATTTGCATGACATTGGGCCACGAGAGGAGTGAATTTAGAAGCTAAATCATGAGACATCGAACTGGCGTTTTGCTGATAAGCTTGATTAGTTTCTAACTTACGTTCAAAAGTTTTGAGTGATGCGTTACGAACCCACAATCTGAGATGAGGCAAGAGTTCGGAAATAAAATGACTTTTTACATAATCATTTTCTTCTCTCCCCGTCCAACCTGGCTAAGCTTTGTGCGCTAACCGTCTAATATCTGCTGCATATTGCTGAATAGATATCATTTGAGTGTTGAAATCGTGAGAGGAGTTGATCTCTTTTAATATCAATTTGTTGATTATCCGGAAAACGTTCAAGAAATGCGATTGCCCATTCCTCCCAATTGTTGAGTGATGGATCTCTCCTGTTGAGTTCGTAAAAAAATGTCTGAGCGGCTCCCTTTGAGTAACTTTATAAAAGTGCGATTTTTCTTGAATGTTGATCAGCCCCAGTCAAGATAGCAAGATAAGAAAAATTTTTATTCCATTCTGTCCAATTAATATCATCATCACCCGAGAAAAATGTGAGTGGTGGAGCGGCAACGAGTGAGACTGGACGGTTTTCGTACATATCTTGGATTTTTCGGACCGTTTCTTGCAAAAGTGCAATTGCCTCATTATCCATTTTCACAGATTTTTGAGTATTTACTTTTTGTTTAACTTATCGATTCCTGAGAGAAATATCGTCAGATAAATTTTGTGGGTCAGTGTTCTCCCTGATTATTCTATTGAAAATCAGAGAGACTGTTTGATCCGTAATGATTGAGATTAACAACGAACTCAATATGTTATGCACATAAAATGATTGAGAAGGCAAATAGGATGCACACTATTAAATAACATAGATAATAAATATTAAGTGTGTAAAATTTTATTAATGAAGGATAAATTAATCACTGATAGATATCAAACAGTTGTGTGAGAGGATGGAACGGCGTTATATAATAGAATCTTAGGTAGCGCGTTAGCGCGTACCTATAATATACTTGGGTACCCCTAACACCTGTGCACCCCCCTACAGCTATAACGGGACACGTCTGGAAGGTGCGGTTTTTTTAAAAGAAAGATAATAAAAAAATTCGCTGCCCGTGTTTTTTTGTTTCTCTTGAAACTCAAAACTGACTGTGTAAAGAAGGTGTAAAGTTTTTGTGTAACGTTATAACATAGGATAAATTTTGGGACCTTTTTACTGCGGCATGTGGACAACTGAGTATTGATGACTTGAAGAATTGAACAGCATAGGATAATAGAAGGATGAATTCTACAGATGGCACTTTTTTTGTTTTTTGAAATTGGCATTAGTTATCGAATGGCAGTGTAAAGAGTGTGAAAATCTGGGGGTGAAAAAGCACTTTTTGGTCGAGTTTTCAACCTGCTTATGTCCGATACTAACTCCGGTTATTAGTTTTTTAAAATGTTTTCTGACAGAAATGTAGAGCGGATCAAGGGCTACATTCTGCATATAAGCAAAGTCTTATATGCTCTATGGTGAGTTAGATCCTGGGGTTTAAAGTTTACACTCTAGTAAATGGTGTAAAAAAACGGATTTTAACTAAGATTTCTCTGCCAAATTTTCCCGCTTATGATCAGGGTGAATTGAATACAGCAGTAATAAAGTGCCTCTCAGGCGCTACACATCGCAGCAAACCGCATTTAAAAAAACGCAATATTGAGTTATTTATGGGGGTGTAAAGTTCGAAATCAGAGGTAAAAAATGGGCGGAAAAACACGTTTTTTCCGAATTTTGATCAATAAATCATACCAAATAATTTTTGCAAGAGAATTTTGGCACACAGGAATGTACTACGATTTAAAAGCTACAAATTGTACCAAACATAATTTCTTTAAACTCAATGGGGAGTTCGGTACGGAATTTTAAAGTTTACAGTGTTTTAAATGATGGAAAATACGTTTTTGTTGCGTTTTTTGTTCGCCACTTTCTCCGTCCAGAAGTTGGGATAAGTCCAATAGAATAAAAATAAAGTGCTTTATATCGGGTGCATGTCAAAGCAAATTGTCTATACATTAATATTTAGCGAGTGTAAAGTCAAAAATTTGGTGTTTAAAATGCGTTTCTGTCTTGTTTTTTCTGCCTGCTACTCCGGTTATGAGTCAGGGACACGATTATCAAGTCTAGAAATGGACCAGGAACCGAATTCGAAATGCCAGTCTGGCGCATATGTTTACACTCTCTACAGTGTTGTAAAGTGGTTTACACCTATTGTTAGTTTGCCCATAGAACATTATGGAGACTTAATTTTTTTCATAAATATTAATCGTAATATCGGAACAATATCAAAATTACGAATCTGACCAAAATCTTCTTTACACTAGGTGTTTACATGAAGTTTACACTACAAATGTATTTATCTTCGTTTTTGAGCATTCCAGAAACCTATTTTTTCCTGGAGTCTAGAAATTTTCAAGGAATCAAATGTGAGACGTCACGTAGGCGCGTTTGTTTACATCCAACAGTGATGTAAAGTAGTTTACACTCATTGTTTATTTGTCCTCAGACCATTGTAGACATGCAATTTTTTCATAAATGTTGATAATAATATCCGAGTAATATCAGATTTACAAATCGGAATAAAGTTCTCTTTACACTAGGCGGTTGTGTAAAGTTTACACTGCTAATTAATCTTCGTTCTAGAGCTTTGCGAAAACCTGAATTTTTTGCCGAAATCTGAAAATTTACATGGAATCAAATAAGGGACGTCAGCTGGGCGCGTTTGTTTACACTCAACAGTGATGTAAAGTGGTTAATCTTCGTTCTAGAGCTTTGCAAAACCTAAATTTTTGCCGAAATCTGAAAATTTACATGGAATCAAATAAGGGACGTCAGCTGGGCGCGTTTGTTTACACTCAACAGTGATGTAAAGTGGTTTACATCTGTGTCTATTTGTCATTAAATCGTTATGGAGACATAATTTTTTCATGAATGTTGATCGTAATATCCGAGTAATATTGAGTTTACAAATCCGACTAAAATCTTCTTTACACTCGTTGCTAGTGTAAAGTTTACACTATATAATAAGCATCATTCTAGAGCCTCACGGTAACCTATTTTATCCCTAATGTCGTAAAATATATATGGAAACAGATGTGATACGTCTGCTAGGGGCGCATGAAGAGTAGTGTAAAGTGATTAACACCTAATGTTAATTTGTTCTTAGAACATTATAGAGGTTTCATTTCTTAATAAATGCTGATCGTTATATCAGAGCAATATCGAAATTATTAATCCCACTAAAATTCTTTACACTCTTGTGTAAAGTCTAAAATGTAAATTAAGTTTAGCTTCTAGAAAGTTTTGGAAGCATGTTTCTTTACAGGATGTTCTACGTAACATAAGAATTACTAATCGGAATGTTTGTTTCTTCTACAACTAGTAGCTTTGTAAAGTTTAAACCATTCAATTATTAGAAGAACCGCACAGTAAATGGAATCTAGTATTGTATTTCCAAATCTTGCTAATTAAAAGTAGGGTACTAGCAAAGAAAAATGCTCCGATGGAACAAAAAAGGGGAATATACTTGGGATTGTGAATTATCGAGGATGTAAAAGGAGGGGACTAGGAATCTCCCTATGTTATATGCCAAAAATCGCAAAATATGTTAAAAATCAGACTTTCTCTAAACAATGCAAAAAAATCGAAGTATATTCTGCGGCCTTTGAAAAATGTAAAAGTTTAGTAAACAATTGTTGTAGACATGTGTAAAAGAGTATCTACATAAGGTCTGTTGCACGTCAGCTTCCGTGTTTCCTCTTGCTTTGAACCAACAATATCATCGATTGTCTTGAATGCATCGATATGTACTATTTCATTCAATTCGCTTAGCTACTGCATTGCTAATTCGCTGCTTTTTTCAATCAATTTTTGGTAATTTGTATATTGCTTGCACTTTGACACTTAGAATGGCTGTATCTGCTAAGTGACATGCTTAGTAATAATGAAATACGAACAACTTAATTATGATTTGTTAACAGCATTTCACTTTCAGTCACATTATTAAGCAAATCAAAGTTGAATGAAGTCTGCAAAAAGTTGCATTACGTAATATGCTTTTAAGATATTATGTCAATCAGAGAAAATTATTTTAAAATAATACGTTTTTTCAGAGACCGCAGAATATACTTCGATTTTTTGCATTGTTTAGAGAGAGTCTGATTTTTACCATATTTTGCGATTTTTGGCATATAACATAGGGAGATTCCTAGTCCCCTCCTTTAACATCCTCGATAATTTACAATCCCAAGTATATTCCCCTTTTTTGTTCCATCGGAGCATTTTTATTTGCTAGTCATAAAATATTTGTGAGCAAATACACGACTAAAGTTCAGCGCGCTCGCCAAAATGTAGAGTGGCTGGTTTTATTATTAAAGCGGGGAGCTAGCAAGAATTATAAATGAATGTGCGATTAGAAACGAATAGCTTACGTAATAATATTAATAAGTGGGGAGAATCCTACGAGTGTGTGAGCGACCGAACTAAACTGAATTTTGTGCGAGCAGTCAGTAATTTTTATAAGACTTAAATGAGTGGGCAGGAAGCGCAAAATCACGAGTGTCCGTCAGATCACAAATAGATAAATATCTACGCAATCTCGTGTGGTCGTTAAAAGTAATGTCTTCAATGTGTTCTATTTTCCGAATATTTCTAAAATGTGAGCTTTAAGTGAGTTAGCGCATGACTATTTGCGTCATTCGAGAAATCGGAGACTTATGAAAAACTTCCAAAAGCTGAATCAGAATCATACTTTTAGCGAAAACGTTTTAAAAACTTCTCAAATAATTCGCTGAAAGTTGTGTGCATATAAAAAGTAATAATGTTATACGTTTTTGTGTATTAATGGTTAATGTGTTGCAAGACTAAAATAACGCTTTGCTACAATTAAAAAGCGATGGACTTTAGATGCTCTGGTAATTTATGCGGATATTTTTCTATTATAAATTCAAACCGTGAGGCTGCTTGAATCTATGGAATAATTAGCATAATTAAGTCATTGCATTGAGCAGCCTACTGAAGCACTTTGTTGGACAATCTGAATAATACATCGACATTGAATGTTTTCAATTGTCAGACGCACGGAAGTGCGTCGCACCTCTTAGAAGACGTCTGTGACTCAGTGTTAAAGTCCAGCATGACGTCACGTTAAGGGGATGTGCACTTTGTGCGTCTCTATATATTAGCCCAGGCCAGCAAATTGTTCCGTCAGAGCCAGTGGGTATTTTTTATGGGTTTTTTAAAGATGGGATACCTATTGTAGATAATTCGGCCGTTTTTCTTTTCTGCATTTGACCAATTGTTACTTATTTTTTACATTTTTTATCCTTTTTTGCTCCACGCTCGACTATTTTCCTCAATTTAGGATAGATAGCGATAAAATTTATACTATCAGAAAGAAGATGTTTTTGTCTCAAAACACCTTTTTTAAATTTTCAAGTTGAGTATTAAGAAAGTTATTAAGCTTCAAAAAGTAGGTGCGTAACTTGACGTAATTTAAGACAATAATGTAAGACAATTAGGCCTAATAGAGGCTGATTTAGGCGTAGGACGATCGAGCCAATAGAGGCTGATTTAAGCAATAAGGCACTCATGTGCATTACATATCCGTGTTATGTTAACAGCACATGTATTGTTGGTATGAGTACAACGGCACGTATTAGCTACTCAGCTCGCATTTAATTTAACAAGTAGGTACGTAAAAAGGTAGACCCACCAGAAAAAAGTGCTGGAAGACCCACTATCAATAGACCCACCAAAAAAGAGGCTGATTCAAACAATAGGCACTCGCGTGCATTACATATCCGTGTTATATTATCAGCGCGTGTTATGTTGGTATGAGTGCAACCGTGCATATCAGCGACTCAGTGCGCATTTAATATAGCAGGCAGGTACGTAAAAAGGTAGACCCACCGGAAAAAACTGCTGGGAGACCCACTATCAAGGACCCACCAAAAAAGGAACTGATTCAAGCAGTGGGCACTCACATGCGTTAGGTATCCATGTTATATTATCAGCGTGTGTGATTTGTTGGTATGAGTGCAACGGCACATATTAGTGACTCAGTGCGCATTTAATATAACATGTAGGTACGTCAAAAGGCAGACACACCGAAAAAAACTGCTGGAAAACCCATTATCAATGGACCCACCAAAAAGAGGCTGATTCAAGGTAATGGTTAAGGATATACATACACCTTAAGATAGGACGTAGATAAATATACGCATGAGCATAGAACCATAGGGGCCCTGGGCGAGAATAACCATAGCGCAGAATATGATACACATAAGATAAGAAGAGGGAATGAAGTGGGGGCTACTTTACTTTACAGTTTTCACAAAAAGGCCTTAGGATGAGAGAGGATCTTAGGGGAGGAAGGCCCTTTACACTATGGCACACTGTTAGATAGACAGACTGATATGGCCCTGAGGGGAGGGGGGTAAAAGACTATTGTGGACCATTTAACACTTCACACTACTTTACACTGTACCCCACTTTACACTTCACACTACTTTACAATACTGTACACTATTTTACACTTTATACCACTTTTGCTTTACACTACTTTACACTTTACACTACTTTGCACCTTACACAACTTTACACTATTTTCACTTTACATCATTTTACACAACTTTACACTAATTTATACTTTGCACAACTTTACATTACTTTGCACTTTACACCACTTTACGCTTTACACTACTTTGTGCTTTACACTACTTTACATTTTACACTTTTTACCACTTTAATCAGATTTTACACCCTAGACACAAATAAGGTTATTCGAACTACTGTAAACCACTTTACACATTACACTACTATACACTGTACACCACTCTACACTACTTTACACTACACTGCATTACACTTTACACTATTGTACACTTCATCCGACTTTACATCACTTTACACATTACATTATTTTAATCTACTTTTCACCACTTACACTACTTTACACTTTACACAACGTTATACTACATTACACTTTATATGATATTACACCGCTTTACACTTTACACTACTGTAAACCACTTTAAACTTTACACCATTTGTAAAAACTTGGGTGTGTACTCAATGTAAAAGAACCTGAGCTCCCATGTCTCGACCGTATTGCATAACTAAATTTGTATGCAAGTAAATTCTAGCAATTTAATAATGCAAAAAGAACAACTACATGAGTTGACGAATAAAAGGGAGAGAAGGTTGAGTAGCCATGAATCGAAATAAAACTGATTGAATTGAATAAAAATTGAAAGTTAAAACGGAGTGTTGAATAAGGGGTTGCACAATAAGTGGTATGATGAGTTGAGTGATGAGTGAAATGCGGACGTGCCTAAAACGCACTCGGAAATCAACAAAGCCAGAAATCTTCCGCTATTGAAAAAGAACCGACTAAATGCTTGCGCACAGTATTTTTATAGCGGTGACTTTTGGAGATTGGGCTAACGGAAAGCATCAAAAACATGTTGTGTGCATTTCAATTAGCTTGAGCGTAAAGATGCGGTTTACAGCGTATGGTAGAGCCTAGAAGTTTTCATGACCAAAAATGGATGTGGCGCGCGAGTTGGCGGGTTAGCTGTCAGAGATATGATTTTACCTAAATGAATTTACGCTTATCTGTGAGAGACCAGCATTTCTGCAATATTTAGGTTCATGTACCTTCTATTGAGGTTGAGTTTTTTCCAGAGGACAATATATGGAAAAACTGATTGACGTTTCGAACCAAAAATACGATTTTGAATATTTTCATCGGTGTTGATGGAAATAGGGAATAGGTTAAGTTGGTCAAATGGCGTCGAGTTTTTATGTCAACGGGTGAGTTTGGAATAAGTTATGAGACCCGAAAATGCATGTGTTAAATGTAGACGGTGGAAATGAGAGCAAAGAGAATAGAGTTGAATTTAAGGATATAGATCAATTAAGTAATTAAAACGGCATTACATTTCTTCCCCTGTTTTTCCTTTTTTTTGAGTTTGGGACAGGGCTACTCATCCTTACGTTTTGAGGTACATGAAAAAAATTGAACACAAAAATGAAGCATTTAAATCATTTGTTGCGGGGCGTCCGAAATTTTCGTAGGCGAACGGCGGAGGCATATGAGCTTTTGCGGCTCCTGATGGGACGGGTTGGACCATACAAGTGGCAATAAAATTGCTCAAACGATTATACAAGGCTTCGAAATAATGAGCCTTGACGTGACTAAAGCCTTGCACGTCGTTAGAGTTAGTCGTGTGTTGACCAGTGGCGATTCCAAAGACATTCGAGTAGGCACCGATCGTGTCAGCAAATATAGCACATGCTGTGGCACTGTTGATATCCGACGGACAAATACAAGTAGAAATATCGAACGGGTGGCGATGGAAACGGCAGAGCCATTGGTCGTCAAGCTGGGTTGGGGCTTCAGGAAGCGATTGGACGTTGGTAGGCGTTGAATCTCGATTGCTTTTTATAGCCTGTTTTACATAACTTAGAGTTTGACGCATTCTTTGGATCATATCTGAAGCGATTGAGTGACTGAACACTTGCGAAAAGAAGGCCTATATGTATATGTTCTGAAATATGATATATGATTCACATCTTAATTCTTGCAGTTTTATTGTTGGTCGGCCAATAGCACATTTAGAGAGAACGGGGAGCGGCTGTCCCTCCTGTCGTCAAAAAATATTTGGGCGCAGTGAAGAAAAGATCAGTATTTTTTGATATTTCTAGCCATTTTTATCATGATTCTTCAAATTTTTCCGGCGCTTCACATGGGAATAGTACTCATTAATGATATTAACTGACTCTCTTGGCGCTCTTAAAAAACTTGAATTTACCTTAGAAGAGTAGTTTTTGTACAGAATAAAGATTTAGCTCCTACAATGATTTCTCGAGTGGTTTTCAAACTTGAATTTACGTCAGAAGAGTAGTTTTTGTACAGAACAAAGATCTAGCTCCTACAATGATTTCTCGAGCGTTTTTCAATCTTGAATTTACGTCAGAAGAGTAGTTTTTGTACAGAACAAAGATTTAGCTCCTACAATGATTTCTTGAGTGTTTTTCAAACTTAAATTTACATCAGAAGAGTTTTTTTGTACAGAACAAAGATTTAGCTCCTATAATGACTTCTCGAGTGATCTTTGGCGATTTTAATGTCGGTTTTTACATTAATTCTCCGAGTTTTTCCGAAAAAACCTGGAAAATTTCGAAATTTTTTACTTTTTTTCGAGCATAATATTTGAATTTTTAAATAATATTTGACACTTTTAAGAAAATTTAGGGTTCCTTCACTGTCAGAACATACTGGATTCGCCACTGTGATTGGCAGGTACGATTGGATATTGCATTTGTAAAACTTGTCAATTAATTAATCAAAATCTAGAAATTAAGTACTTTCTCATAAAACTCTTGATAATTCCTAATTTTTATGTGCGAAATTCTACGCAAAATTCATTCTGATATTCTGAACTGGGGCGGAAGAGAGCTAGGGGCCGCCCGTCCCCAATGGCTCAACATAGTTGGGTAGATAAAGAATCCGCTGGCCGGTGTTACGATGGCTAGGCGGCGCGTCCTCCGGGTGGCGGATGTAGGAAGTCCTATACTAGAAAGTGGCTCACTACCACTATTATGGCTAATAGGATCGCTCCGAATTTATTAAATAAGAAGCCGTGGATCAACCGTGACCCCTAAGGAGTGGCGACCCCTTGCGGTATCTAGCTGAAAATCTTCATTATCAATACAAGTAAAGGAGCCCTGACGATGCTACAGCATCCGTGGCAACCGACGACGATCATGTACTCTACAAGCAGTTCAAATTCAAATTCAAGAATGCATAAACTGCTACGGCCATCAGGGCCACCTGAATCCCAACGGCCCTTTTAGGGCCAACCTAATCCAAACAGCTCTTCTCAGGGCCACTCTACATTGGTGCCTTAAATGTGCGCACCTTATTGCAAACATGTCAGCAAGCCCTACTTGCCAAGACTTTAGACGACCGAAAAGTGGATATTTGTTGCATTTCTGAAGCCAGACTATCCAATAATGGTACCACTTTATTAAAGGTCCCTTCTTCAAAGGACAGCTTCAAACTGTTTTTTAGTGGACCAAAAACTATGCTGGTCATCATAGTGTAGGGATAGCAGTTTCATCAAATTTCTCTGATGCTATAACAGGATGGAAGCCGATAAATGAACGCCTTTGCACCTTACATTTGCATTTAAAACAAATCGTGCCATTATTGCTAAAATGTACAATCTCCATTTTTTCATTTTCGAGTTATCCATCCTATTGTTGCCATGGGAAGGTTATTTATTAGTGCTAAAATGTTCCATGTCCAAGATACTTGATAAGTGTGTATATCTGTACCAAATATTTGTTGAAGGCAATGAATGTGTGATTTACTGCATTATCACAAACATTGAAACTTGTTTATCTCAAAACTACTTTTTTGGACTCAGAACATTTTAGCACTAAGGGCACAAAATAAACGTCACTATAATATCTGTTTATGCTCCAACAAACAGATCACCTGATGAAGAGGCAGAAGAATTCTATCAGCTGCTCAAAGATGAAATCTGCACAGTGCCTAAGAACCACTATTTAATTATTGCAGGCGACTTCAATGCCCAGATTAGCTCTGATAGCAGAAATTCAGCTATTGAACCGTATGCAATAGGCACCACCTGTCGAAATGGTTCCCTGCTATCCAATCTGGTAACATCCGTCAGGATCATATTAGCTAATACCTTTTTTTGCCATAAAACTAGGCACCTACAGTCATGGGTCACACCAGATGGACATAAAAGGAACAAAATTGACCACATTTTGGTCAAGCAATCGCACAGAGGCACATTAAAAAACTCTCGCTCATACTGGGGCTTATATGTCATCACAGACCATGCCCTAGTTCTTGCAACTATCAATATTAAACCAGCCAAGTAAAAAAATTGCCACCAATCAAGAAATTCGATATAACTAAGTTAAATTGTCCAGAATCAGCCCAGTCCTTTAAGGTTGCATGCAGTGTCAATCTTGGCTCGTTAAACGCAAGCCAGGATCAAATAGTAGATTCTAATTGGACTAAACTTAGAAGGAGCATCCACCAAGCTGCAACAACAAGTCTCGGATTCATGAAGAAAACTTCTAAAGACTGGTTATCATCAGAGACAATTGAGCTATCAGAGCAAGGGAAGTCTGCCCTGGCACAAAACGACATGGCAAAGGGTAGAGGCCTTGCTCATTATGTCCAGCGACAGGCTAGAAGGGATAAAGAACTTTATTGGAACCAAAGAGCAGCAGAGCTCGAACGTGCAAGAGATATAGGTGATTCGAAGAAACTTTTCCAGTTGATCGAAGGAAGTTGCAAGAAAGTATTCGCTTCCTATTAGTGATGTCATCATGGACAATCAATGGGCATCCTTTGTGCTGCCGGGATGATAAACTCAAGCAACGATCTTCTCTTGAATCCCCAGCCATTGCCTGCCCCTACAACATTGGTCATCCCCATCCTGCTGCAGCATGTACCATAGCCGAAGATGCACCCAGCTCAACAGAGATTGAGAAAGCAGCAAAATGCCTAAAGACTAGGAAAGCAGCTGGGCCTTATGAACTACCTCCAGAGCTGTACAAGACTGCTGTGCCACTGCTTCTCCCGCACCTGGAAACCCTATTCAAGGCAATATGGGCACAAGAAACGATGCCTGAAGACTGGGGTGAAGCTATTATTATTCCGTTCCATAAGAAACGGTCTAGGTCATTATGCAGCAACAACAGAGTCATCTCTTTGCTAAATGTAATCTATAAGTTGCTAGAAAGGATCCTTTTAAACCGCCTTCTCTTAGTACGAAACAATAGGACACGAGAAACTCAAGCTGGTTTCCGCCCAGGGCATAGCTGTATAGATCAAATATTTACTTTGAGACAGCTGTTAGAGCTTAGATATGAATTCCAGAGATATTCACATTGCCTTTATCGACTTCAAAGTGGCATTCGACAGCATACAATGGGAAAAAATTAGGGTACTATTAACATCTGATGGCCTACCACCCAAAGTATGCAGAATCATGCAAGCCCTGTACAAAACCACAACCTCTAAGGTTCGCGCTTATGGTGACTATAGTGAAAGATTCACGACACAATCTGGAGTATGGCAAGGTGGCATCTCATCTCCCCTGCTGTTCAACCTGGGCATGGATTTTATTCTGAAAAATTTCCTTGACACCAAAGCCAGGTGGGATCACCTTATACCCTTCAGGGGTAGATATCACCAACTTAACCTTTGCTGATTATGTTGCAATACTAGCAAACTCAGCCAATGACTTGCAAGAAATGATGGATAGAATCATAGCTGAATCTGGAAGAATTGGTCTGCAAATAAATGCTTCTAAGACAAAATATCTGCATGCAGCCTCCAATGCTCCAGCAGACCAAATACATATAGACAACTCTCCAATCGAGAAAGTAGACTGCTTCACATACCTTGGCAGCCAGGTCACAACACCTGGTGGAGCGTCTGAGCAGATTAAAATCCGTATAAAACGAGCATCTAAAGTTTTCAATGCTCTTATTAATTTTTGTAAGCGGCATGATATCCGGCATAAAACCAAAGTCCGGATTTACTGTGCTACTGTGAGGCCAACACTACTTTACGCTAGCGAAACATGGCCTGTGCTGGAGTCAGACTGTAAAAATTGGAAGTTTTTGACCATCGTTGTCTAAGGCGTATCTTAGGTATCCACTTTCCGTTATTAGTCACCAACGAAGAGATCCGAAGAAGATGTAATGTAGTACCAATCTCCAGCCTAGTCAGACTAAAACGATGGAAATGGTTTGGTCACGTTTTACAAATGCCTGAAAATCGCCTTCCTGGAATAACAATCAGGAGCCTGCCGGAACCCATATAGAAACGCCCGCAGTGTGGCGGCAGAAAGACAATGTAGCGATTACTTACGGAAGAAGCCAAAGATCTCTTGGCCCCCTTCAACCTCAGTTCAGGGGCGGATTTAGGGGGCGGGGTGGGGGGGGGCGTCCGCTCCGCCCCATTGGCCCAAAAAGCGCGCAAAATTAAGGATTTTTGAGCGATTTTTAGTTATTTTCGTTTTAAAACGGCTAATTTTTCCACACAAGTCAGGGTACCGCCCCCCCCCTTATGGGTACCGCACCCCGCTTAGGAAAATCCTGGATCCGCGACTGCCTCAGCCAGAAACAATTCACCAACAAATGGCTTTAAATTTTATCTACTATAGCGCATGATAGATGCCAGTGGCGCCTGCAGATGGAACCCGATCATCCTGCGGTTGCCAGAAAAATGAAGATGGCATATTTGCTTCCGAATGAAGCCTATAAGCAAAGCAAAGATAAAGAATGGATGTGTACTAGTAATTAGCAATTATACTTGCAGTAGTCAGTGATTATAATTTCTCAAATTTTCCCAGGGATAATACTATACATTAATGACATTTATCTACAAACTTGACGACCCAAAATATTCAGCAAGATAAAGAATTGGTTTTCGTAATGACTTTTGCTTTATTGCTAACCGTCAATTCTCAAATTTTCTTTAGGATAATACTATATAATAATGACATCCATTCAGTTTCTTGACGAACTGGAAGTAATGTGCACCAGAAAAGGAACAAGCTTTTGTAGCAGCAAATATTTTCATCACTCCTAGAACGATTTCTGGAATAGAATAACAGCTACTATAATTTCAACATTATTTTCTTCTATTTTTAAGCATAATTGTTACAACTTTTCAATGCTTTGTTCGAGTCAATTGCAGCGAAGATGTGTAGGAAATCGATCAGTCATTCAAGCATGCGTGGGCGGGGGTATGCACCTCTCTGAAGGCCGATAACCTCCTCCCCGAACCAAAATACCTCCTCCCCAGAATTCAATTTTTTAGATGTTTTTATTTTTTCACAATTTCGCGATTTTCTTGATGCTAATAAATAGTGCTACTGCTGGATCAGAAACCCTGAAAACTTTTTCGCCATACCATCATTTCAAGACTATTTTTTGGCTTTTGAAAATCTTGCAAATCCCCCCCACCCTCGGAATTTTTAGTGTTGCCCACCTGAGCATTCAAGTCTTTCAACGTCCTTTCACCTGAACTTATAATCACTAAAGCTCATGAAATTATATGTGTACACGAAAATTAAAAATTTAGATTTTTCGTGAAAATAATTGATTTCAAACCAAAGTGCACAACGTAAAATGTTGAAAAACCGCTATTTCGCATGTGAAGGGCGAATCTTTGGACCTATTTTCGATTGACTGTCTTGGGAAAAGTCGGGATCCCGCTCCGCTCTCGAAAGGCCAATCCATCATTGATTTTGAGTAAAATTAAACAATGAAAAACGGTGATAAAAGTTATTTCGCGGGTTAGTATGGGTGCTGTTTTTAACTATTCAGTCCGGGTGCCGCCCACACATAACTGTGGAGGGCAAAAAAATGAAAATTTTTCGGTGAAACTGAGGAAAATAACGATTAAAATTAATGGAAATCGAAAGTTTTCTACAAATTTCTCGAAATTGGTTAGATCTATGCAATAGCATATCCTTTTCGTTATTCCAGCGCTTAATCAGGGCTCGATTACTGTAAAGTAATCCTGGCTTAAAATATAAGTCAGGCTTAAGCGTAGCTTCGCCAAGCCCGGCTTAGACTGGTTTCTATAAAAGTGAGGGTTAAGCTACACTTAAGTTCAGCTTAAGCGAGACTTAGCAGGATTAAGTATTGCTCCATGTGTCAACATTTTAAGCATTATCCAGGCTTAACCCAACTTTTACCGAGCTCTAGATCCGTGATCTAGTTGTCTGTTTTTTGCAGTATACTGTAAGGCCGTAAATTATTATGTGGCAAGCTTCTCAGTACCCTCTTTTTACTGCAAAACATGTTTTATTAAGCAAAAGAAAACGTATTGATTTTGAAAAATGAGCTTGCTAAGCGAGAGTTGTAAACAAGAGAAACCTAAAGTTTAAACATATCATTAAATTATGAAGAGAATTATAATAGATTTTAAACTATAAGAAAATGAAAAAGGTGGGATTTTAGTAAATTAAAACAAATTTAGAGGATATGATGAAACATTATTGTTGAGATTAGGACGATCACGTGCTATGTATAATGACTCCTTGATTAAAAGATGAAAAGTAGTTGGATGCTCGACTGATAACCTTGAAGCAATCTGATGTAATTGAATGATTGCTATTTGAGATATGTTTGTGAATAGCAGATAAGCTATCACCCTGAATTGGCTTTCCTGTAGCAAATGAGATGTCTAGTATGCTCTGCAATTCTACTCCAAAATGTCGGCGAGTTCCGCCAATGTAACTAGCCATACAGCTAGAACACGTATACTTATATACTAAATTTGAGAGTAGCTTAGCAGGTACAGCATCCTTCTTCTTGAAAAACCGGCTTATACACATGACAGGTTTGTAAACAAACCGTACTCTAATCTGAGGGTAAAATGCAGATATAAGCTTTAGAATTCTACTGTGTATATTGTAGCCATGCACACCAGTGTAAGGCAAAACAAGAGAATAGCATAATTTATCACACCCGACCGACATTTATTTCATCACTCTTATTATAAACCTTTGTCATAAAGTCTGATATGACCTTATCAATCAAGCCAAGGAGATACTCATTTTGCAGTAGAGTCTGCTTCAGCTTGTCAATATCAGAGACAAAAGTCTGATATGAGTTACAAATCATGTAAATGTGACTCACAAGTGTCCTTATTAAACCAACTTTATAGGCAAAAGGAATGAAGCTAGACAATTCGGCATAAAAGCCAGAAAATGTAGGTTTCTGATATGATGATGTCACAATATCATCGGACTTCCTTTCAACAAGAACATCAAGGAAATTTAATTTCTTGTCACATTAAGTTTCAAATGTGAACTTAGGATGTTGCTGATTCATATAATCACAGAACTTTGTAGGCTGATTTCTGTCAGAAAACACTACACATGTGTCATTAACATAACGTACATAAAACTTAGGTCTGATCTTTATATTACAGTCTCTGAGCCACTTTGTTTCATGATGGCTCAAGAAAATGTTAGGCAAGAACTGGGCCAAGCGGATTACCCATAGCTACACCATCTATGTGTTGGTAGATTTTACCATTGCACTTAAACTAACAATCTTTAACTGCAAGTTCTAGAAGCAGTTTGAATTGATGACGATTCATGTTATTTACTAACATGACATTCTGATCATCAAATAGTTTCCTAATACATATGTCAATGGTCTCATTGAGTGTAATATTAGTGAACAAGCTTTGAACATCAAGACTAGCCATAAAATAATGGCTTTTGAATGTAAAAGCCTTAAGTCTTGTCAGGAAACTACCAGTGTCACATAAAGTGTATCCATTTGTACTTATGTCTTGTAGGATCGGCACAAAATACTTAGCCAACTTATAAGTTGTAGTGTTGATGGCTGACAAGATCGGTCTTAGAGGAACATCTCTCCATTGGGTCTTAGGCAAGCCATATAGCCTGCCATAACTGCATCCTACAGGATTTATACTTTTATACACATCAGCAGATAGTCCATTATTTTTTAAAAGTCAAAAACTGGCTTTAAAAATGGTTGTATGGCGAAACAAACACCATTTTTCAACATTTCTCATCGAGCACTATCCATTGGCATGAAAAAAATTGCGAAAAAAACAAAGAAATTATCAAAAATAGAATTCTGTGGAGGGGTATTTTGTTTACCAGGAGGGGTGCATTCCCCTAAACTCCCGCCCCACGCCCAGGTATAATAAGGAACCCATTTCGATTCTTCTGACGTGGCACGTTCTTCACCATATAAAAACATAACAGATATATTTCAGTTGAAAAAAATCCAATTAAACTGAACGAAATATAGTCGAAAAATGAGTAATTATCATGAAAAGCCCGATAGTACTTTCGAGCTAAAAATTGCTAAAAAATTCTTAAAACTGTAACTTCAACGAGACATTAGCCATGCTGGGAATTAAACGGAAATCTCTCCCACCCCTCTCACAAAAACGCATACGATTGCGGCCACACGTGGGCGTGGAAGGGGTATGCACCCCCAGAAGACCGAATACCCCTCCCCTTGAAATCAAAACAACCCCTTCAGAATTCAATTTTTGAAAATTTTTTTTGTTTTTTCGCAATTTTTTGATGCCAATGGATATTGTTTGATGGGAAACGTTGAAAAACGGTGTTTTTCGGTCATACCACCATTTTTGACCTTTGAAAACCTGCACTCCCAGAATTTTGGTGCTGCCCACCTATAAATGCGACTCAGCAATATTTTGAACAATCTTTTAATTTAAACGCTTCACCCAGCGAGATTTTTCTCGATAGGTCTACCGATGTAGTAAGTTCAATTAGATTTTTTGTGGGTCTATTGATACAGTCGGTCTATTGAAACACGATGTTTTGTGCATAACGGGAGACGCGCTCTCAAGCTAATTGATTTTAATCGAATAATGTACACAAACGAGCTGTAATGATCCAAAGAAAATAAACTGAGGACTGATCTAGGACAGTCACAACATTTAAATGGAAACGCGCACAGTTCTTTCAATAAGTGATTCCTGCGTTTTTTATTCGAATCGGATTAGTCGAGCTTAAGCCAGACTTAAGCATGGTCCGAACTCTGATCAGAAGTCCGGAGCTGCCGACTTAAGCCAGGCTTACACATACGTATCAGAGGGGGTGGTAATTTCTCACTCAAGATCGGATGTTCCCTCATCCTCCAAAGCCAGGAAATTTTTGACCCCCCCCCATTTTTTGACGCCCCCAATTTCTACGAAAATCGGATTTTTTTGGCCGTTTTTATGCGTTTTATGACCGTTTTGGCCAAAAATTGGAGCATCCTCCATCCTATAAATAGCCGAGACCCCTTCCCGATATTTCGAGCGGTTACATGTTTGGGCTTAAATCGCACTTTACAAAACCGATAGGCCAGGCTTAAGTCGCGTTCAACTGTAAGCTAGGCTTAAACCGGTTCGTAGAAAACGGGTTTGGCTCATACGCCGACAATTTATATTATACTGAGCTTGCCTAAGACATTGTTAACCACCAGTGATTTTATAAATATTTCCTGGGCTCAGGCTTATTTATGTGCATTCACATTGGTGTCAGCGCATGGGCTAAGCCTAAGATAAATGGGTCGACTGTCTCAGATAGTTAATGACCTAAATTTTTGAAGTTCAAGTGTAATATGCATATTCCACATACAAATAGAGTTGGTCATTTATCGTCTTGATCGATAAGACATTGTTGTCAAACAAGGAGCAAGTGCACATATGCAACCTACTAAGTTTAAAAAAATTACATTGGGAATATTTTTAGTGACGATCGAGTTATCTAATAAAAAGCCTGATATTAGTACCGGTTCCACCATTGGTGGGGTAGGAGGTACTCTTAGCAGACATTTCTGCGAATAATCAAAGCCTGAAAAGTCTGAAACCCCTTCTTCGATAATCAATGCCTGAAAAGAATGATACCTCCTAAAACGACTTGACGGATCAACCTTGCCACCCTTCTGAGCGACAAAAGTCTTGTAAGAGACGCCGCATTCTTTGATTTACTTGTGATCACTTGAAAAAAGCATTTATTTATACCACGAATTAGCAAAAACTAACGGACTTCTAATTTTTATAAGTAAAATTATAATTGTTATGCGCTCTAGCTGCTACATATGATGAGGTATCTACATATTTGAATTAAAAGTAAGTAGGTATCTCTGCAATTTTCAAGTGATTACCTACTCTTTATTCCATTTTATTAGTGATGCTTTTGTTGTGTTATTTAAAATAGCTGTCCTAACAATAAAATTTTCAATCTTCAATATCTTGCGCATCGTACTTTACGCAACATTTAATTACCACCAGTCCCTTTATTTCTAGCCATTTTTACGTATTTACCTACGTATGCAATGACAAAAATGGTTATTCTTGGAGCAGATGTATGACATTCTGAAAATTAGAGATTTCCAGGTGATTTGAGGTCACCATGATCATGAATATTACATTATTTTTTCATCTATGGGCTAAATGAAGATTACCTATGCATGGGGTGGGTATATCTGATTATGATTCCGTCCAGATTTTAGCCATTTTCCTTCACAATTATAGCTTTCTTTATGAATATTTTTGAGTCACTGGAGCTCGAACCTAGAACTTTCTGATTGATATTAATTGAATTATCGACTAAGCCATCCCACTGAAAATTCAAATTACTTAATTGTTAGATAAGTATTTATTTACATTGTTTCTTTCTGACACGGCAATCGCAGCCCAGACCCGGACTTTCGCACTTATCCCGACCAAGACAACCTCAAACGCAGAAGCCGACCATAACAACGTCGTGTTCAGCCACAGTTCAACCTACAGACACTCATTACACATCACGTTCTACACCGCCGCATCAGTCACGCATTTATTACGGTTTTGGCCAACCATCGCCTGAAGCCATGTCGTCCGATGAACATCTTTGTCTACGAGAGCGTTTGCAGCTGTGAGTTGATTCATCCAGCCGCAATCGTTTGTTGTTCCGCCGTGATGAAGATTACCGTGACTCTCGCGATTCTTCGCAGCGTCAATCCAACCATCCGTCACGATTTTTCCCGACAATGAAACCAGGCTAAAAACAACGTCGCCATTGATTATTCTTGGCTTTTGAACTGAACTCTGCGATCGACGCCGGAACGGCCAGCAGCTTATTCGTTTGTTGCCTTTCATTTTTGTATCTTATCTTAATTTTTGTTTGTGCCGGTATTTTATGTGTTATCTCTTATTACTATATCATTCCGTGTGCTTTAATCTCGTCAAATAATCTCATTGATTTACTTGTTTTGCTCATATATTTTCGGCCTTATCTTGAAATTTTTTATCGTAAAATCTAATCAATTCAATATTTTATGTTATTTTTCCGTTTTCAACACTACTTAACAGAGGCTCACACATAGTTTCAGCCCCCATACTTTTCACTCAAAATTCGTTGTATGAGCCGCCAACAAGTCTCTCAATTTTCAAACTCAATTTGAAAAATTCGTCACCCTGTTCGAATTTTTTTCACGGAAAGGGGAGGAGTGTAGATGGTGTATCTACACGGGCCTCGTGATATCGAGTGGAACATTTTTTTCCGCTTCAAATTTGGCTCAATATTTGCCGAGTTATGAATTTGGTGCTCTAGCCAAAAAGTGGCGAATTATCGCTGTCGGACCAGGATTCCGACCGTGCAAAGCGCGGTGGCGATTTAGCCACTCTACGCCAATTGGTCCCAGTAGCGAAGTCACGTACGTACATTTGAGATGCGCAGCGTGAGCTATCCTGTGGATTCAATCAATATGCCTTTTTCTTATCATATTAAAACATAGGCAACATGACCGCTATTCCGGTTAAGCCTGTGTTGAGATCGGAAAAAATCAGTTTTGAACATTGACGCCGTCTATTTGAAATGTTACTAGATAAACTTTAAAGCCACGCCTATTTAAAATTTATTGCCATGAGCATATTTTGTTTCTTCTAGACGCTCGGTTAAGTCAATGTTAATCTTTGGCCGGGTTTGCTTGATGGATAGCTGCGTCGCGTCGATTCGAACGATTTTTTGTTTTACTTATTTTTCGTGTACATAAATTCGCATTTTAGCTACTGTAAATATATAAGGTTTGTGGGGTTACTGGATGTATGTACGGATATCTAAACGGACAGCATGCCGCCCGAGGAGATACCTAACAAACGTACAGCTACCTAAACAGAACCAACTATATGTACATACGTGATTTACTTAAGTACCTGGCTACACTTAGCGCTGGTCAGGGTGCTATGGCGATTCGCCTTTATTCAACCGCTTGACCCTCAAAATACTTAAGCTACGCCCTAGACACCTAACGCAGCAGTAATTGAGTAACCCCGAAATCAGCCCTAGGTCAGTTAACCTATTTTGGACCAAAATAATAATTATCGCGAAAGAAATTGAGAACTTGTTTTCGCAAAATACTTTTGGCGAAAACTATTAATTTTTCGGTTTCCATGAGCACATTGAATTATGAATACAACAACATAGAGCTCTCAACCGGGCAGTCATCCTATATTAAAATTATGTAATAATTTTTATAACTTTAGGCAGAAAGATGGATGATAGAATTTTTCCCCAAAGTGAAAAATTAAAATGGTTAATCACCTAGCATTTTTGACGAATTATTATAAAATGTTGGGTCGTTGCATCGAGGGCTAAATCAAGTGGCCGGCCACCAAACCTCCCAGAACTACCTGCAGTATAATGTACTCCAAGGTAGCTGGTTTTCAAGGTTTATAAACACCAAACAAATAAATGAAAGAAAAAACGACGATGGAGATGGCAAAAAATGACGAGTCGACCTAACACAGCTGGCTAGCGTAGATACGGCCAATAGAATACTAATATCAAAAATTACGAATCTTTCACCAAACGACGCTCAATCTATTATGACAATAATTTTACATAGATGTGCCTTTAACGTTTTAAAAATAAATTTTGCATAGACGGTGTCTACATACAATATTGATATTTCCGTTCTTAACACAGGCTTAACCTGATTAGCGGACATGTCGCCTATGTTTTATATGATAAGAAAAAGGGGAATTAAATAAATAAATCCACCGGATAGTTCACATCGCATACCTCTCGCAGTATTTACGTGACTTGCAAGTGGGATGAATGAGCGCTGAGTGGCTAGATCGCCATGGCGCTTCCTAAAGGTCGGAGTGGCGGTCCGACGGCAAAAGTTTGCCTCTTTTCGGCTAGAGCGCCGAATCCGCAACTCGGCGAGGAATTGACCAATTTTGATACGGTCAAAAGCGTTCCGCTCGCTAACGCAAAACGCGTGTAGATAGATCATCTACACTATCTAGAAGATGCATTTAACTGCAGGTACTTCGGCACCGGTGGACGGCTCCTTATTTTATTATTCGGCTTAGAAATTCAGTTGACTTCCCTTTTTAATTATTCTTTTAATCGGAAATACATCTACCCAATTTTCGATCTACAAATTCATAAAAATTATTTCAATATCCTTATGTAAGATGACGGCCTGGTTGAGAGCTCTGTGTTGTCGTGTTCAATGTTCATTGTGCTTATTGGAACCAGAAACGTACTCGTTTTCGCCATATGTAATCTTGGGAGAATAAAAGTTTTTCAAACCTTTCCGCAATAATTATTTTTTCGGGCCAAAATAGGTCAACTGACCTAGGGCAAAATTCGGAGCTACTTAATTACTGTTGTGTTAGGTATCTAGGGCGTAGTTGCCAAAATCTCCTAAGGTACGGACGAATCTAGGTCCGAGGAGTTTTAGGTTGTAGGTAAATTGAGGGTCGAGTGGTTGAGTCTGGCGATTCGCCGTAGCAACCTGACCAGCGCTAAGTGTAGCCAGGGCCCAGTTGCAATATCGTAAGCACGTGCTTCGGTTAAGTTAATGCTTAAAGCGCTAAAGCACGTGCTAAGATAAGCATCTGCTCAATTGGGTTGCAATAAAAATTTTGAACTCGTGCTTAACCTAGCACATGCTCATAAGTACGTGCTTAAATCTCCGAAGCACATTCTTAAGTTTGTGCTTAACTTAAGCAACAGTTTCTATATTTACTTCTGCCGAACACTGTCTGAAAAATGTGCAAATGAGGTTTATGTCGAAACATCCCGTCAGTCGAGCAATGCATATCATTTAAATCAAAGAAAAATACCGCTCTTTCGTGGGAAAAAGTCCCAAAGCCACACAAAACGTGGGAATTACGCCATACAGTCGCGATAATATTTTTAAATAACGTTGGCTAGGGAAAAGCTTGTAATAATTCTGTGAAATAATCGCTAAATTTGGACTAATTCATTTTACGTTAGTTTTGATACTTCAACCTACCGTCCTAAAATTTTATATCCGTCTTATTTTGCAGCTTGTGCATGTGCTAGTATTTTGGTAAATTGATTCATCATTCTTGCGTTATATGTTTCCTTATTTCAATAATTTCACAAGTCGAGAGTACGCCTGTAACAATACTCGCATTTTACGTTATCGGTTTCCCGATTTCTGTATTAATTTTTTCATATTTTAAAGCATTTATATAGTCTTTCGCAAGACATAAATACTGTAACAGGTCGATTGCAATTGGTACACGTTTCATTTAAGTTTCAATCATCTTTTTTTGTATTTCTGTTCACTCATTTTTTTACATCAATTACTTTTATTTTATTAATCAACTTACTTTTTGTATTTCCATTTGTTCTTTCCGTTTTGCCCTGATTCATTCTCTTCACTTTCTATTAAAGCAATGATACAAATATTTTGTTTTAAAACTCCTCGACGTGAATTTAGTTTCTGTGTTTTTTCTTGAGTCGAAAGAAAATGATTTTTAATGCTTATCCATTTTAGCTTTTCCCCGATGATTCTTAGGTTTAATGACTCGACTAAAATGAATTGAGCACGCCAAAAACAATAGTTTTACGAGACAGTCAGAAACTCATTTTCTCGTAGCTGAACACTTCAGCAGTAAGATAAGGTAGTCTAATATACTCTCGCTTAAATTACACCTTGCGTATTACTACGGCTTAGTAAAGCCGAGAATTTTGCATCTTTCTTGCCCATCAACTGACCTCGAATAGCTGGTACTGAAACCTCATTATTCAAACTGTTTACCTATGGCCGCCATTTAACATCGATGTTTTTATCAGCAATATTCCTAATTTCTAATCATAGGTAGCGCGTTAGCGCGTACCTATAATATACTTGGGTACCCCCAACACCGCAGGCACCCCCTACAGCTATAACGGGACACTTCTGGAAGGTGCGGTTTTTTTAAAAGAAAGATAATAAAAAAATTCGCTGCCCGTGTTTTGTTTTTCTTGAAACTCAAAATTGACTGTGTAAAGAGGTGTAAAGTTTTTGTGTAACGTTATAACATAGGACAAATTTTGGTACCTTTTTTACTGCGGCATGTGGACAACTGAGTATTGATGACTCGAAGGATGAACAGAATAGGATAATAGATGGATGAATTCTACAGATGACACTTTTTTTTGTTTTTTGAAATTCGCATTACCAGTATCGAACGGCAGTGTAAAATTTGCAAAATACAGAGAATTGAAAAAGCACTTTTTGGTCGAGTTTTTCAACCTTCCTATGTCCGATACTAACTCCGGTTATGAGGTTTTTAAAAAAGTTTTTCGACAGAAATGTAGAGCGGATCAAGGGCTACATTCATATAAACTTTCCAAAGTCTTCTATCTATGGTGATTAGATCCTGGGGTTTAAAGTTTACACTCTAGTGGATGGTACTTAAAAAAACGGATTTTAACTTAGATTTCTCTGCCAAATTTTTCCGCTTATGAGTCAGTGCAAATCGAAGACAGCATTAATAAAGTGCCTTACAGGGCTAAACATCGCAGCCAAACCGCATTTAAAAAACGCAATATTGAGTTATTTATGGGAGTGTAAAGTTCGAAATCAGAGGTAAAAAATGGGCTAAAAAACACGTTTTTCCGAGTTTGATTGATAAATCATGCCAAATAATTTTTGCAACAAAATTTTGGCACACAGGAATGTACTACGATTAAAAAGCTACAAATTGTACCAAACCGAATTTCTTTAAACTCAATGGAGAGTTCGGTACGGAATTTTAAAGTTTACAGTGTTCTAAATGATGGAAAATACGTTTTTGTTGCGTTTTTTGTTTCTCCACTTTCTCCGTCAAGAAGTCGGGATAAGTCTAATAGAATAAAAATAAAGTGCTTTATATCGGGTGCATGTCAAAGCAAATTGTCTATACATTAATATTTAGCGAGTGTAAGTCAAAAATTTGGAGTTTAAATGCGTTTCTGTCTTGTTTTTTCTGCCTGCTTCCATAGTTACGAGTCAGGGACACGTTTATCAAGTCTAGAAATGGACAAGGAATCAAATTTGATATGCCAGTCTGGCGCATATGTTTACACTCCTACGGTGTTGTAAAGTAGTTTACACCAATTGTTAGTTTGCTTACATAGAACATTATGTAGACTTAATTTTCATAAATATTAATCGTAATATCGGAACAATATCAAAATTACGAATCTGACTAAAATCTTCTTTACACTAGGTGTTTACATGAAGTTTACACTACATATATATTTATCTTCGTTTTTTGAGCATTCCGCAAACCTAATTTTTCTTGGAGCCTAGAAGTTTTCAAAGGATCAAATGTGAGACGTCACGTAGGCGCGTTTG
The DNA here is from genome assembly GCA_036768485.1 of Mermis nigrescens. NCBI lineage: Eukaryota > Metazoa > Nematoda > Enoplea > Mermithida > Mermithidae > Mermis > Mermis nigrescens. The sequence goes on from JAVLUZ010000802.1 coordinate 135,350, forward strand.
TTTACATCCAACAGTGATGTAAAGTAGTTTACATTCATTGTTTATATGTCCTCAGACCATTGTAGAGACATAATTTTTTCATGAATGTTGATCATAATATCCGAGTAATTTTACACTGCATGTTAGCCTTTGTTCTGGAGCATTGCAAAAATCGAAATTTTTTCCTGAGATATAAAAATTTACAGGGGAATGAAATATATACGTCAATTGAGCGCGCTTCTTACACTCAACAGTATTGCAAAGTGGTTTAAACCTAATGTTTATTGTCTTTAAAACATTATGGAGACTCATTTTCCATAAATGGTGAAAATATCGAACCAATATCAAAATTACGAATCAAACTAAAATATTCTTTACGCTATGTGTTTGTGTAAAGTTTACGTTACGTATTAACTAATTCGATAGACTTGCAGAGACTTTGTAACTGAAGTCGAAATTTTCAAGGATTCATTTGTGAGACATCAATTAAGTGAGTTTGTTTACCCTCAAAAGTAATCTAAAGTGATTTAAAAATTATGTTCAAGTATATGAATCTCATTGAAGAGATGTAATTTTGTGCTTAAATGGGTTGCATTAAAGTTAAATCTTTCTTAGCCGTGTTTATAATATGTTTCACAAAATCTGGCACATGGAAAGCTATCGTTTAATTGATGTAAATTGCCTGCAAAAGTGGTTTAAAATGAACCAGCAATCACACTACTGTGCACAGAAGTCGACAAAGATATACAGCTTTATTGTAATCATGTACATTAATAAGCCGTAAACTGTTAGTATTCTCTACACCTAGTAGTTGTGTAAGTTTGCACTATTCATTTGTTGTTAATATGTAGTCTATACTACAAATTTATTTTACTACCAAATCAAAGCGTTAATGTTCCTTACATTTGATATTTGCGTGAAGTTTTTGAATTTTTGCCGAAAATCTTTGCCTTCTAATTTACCAACATCCGCCTTTTCCATTTTCTTGGTTAAAATCTTTTATAATTCTCTCATAATTTAATGGTAGGTTTTAACTTTAAGTTTCTCTTGGTTTGCAACTCTCGCTTAGCAAGCTCATTTTTCAAAACTTTCATAGTGATCAGATTAGTTGCGTTTTAGTTTGGAATTGGTGGACGGTCGTTATTTTATTACTCGGCTTAAATAAACCAAGTAACTATCTTTTGATTATTTTCTTCATCGCAAATTCAAACACCCAATTTTCAATTTGAAAATTGACCCAATTAATTTGAAAATTAGTCAATTTTTCAATTGAGAAATTGGGTGTTTCATTTCAAAAGTCACAATACATTGTGCTTGTGTATTGATTAGTGAGTTGCAATGTGAATTCGTTGGTTAAATTTGTGTGCTTGATTATAAGTGAACTGCACATTAAGAAGAAATAACTTAATGCAGTTTTAATTGAAAATGGATGAATTGTCAATAAGGTTGTCTTGTTTAAAAAGGATAATGCTGATGTTAAGAACAATATTGTTTTCCGCGTTCTCGGACTGTTGTCATTATTGTGGCATATTTACTGATTGTGTTTACTGACTGATGTACTGAAATCACGCTAATTAAAAAAGTAGTGTACTAGCAAAGAAAAATGCTCCGATGGGAACAAAAAAGATGAATATACTTGGAATTGTGTATTATTATGGATGTAAAAAGGAGGGGACTAGGAAAAATCTACCTAAAGTCGGAAAATCTGCTAAAAATCACACTTTCTCTAAGCAACGCAAAAAAATCGATGTATATTCTGCGGCCTCCTAAAAAGTGTCTTTTTTAAATAATGTTCGAAGTTTCAGATAAGAGTGTATAAACGAAATCTATCAAGGTTACTTTTTTAAATTGCTGGCACCTGATTGATAGAAAACTAAGAGGTATTGTATTTAAAGTTGTTTTGTTTTATGAGCATTATAGCAAGCAAAGCAGGAGCCGATTGATTAGTGCACACAATCGTTTCAGGCATGCTAGTGTATCTACATTAAGTCTGTTTCAAGTAAACTTACGTGTTTCCTACTGTTTTTAACCAACCATGTCTTCAATTGTCTTCGATGTTTGCTATTTCATTCAATTGGCTTGGAAGACTGTTAGTTTACTTAATATCATTTCCCATAATACTGCCATTAACGTGCTGCTTTGTTTCAATCATTGTTATGGTTGAATATTTATTTTAATCTGTTGGCCGCGAAATATACATCGATTTTTGTGTTGCTTAGAGAAAGTGTGATTTTTAGCAGATTTTCCGACTTTAGGTAGATTTTTCCTAGTCCCCTCCTTTTACATCCTTAATAATACACAATTCCAAGTATATTCATCTTTTTGTTCCATCGGAGCATTTTTCTTTGCTAGTAGAATAATAGCTGAATGATAAATGCTGTTTTTCTAATGCAAATGATTAGTTTATTGAGTTTCTTTAATACACTGATGCTGGCAAGAAGAACAAGAACTAGCTCTTACCCAATAAAATAGCAATAGTTTTACGAGACAGTCAGAAACTCATTTTCTCGTAGCTGAACACTTCAGCAGTAAGATAAGGTAGTCTAATATACTCTCGCTTAAATTACACCTTGCGTATTACTACGGCTTAGTAAAGCCGAGAATTTTGCATCTTTCTTGCCCATCAACTGACCTCGAATAGCTGGTACTGAAACTCATTATTCAAACTGTTTACCTATGGCCGCCATTTAACATCGATGTTTTTATCAGCAATATTCCTAATTTCTAATAGAATAATAGCTGAATGATAAATGCTGTTTTTTTCTAATGCAAATGATTAGTTTATTGAGTTTCTTTAATACACTGATGCTGGCAAGAAGAACAAGAACTAGCTCTTACCCAATAAAATCGAAAATGATTCCGAATTAAATAATTTTGCACGAAATAACGCATACTAACGCTTTCCTATTTATACAACATTTAAGCAACTTCTGAAAAAAATTTACGTAATATACAAATAATTAGGTTATTACTTCCCGTAAAGTACTCATGCTGGCGAGGAATCGTTTTGCTATATAACATATGAACACTTTCTCAAAAATATTCTTAATGTCTAATTCACTTCCCAAATTAAGCTCAAAATGAACTTTGAAACTAAAAAATTCTTTAACAAAAAAATTTTATCTTTAATGAACAAAATAGAGACACCGCACACAATCTTGCGGTTAGCCCACCTCCTTTACCCCCGACCCGTCTAAAACGACTTGTTTAACGTTTTTAGCGATCTTTTATTCAGTCCGAAAGTGCTGATTTTTGTAGTCAGTTTCGACTGAATTTTATCAGATCGTATTGAATTTTTCTTGATCACTTTCTAGCAAGAAAAAAATATCTTGTGAAAAATTGAAACGTTTTTGACACGTATCTATCGTGAGCAAAAAAGGCACTAATTAAAACTTCTTAGGTCGGTCAAATATCCAAGAATTTCTGTTCTGTATGTGCAAATGTATGATCAGCGCCCCATAATTTCAATAGATTAACCTTTTCTCGCACATAAAAATAATTTTTCAGCAAGAATATCTAATAAATGCATCTGCAAATTCATGGAAAATAGTAGTCAACGCGGCCAAGCTGGTACTTTTGAGTGCCTCTGACCACTCATAAAGTTAAGCATCAGCTCGGACCAAGATTAGCATGTGCTTACTTTATTACAATAGTCCAAAATTAAGCACAAGCTTAAGTATGTGCTCAAAATCACGTGCTTAAGATAAGCAGCAGCTTCAATTTTATTGCAACTGCCTGAGCAACAGTCTGTTGCTTAAACTGGTACTTAAGCACCAGCTGGTACTTAAGTACGTTTATTGCAACTGGGCCCAGGTACTTCAGTAAGTCCAGTAGGTACATATAGTTCGTCTTCGTTTAGGTAGCTGTACCTGAAGGGTGGCATGCTGCCCGTTTAGATATCTGTACTCACATCATTTACCCCAACGAACGCAATTATATTTACAGTTGTAAACATACGTGAGCAGCAAGAAAATTCTGGGGGAACAGGATGATTAAAATCGCCAAAAATGTTACTTAAAAATAGAATTTTCTAATTGTGGAGGTTTCAACTTTTTGGGGGGAGGGTAACATATTTTCGAAAAAATATGTTAAGGTAAAACCCTTAAAATTCAAACTCCCCTGAAACAGGCAGATCTTCCACAATTGTGGTTTTGGCTTTTTCCTCAATGTTTGCCCCATAATATCCACTCCCAGAATTAAGTCGCTGCTCACATGTGATTAAAAGCATTAGGTACATAACGTTCATGGATTATAATTAAGGGGTCGCCAGAAAAGGGTGGAATCAAGAATTTTGTTAGATGCTAAATCTTGAAATTTCTTGCGTAGTAATTCTTTGTTGCGTTTATAATGTATTGTAATGTCCAAGTTGCCTAGAAAACAGAGGAATAATAAATATAGTGTGCTTATTGTGATAGTACAACTCAAATGCGCAGTTCGCACGGACATAAATCTCACATTGAAATTTTAGAGAAGTATGCTAATTGAGTCTTTGTCCCTTTCCCACGCCTCTTTGTATTTTGATACCAAATACCTTAGCAGTAATTTCCTTCAGGTACATAGCTGGCCGTCTTATTTTGAGTGGACCAACACCAATTTTGGGGGACTAAGCCCAAAATTAGCACAAAATTACGTTTAAAAAGTCATATTTTTTTAATTTAGGGGGGTCCGGACCCCCCATTCCCCAAAGAGCTGCGTACCTGATTTCCTTAAGGTTAAATGCATGATTTCAGCCTAGCAAATACGTACCTACCATGCATGCCCCAAATATTAGGCGTTTTTGCAACTAAATTTCTGTGCACGTGCCTGCCAACACACAACGTGTTGGCAGTGTTTAGACTCGCTTTGGCAGTGTTGGGACGGTGGCAATGTTGGGACAGTGGCAGTGTTGGGACGGTGACTGTGTTGGGACGGTGGCAGTGTTGGGGCTAGACCTCCAGACTCACGCCCCCATGTACATATTCATGATAAAATATACGTATTAATATTTCCACCATTTTTTAATTTTTATTATATCCAAGGAAAAATAGTATTTATTATGCGAGCCCTTCCGTTTAAAGACCTTAAAAAAGCATTCTATAAATTACTTTATGAACTGAAACCCAGACATTGCATGCTATATATGTAAGCATAGTCTTTGGCTTGAAAAGCAATTTAGTAAAATCAGCATGCGAGTGCGATAGATTTTATGGGGCAGTATCCAAAATTTCTACACAACAGTGATTTAGAACTTCGCCCTTCATGTTGAAGTAGCGTTTTTCGCAGCTTTACGTTGTCTGCTTTTATTCAAAATCCTTTAGTAGCGATATTTTTCTTAGAACTAAAAACTTTTTAACAATTCTACGCGAAGCGTCGAGAATTTCGCCCAAATTTAAGCTTAAATGGCAGAAATCTATACCGAATTAGCAATTTAAACTCTTTGTTTCGGAGTCATGAAAATGACTGTCGGTTCAAAAAACTATTCCTTCGCCGAAATATGGCCTCTCGTCAAAAGCAAATTAATGCCATTAATAGATATTACCTGATGCGAATTGTCGAAAAATTGGAGAAATTATGATCAACAGTAATCGAAAATCTTTACAGATTACATAATGTGCATTATTTATGTCACCACTACGATATAACAAGGTGGTAGGGCCCCCTCAACCTAACCGACTCTAAATTAAACTAGCGCTTGTCAAAGGGGCGCTTTGCTGTCTCTTTTGCTATAGGAAGTTTAGGCATAAATTTTAAGAATTTTTTTCGAAAATTAGCCTTCGTATTACAATAATTATATATCTAATCAATTCTACAATCGCAATCTGTCGGCTTATTGTCGGAAATGGTATATAAAATTTGGGGCCACCGTTTAGGCGACAGAAGCATAATTTTAGTCTGTTCAATTCCAAACATAGGTATGTTTAAATCATTTGCAATAGCATAAATGCATAGCAGTTGGACTGGGGTGAGGTTGGGCATTAGAGTGCTCGAGGTGATTGTGTAATGGGAATTATTTCTTTAATAGTGCACGCAACCTGATATAACATAAGTGCTGTATTATTCACATTCCTGTTCCTTATTAATATTAGCATAACTGTACTAATATCGTTCATTTTAGTTAATGTGCGCGTCTACTGACGCCGAGTTATACTTATACATTTGTTATTAATATTGAATAGCTTGATGTTCAATTACGTTCGTGTTAGCCAGTCGGAATAAAACGCTCGTTCTAACCAGGCAGCTATTCGCTACATATTCCGCGTAACCAGATCGTGTTTTTGATGAAAAACGAGGCGTTGTTAAACGATTGATTCCGTCGTCCTCAAATGCTTTGGCACTTGCCACGTCGAATCTAATTATAACGCGGCAGTAGTTAAGCATGTCTCCCTAGAGTACACAAGGTATAGCCCGTGCTTAAGCATAAGCTATGTTGGAGCATAGTCCTGCGTTGGAGCATAGGCTATATGTTTTGTGTTGCTACCCAGGGGATGACGTCACACTATAGTTAACCTCAACTATGGGTATACTGGAGACTATTTTAAATTTGCGGATCAAGTCAACCAGGTATACTTTACACTACAGCAAGAGTAACTATTTAATGCAGGGGGAGGAGGGAGCTATCAGAATTTTATTTTTTTGGGGATAAATATGAACACCGCTCACTATACTAAATGCATACAATATTCTAACTTGCGTATCGCTTGACCACTTTACACTTTACACTCGAGTAGTTAACACCACATAATAAAACCGTTATTAACCATGAACCAATAGTTGAATCGAGCTGAAATGTTCAGAATATAAAGACTACATACCAAGAATGATGAATATGGAAAATCGTGTACCGGCTTACTGTAGCTATGTTATAACACGTATTTTTTCAACCAATAGCCGAATCGGACTAAAAATTTCAGAGTCTGTTAAGTATATGTTAGGTATGCTATGTACAAAATTTTAGCGCGCAACCTATAGTATACCAGCATTACTTCACACTTTTGCATAACTCAAGAACCAATGGCCGGATTGAGCTCAAATTTGAGAAACAGCATATACGCGAGTCACTTATTCTTTACACATTGGCTTACTGTAGGTATACTGTAGCTTTCGGGATTTCTATATCTCACAAACTAACAGTCAAATAAAGCTGAAATTCAATAAATTAGATGAATATGAGTCAAAAATAACGTACGCAAAATATAGTGGATGGGCTTACTGTAGGTATGCTACAACACGTATATTCTGATTCGCTGAGCTGGAAATTTGAGATATTTAATAAACACGATAGAACAGTGCACCAGGACTACTATAGGCAACATCTAGTGACCCATATTGAGGAAGATAAGGTTGTGAAAAAGGTTACAAAGGGTCCACAGTCTCGCACAGATCTCCCACAACCTAAAGCTAGAGGATCACTCATGTAGACTGCAGATCTTTTGTATGAACACGCTCAAAACGTGCATAATACTTAATAAGATTACGAGACAATATAACATGAAGTACGGGTTTAATGAAAAAATCAGACATATTTTGTAAAATTTGGAAATTTTTTTGTAAAATTTGGAAATTATTTTGTAAAATTTGGAAACTTTTTTGTAAAATTTTGAAATTATTTTGTAAAATTTGGAAACTTTTTTGTAAAATTTTGAAATTATTTTGTAAAATTTGGAAACTTTTTTTGTAAAATTTGGAAATTATTTTGTAGAATTTGGAAATTATTTTGTAAAATTTGGAAACTTTTTTGTAAAATTTGGAAATTATTTTGTAAAATTTGGAAACTTTTTTGTAAAATTTGGAAATTATTTTGTAAAATTTGTAAATTATTTTGTAAAATTCGGAAATTTAAAAAAAAACAAAAGTTTGACTACCATGTAAACCCATGAGTCAAATTCTGATGGGTCCCCTCGCCAGTGGACCAGATATTCGGTCTTATTACGTCGTCTCCGCGTTTTTAGATTGCTGATTATCAATCGCCTGCTCAATATACGGACAAAGTTCGCTCGGTTCTACTGAGAGAATCATTGGGGCGTTCTATCTAGGAGGCATAAAATGCCTCTATAAATGATCAACGAAATTTCGAATAGTAATCATATAAGTTGGATATCGCATTGTCTTGATCTCTCCTGGTATACCCATTGTTAGCTGGAGGAAAAAAATTCATAGTCCGATATGTTTCTATGTATTCTGTAGACACGTAGCTATATCTTCTATTTTGGGGGACCAACACCCTGTAAAAAGCCCGCCAGTCCCCCCACAGCTACGTGCCTGGTATTCTGTAGTGTATGCAAGAAAAAAGGACGAAAGGTCCACAGTCTTCCAACAGATCGCCCCAAACCCTAAGCTAGAGGATCACTCAGTAGACTGCAGATCTTTCGTATGAACACTACTGAAAACGTGCATAATACTCGTACTTAACAAGATTATGAGACAATAAAAAAATGAAAATATGGGTTTAACCAAAAATGAATAAAACAGCCTATTGCATCGTCCGGCTAAGTACTAAACTGGACGCATAAGTGTCAGGAGGGGTCTAGACCCTCCCAGCTTAAATAGAACTCAAAATTTTCCCTAAGGATTATTGAAAATTGAAGAAAAAGTATCAAAGTTAATCAATCATACTAACTGACCATAATTTATACTGATGGTTGCAAATACGATATACTTCATAGAAAAATACTATACCTACCTAGGCACTGCTCTCTCAGTGTGTAGCAAATGTAGATGATAATTTTACCAGATAAAAAGAACAACTTTACAGGATTTCAAAATCATCAATATTGCGCAATGTTATACAATTCGAAGATGAAAAATGAATTTTATTTTATAACGGATACAAGAACGCGGGCGATGATTTTCAAGGGCGTAATAATTAACTTTCGAAAACAAAGTTTCCACGAATTGTTCAAATCAATTGCGATTTCATAATGACGAAATATAATTGTACAAGTCTGACGACGATCAGTAAATATATCAATTAAATTGAAAAGGCTTCCTAAAAAATTGTCATCGTGATTCGAACAGACAAAACATATAGATAAAACTTCAAGGCGCTTGTCATCATAGAAAAAACTTCGAACCGCATGTTTATCGCTATCGAAAAACCCCATAACTTCTTATACACAGATTGCGCGGATAAAAATACTTTAAAACGCGGTAAAAGTCCATGTCTAAATCGATTGAATGCAAACACAATTTTCGCAGTAAATGATGATACGAAGGTTTCCAAGAAGCACTACATAATGTTACTACTTTCAATTGTACCGTATTTTGGTCGAAATCGTCCATCAGATAGGGCTCGAGGATTTCGCCACCCCAGTTTTCCATAATTCGCATGTTTCTTAACAACAATTTCGATGGCTTGCATACCTTTAGTATCTTCTTAAACAGCAGATTCTCTTCGCCTCTAAGATCGATCATTGCAAGCTGCTTGTATATGTTTACTTCGATGGTAGGATCGCCTTATGAGAAAAAGAACCAAAAATAAATTATATGTATGAAAAATAGTGACCAACGATAAAAAACTAGTTAATTAATCATAAATAAATGGTTTATATTTATGTTTAATGTATATTCTTATTTTAGAAGCAACTGATCATGAAAGAATAGTTTTGAGAAATGAGCTTGCTAAGCGAGAGTTGTAAACTAAGAGGAGCTTAAAGTTTAAACCTACCAGTAAATTATAAAGATAAGAATAAAAGATTTAAAGCTTTAAGAAAAAGAAAAATGTGGTAAATTAAAACAAATTTAGAGGATGTGATGAAACATTATTGTTGAGAATGGGACAATCACGTGCTATGTATATTGACGCCTTGATTAAAAGATCAAAAGAGTTGGATGCTCGACTGATAACCTTGAAGCAATCTGATGTAATTGGATGATTGCTATTTGAGATATGTCTGTGAATAGAAGATAAACTATCACCCTGAATTGGCTTTCCTGTAGCAAATGAGATGCCTTTATGCTCTGCCATTCTACTCCCAAAATGTCGGCGAGTTTCACCAATGTAACTAGCCATACAGCTAGAACACGTATACTTATATACTAAATTTGAGAGTAGCTTAGCAGGTACAGCATCCGTGTTCTTGAAAAACCGGCTGAAACACATGACAGGTTTGTAAACAAACCTCACTCTAATCTGAGGGTAAAATGCAGATATAAACTTTAGAATTCTGCTGCGTACATTGTAGCCATGCACACCTGTGTAAGGCAAAACAAGAGAATAGCATAGTTTATCACACCCGAATTTTATGTCATCACTCTTACTATAAACTTTTGTCATAAAGTATGATATGACCTTATCAATCAAGCTAAGCGGATACTCATTTTGCAGTAGAGTCTGCTTCAGCTTGTCAATATCAGAGACCAAAGTCTGATATGAGTTACAAATCATGTGAATACGACTCACAAGTGTCTTTATTAAATCAACTTTATAGGCAAAAGGAATGAAGCTAGACAATTTGGCATAAAGGCCAGAAAATGTGGGTTTCTGATATGATGATGTGACAATATCACTGTACTTCCTTTCAACAAGCACATCAAGGAAATTTAATTTCTTGTCACATGCAGTTTCAAATGTGAAATTCATATTAGGATGTTGCTGATTCATGTAATCACAGAACTTTCTAGGCTGATTTCTGTCAGAAAACACTACAAATGTGTCATCAACATAACGTACATAAAACTTGGGTCTAATCTTTATACTACAGTCTCTGAGCCAGTTTGTTTCGTGATGGCTCAAGAAAACGTTGGCAAGAACTGGGCCAAGCGGATTACCCATAGCAACACCATCTATCTGTTGATAGATTTTACCATTGCACGTAAAGTAACACTCTTTAACTGCAAGTTCTAGAAGCAGTTTGAATTGATGACAATTCATGTTATTTACTAACATGACATTCTGATCATCAAATAGTTTCCTAATACATATGTCAATGGTCTCATTGAGTGGAATATTAGTGAACAAGCTTTGAACGTCAAGACTAGCCAGAGAATGATGGCTTTTGAATGTAAAAGCCTTAAATCTCGTCAGGAAACTACCAGTGTCACATAAAGTGTATTCATTAGTACTTATGTCTTGTAGGATCGGCACAAAATACTTAGCCAACTTATAAGTTGGAGCGTTGATGGCTGAAAAGATTGGTCTTAGAGGAACATCTCTCTTATGAGTCTTAGGCTAGCCATATAGCCTGCCATAACTGAAAAAAACATAACCATAGTCGATAAACAATGGAAGGACAATGGGAGCGAACCACTCCCTACTCCAGCAGCATTGGTTGGTCAGATTGCTTCCCCCTCTGCTACTGAAGTCAATTTTCCGAATATTTTTGGTCAAGTAAGGCATAATTGGAGAAAGTCGTCTGTCAATCAAACAACTTCAGCTAGTCAGATTACTCCCACTACTGCTACAACATCTAGGATGGGTGGAGGTAAGGGCGGGTTGGAGGGCCTGGTGAGTTTCAGACTTAAAAAGTTTTTCTTTATTATTGCTTTTCTTTTCAAGATTTGTTTGAAGCTAAATATATTCACATATTTGAAGAATAAGTATGATCATGGAGTTGTGTTACTTTTGAGAAAAGTTGAGAAGCTCCAACTTCGCTACGATAAGCTTCAGTTGGATGTTGCATTTCTTAGAGAATGCATTGATAATGATTTGCTTCCTAAATTTCTGGCTTTCAAGGTTTCTAATAGGATATTTAAGCGTTCTAAATGTTACATAACATGCCAGAGGCTTCTGCTAAATGAGGAATTAAAAGTTAAAATCAAAGAGGTTGAAAGAGTCCTAAGAGATTTGATGGCGCAGATTACCTTGTTTAATTCACGAGTATCCTGGCTGGATTCTCAGGTAGCATTAAGATACAATAGACGCAATGTGTCTAAATCTCTCAACCATGTTAGACAGTTGCATAACAAGAAGGTAAAAAACTTGCTTATGCATAAAAGTGTCAATGGTATCGATCCTGAAAAGGTTGTAGTTAATTTAAGTAACCGAGTTCTGACAGCTCATGAGAAGCTTGTGTTGTCTTATGGTATGAAGTACTCTATTACACCTAGGAAGATCGAGTATGGTGATTATCTGCTACCTTTTGAGAAACTGATGAGTTTCCTCAAGAAACAATGTACCTTTAACTGTGACAATGACAATGTAAAAATGCAAATGATCAAGAATCAATTGCGAGACATTGCTCTTAGCTCATATTTCAATTATGATAAGAAGCATTGTGATAATCTATCAGAGCATGACTATGAAATCCTCAGCAATCTGTCAAAAGACAAGAATATCATTGTTCTAAAGGCAGATAAGAGTAATCAAGTAGTAATTTTGAACAAAGATGACTACATTAGGAAGTTGAATTATGTCTTGAATGATATTTCAAAGTTTAAAGTCATTGACTGTAATCCTTGTCAGTTTATACGCTCAGTTGAGAAACGCATATCAGCCCATATACTGAAGGTTCATAAACAGAATGGACTATCTACTGATGTCTATAAAAGTATAAATCCTGTAGGATGCAGTTATGGCAGGCTATATGGCTTGCCTAAGACTCATAAAAGAGATGTTCCTCTAAGACCAATCTTGTCAGCCATCAACACTCCAACTTATAAGTTGGCTATGTATTTTGTGCCAATCCTACAAGACATAAGTACTAATGAATACACTTAATGTGACACTGGTAGTTTATTGACAAGACTTAAGGCTTTTACATTCAAAAGCCATCATTTTATGGCTAGTCTTGAAGTTCAAAGCTTGTTCACTAATATTCCACTCAATGAGACCATTGACATATGTATTAGGAAACTATTTGATGATCAGAATGTCATGTTAGTAAATAACATGAATTGTCATCAATTCAAACTACTTCTAGAACTGGCAGTTAAAGAGTGTTACTTTACGTGTAATGGTAAAATCTATCAACAGATAGATGGTGTTGCTATGGGTAATCCGCTTGGCCCAGTTCTTGCCAAAATTTTTTTGAGCCATCATGAAACAAAGTGGCTCAGAGACTGTAGTATAAAGATTAGACCCAAGTTTTATGTACGTTATGTTGATGACACATTTGTAGTGTTTTCTGACAGAAATCAGCCTAGAAAGTTCTGTGATTACATGAATCAGCAACATCCTAATATGAATTTCACATTTAAAACTGAATGTGACAAGAAATTAAATTTCCTTGATGTGCCTGTTGAAAGGAAGTCCGATGATATTGTCACATCATCAAATCAGAAACCCACATTTTCTGGCCTTTATGCCAAATTGTCTAGCTTCATTCCTTTTGCCTATAAAGTTGGTTTAATAAAGACACTTGTGAGTCGTTTTCACATGATTTGTAACTCATATCAGACTTTTGTCTCTGATATCGACAAGCTGAAGCAGACTCTACTGCAAAATGAGTATCCGCTTAGATTGATTGATAAGGTCATATCAGACTTTATGACAAAAGTTTATAGTAAGAGTGATGACATAAAATTCGGGTGTGATAAAATATATTATTCTCTTGTTTTGCCTTACACAGGTGTGCATGGCTACAATGTACGCAGCAGAATTCTAAAGGTTATTTCTGCATTTTACCCCCAGATCAGAGTAAGGTTTGTTTACAAACCTGTCATGTGTATCAGCCGGTTTTTCAAGAACAAGGATGCTGTACCTGCTAAGCTACTCTCAAATTTAGTATATAAGTATATGTGTTCTAGCTGTATGGCTAGTTACATCCGTGAAACTCGCCGACATTTTGGAAGTAGAATGGCAGTGCATACTGGCATCTCGTTTGCTACAGGAAAGCCAATTCAGGATGATAGTTTATCTTCTATTCACAAACATTTCTCAAAGAGCAATCATCCTATTACATCAGATTGCTTCAAGGTTATCAGTCGAGCATCCAAATCTTTTGATCTTTTAATCAATGAGTCATTATCCATAGCACGTGATCGTCCCATTCTCAACAATAATGTTTCATCATATCCTCTAAATTTGTTTTAATTTACCTCATTTTTCTTTTTCTTAAAGCTTTAAATCTTTTATTATTATCTTTATTATTTGATGGTGGGTTTAAACTTTAAGCTCCTCTTAGTTTACAACTCTCGCTTAGCAAGCTCATTTCTCAAAAATATTCTTATTTGTTTCCATGCATGTATATACAGCTGGTAAAGTCGAGGTAACTGAATATTCGGGCGTGCAGTTCGGACGGTAGACTGTCGAATGTTGCTGAAAATTCACATATAATCAGAAATAAATAAATACAGCGCGTATTGCATCACAAATATTATATTTGAATAAATATACATATAAATATCTATACAAATTTGCATACCTAAACTAATGCTGTTGTTCGTGTAATCCATGATAAAAATAATAATCTAGAGAGTAAAACTATCTAAGCGACCAAACAGCTCAAGACACAAAGTCCTGAGTGATATTTTTCATTTTGTAGTGCCTTATATACCCTGTTTTTCAACCCCTCATACACTCTCTCGCCTTATTGGTGCTGACAAAAAGCCAATTCTAAGATATCATGCATTGTATATTTTAATTTTTCTTTCAGTCCTGTCTTATATACCCCCTTTTTAACCCATCCTACACCCTCTTTTCTTATCGATGCCGGCAAAAAGCCATTTTTATGATGCTTTCACCTGCAAAAGTTTTAAATTAGGAACAGTTTTTTGCTTCTTTCGTGTAACTGATTTGCCCCAGAAAACAAATTCTTGCTATTATAATAGAAGTTTTTCAATGTTCTATCCATTTTGGTTATATTAAATTAATGCACTAACAATACTTATAGACAAGTATGCAGAATTTTTTGGGTTTTATATTTTTTGGGTTTTTATTTTTTTAATCACAAATAATACTTAATAATTCAATTTTTCCTTTTCTTTCTCCAAATCTTGAGCTATATATTGTTTTATAACGCTGTTTCCCGCATCCTGAGACGATCGGTTATATTCTATACATCTTGGACACATTTGTACAGTAAAACATATTCGCCTGAATTTGTTTCAAAACAATCTCTTTCCGAACTGGCTCTTTGACAATAAAAACATATTTGAATCATGAGAGGAAACATCGGCCATTCTAAGTTTCGCCCACAAAGAACTATTGGCAGTCTAATCGACCTGCCATACAGCTTCCTTTCCTCATCACCGAATGGACGATTCTTAATTTCATTCACTTCCTCCATCTTTGAAAGGATTCATATTATTTACAATCGTATTCATATTTATTGACTTTTGCCTACATATTTATTCTGAGTCACCAGATCGTTTATTAATAGATTTGCTCGAATAATATTACGCCTAGTTTTAGCACCAGTCAGAATAATTTTTCCAGATGTATAAATTAGAGCTGTGACACCAAAATTGTTAAGCCAATAGGTGAGAGCTGGGAATACTCTCGTTCATGAAGACTGTATTTCCTATTCCGATAATAAAACTTTGTTAAATCAATTTGAAACGGAACACTGAAAGAGCCAACAAAGTTATTGATTTTGACAGCTACATGATGCGCTATATTAAAACCTAAAATTTTTAAAATTTCTTGGATTTTTCTGACCGCTTTTTCTACTTCTTCTTCCAATTTTACGCCTATACATACCATTTATCTCGATTTCAATAAGAATACCGTTACTTTTGGTTCTGTTAATTTCAAGCTTAAACCTGGAAAGCGACCCGGCTTATACTTGATCAGATCAATGTTTTTCTCTGCTATTAAAGATATATTCAATTTACATCTCAGATTCGCCGACCCAATAATATTACAAACGATTAAACCTGCCATCTTTAGGACATAAAACTGTCACACTAATTTAAATGCATAATGCATAGCATCATAAAAATGGCTTTATGCCGGCATCAATAAGATAAGAGGGTGTAGGAGGGTTTGAAAAGGGGCTATATAAGGTAGGAATGAAAGAAAAAATTGAATTGTGCAATGCATGATATCTTAGAATTGGCTTTTTGCCAGCACCAATAAGGCGAGAGAGTGTATGAGGGATTGAAAAACAGGGTATATAAGGCACAACGAAATAAAAAATATCACTCAGGACTTTGTGTTTTGAGCTGTTTGGTCGCTTAGATAGTTATGCTCTCTAAATTATTATTTTTATCATGGATTACACAAACGACAGCATTAGTTTAGTTATGCAAATTTCTATGGATATTTATATGTAAATTTATTCAAACATAATATTTGTGATGCAATACGCGCTGTATTTATTTATTTCTGATTCTATGTGAATTTTCAGCAGCATTCGACAGTCTACCGTCCGAACTGCACGCACAAATATTCAGTTACCTCGACTTTACCAGCCGTATGCGCATTGAGCGTGTATGCAAGGATTGGCGAAAAATTTTGGAGCGTCAGCAACGATGGCCCGTTGCAACACATTTGGCAATCACGGTTTACATCAGCGATTTTTACGGCGAAACATTTGAGCAATGGGCCATCCAGTACAACCCTGGAAATCCAACACACGACCCTCATTTGCAGCCTTTACAAGGTATGCACCCTTGCCATGTTTTGACGGTATGAAAATAATATACATGCATGGAAACAAATAAGAATATACATTAAACATATATATAAACCATTTATTTATGATTAATTAATTAGTTTTTTATCGTTGGTATCACTCTTTTTCATACATATGATTTATTTTTGGTTATTTTTCTCTTAAGGCGATCCTACCATCGAAATAAACATATACAAGCAGCTTGCAACGATCTATCTTAGAGGCGAAGAGAATCCGCTGCTCAAGAAGATACTAAAGGTATGCAAGCCATCGAAATTGGTGTTAAGAAACATGCGAATTATGGAATACTGGGGTGGCGAAATCCTCGAGCCCTATCTGATGGACGATTGCGACCAAAAGATGGTCTAATTGAAAGTAGTAACATTATGTAGTGCTTCTTGGATACCTTCGTATCGTCATTTACTGCGAAAATTGTGTTTGCATTCAATCGATTTAGACATGGGCTTTTACCGCGTTTTGAAGTATTTTAATCCGCGCGATCTGTGTATAAGAAGTTTGGGGTATTTCAATAGCGATAAACATGCGGTTCGAAGTTTTTTCTATGATGCCAAGCGCCTTGAAGTTGTATCTATATGTTTTGTTTGTTCGAATCACGATGACAATTTCTTAGGAAGCCTTATCGATTTAATTGATATATTTACTGATCGTCGTCAGACTTGTACAATTATATTTCGTCATTATGATTCAGGATATATAAATCGCAATCGATTTGAACAATTCGTGGAAACTTTATTTTCGAAAGTTAATTATTACGCCTTTGAATCATCGCCCGCGTTCTTGTATCCGTTATGGACTAAAATTCATTTTTCATCTTTGAATTGTATAACATTGCGCAATATTGATGATTTTGGTATCCTGTAAAGTTGTGCTTTTTATCTGGTAAAATTATCATTTACATTTGCTACACACTGAGAGAGCAGTGCCTAGGTAGGTATAGTATTTTTCTATGAAATTTATCGTATTTGCAACCATCAGTATAAATTATGGTCAGTTAGTATGATTGATCAACTTTGATACTTTCTCTTCAATTTTCAAAAATTCTTAGGGAAAATTTTGAGTTCTATTTAATGAGGGAGGGTCTAGACCCCTCCTGACACTTATGCGTCCAGTTTAGTACTTAGCCGGACGATGCAATAGGCTGTTTTATTCATTTTTGGTTAATTCCATATTTTCATTTTTTTATTGTCTCATAATCTTGTTAAGTATTATGTACGTTTTCTTAGTATTCATACGAAAGATCTGCAGTCTACTGAGTGATCCTCTAGCTTAGGATTTGGGGAGATCTGTTGGAAGACTGTGGACCTTTCGTCCTTTTTTCTTGCATACACTACAGAATACCAGACACGTAGCTGTGGGGGGACTGGCGGGGTCCGGACCCCACAAAATTCAGAAAAAAAAGGAAAAATAGGACTTTTTACACGTTATTTTGTGCTATTTTTGGCTTAGACACCCCAAAATTGGTGTTGGTCCCCCAAAATAGAAGGGCCAGCTACGTACCTGCAGAATACATAGAAACATATCGAACTATGAATTTTTTTCCTCCAGCTAACAATGGGTATACCAGGAGAGACCAAGACAATGCGATATCCAACTTATATAATTACTATTCGAAATTTCGTTGATCATTTATGGAGGCATTTTAAGCCTCCTAGATAGAACGCCCCAATTTCATTCTCATGATTCCTGGTAGAACCGAGCGAACTTTGTCCGTATATTGAGCAGGCGATTGATAATCAGAAATCTAAAAACGCGGAGACGACGTAATAAGACCGAATATCTGGTCCACTGGCGAGGGGACCCATCAAAATTTGACTAATAGGTTTCCACGGAAGTCAAACTTTTGTTTTTTTTGAATTTCCGAATTTTACAGAATAATTTTTAAATTTTACAAAATAATTTCCAAATTTTACAAAAAAGTTTCCAAATTTTACAAAATAATTTCCAAATTTTACAAAAAAAATTCCAAATTTTACAAAATATTTCTGATTTTTTCATTAAACCCGTACTTCATGTTTTATTGTCTCATAATTTTATTAAGTATTAAGCACGTTTTCAGTGTGTTCATAAAAAAGATCTGCAGTCCACTGAGTGATCCTCTGGCTTAGGCTTTGGGGAGATCTGTTGGGAGACTGTGGACCTTTCGTCCTTTTTTCTTGCATACACTACAAAATACCAGGCACGTAGATGTGGGGTGACTGGCGGGGTCCGGATCCCCAAAAATTCAGAAAAAATGGAAAAATAGGACTTTTTACACGTTATTTTGTGCTATTTTTGGCTTAGACACCCCAAAATTGGTGTTGGTCCCTCAAAATAGAAGGGCCAGCTACGTGCCTGCAGAATACATAGAAACATATCGAACTATGAATTTGTTTTTCCTCCAGCTAACAATGTGTATACCAGGAGAGATCAAAACAATGCGATATCCAGCTTATATAATTACATTTCGAAAATTCGTTGATCATTTATGGAGGCATTTTAAGCCTCCTAGATAGAACGCCCCAATTTCATTCTCATGATTCCTGGTAGAACCGAGCGAACTTTCTCCGTATATTGAGCAGGCGATTGATAATCAGCAATATAAAAACGCGGAAACGACGTAATAAGACCGAATATCTGGCCCACTGGCGAGGGGACCCATCAGAATTTGACTCATGGGTTTCCTTGGTAGTCAAACTTTTGTTTTTTTTTAAATTTCCGAATCTTACAAAATAATTTACAAATTTTACAAAATAATTTCCGAATTTTACAAAAAAATTTTCAAATTTTCCAAAATAATTTCCAAATTCTACAAAATAATTTCCAAATTTTACGAAACAAGATTCCAAATTTTACAAAATAATTTCTAAATTTTACAAAAAAGTTTCCAAATTTTACAAGAAAGTTTCCAAATTTTACAAAATGATTTCCAAATTTTACAAAGAAGTTTCCAAATTTTACAAAATATGTCTGATTTTTTCATTAAACCCGTACTTCATGTTTTATTGTCTCATAATCTTATTAAGTATTATGCACGTTTTCAGTGTGTTCATACAAAAGATCTGCAGTATACAGAGTGATCCTCTAGCTTTAGGTTGCGGGAGATCTGTGCGAGACTTTGGACCCTTTGTAACCTTTTTCACAACCTTATCTTCCTCACTATGGGTTACTAAATGTTGCCTATAGTAGTCCTGGCGCACTGTTCTATCGTGTTTATTAAATATCTCAAATTTCCAGCTCAGCGAATCAGAATATACGTGTTGTAGCATACCTACAGTAAGCCCATCCACTATATTTTGCGTACGTTATTTTTGACTCATATTCATCTAATTTATTGAATTTCAGCTTTATTTGACTGTTAGTTTGTGAGATATAGAAATCCCGAAAGCTACAGTATACCTACAGTAAGCCAATGTGTAAAGAATAAGTGACTCGCGTATATGCTGTTTCTCAAATTTGAGCTCAATCCGGCCATTGGTTCTTGAGTTATGCAAAAGTGTGAAGTAATGCTGGTATACTATAGGTTGCGCGCTAAAATTTTGTACATAGCATACCTAACATATACTTAACAGACTCTGAAATTTTTAGTCCGATTCGGCTATTGGTTGAAAAAATACGTGTTATAACATAGCTACAGTAAGCCGGTACACGATTTTCCATATTCATCATTCTTGGTATGTAGTCTTTATATTCTGAACATTTCAGCTCGATTCAACTATTGGTTCATGGTTAATAACGGTTTTATGATGTGGTGTGAACTACTCGAGTGTAAAGTGTAAAGTGGTCAAGCGATACGCAAGTTAGAATATTGTATGCATTTAGTATAGTAAGCGGTGTTTATAGCTATCCCCCAAAAAAATGAAATTCTGATAGCTCCCTCCTCCCTCCTGCATTGAATAGGTACTCTTGCTGTAGTGTAAAGTATACCTGGTTGACTTGATCCGCAAATTTAAAATAGTCTCCATGTATACCCATAGTTGAGGTTAACTATAGTGTGACGTCATCCCCTGTGTAGCAACACAAAACATATAGCCTATGATTCAACACAGGCCTATGCTCCAACATAGCTTATGCTTAAGCACGGGCTATACCTTGTGTACTCTAGGCAGACATGCTTAAGTACTCGCATCACGATTTTGAAAGCTGTTTACAATCGAATTCAGCCGATTCGACTCAATCGCTCGACTCGTTGTCCTGGCCCTACTATTCAACTATAATCGAAGTGTCAACCGTTCCGTGCGTTTGTTTTTTGGTCAGGCCTCGATTCGGCTTATAGGGAAAGATTTGCGATTGATTCTACAGATGCTTGGCAACCTACAAACCTCGGCACGCAGACATTAAAGTGCACAACATTAGAGCTCCGACATTAGAGCGCCGACATTAGAGCGCCGACATTAGAGCGCCGACATTAGAGCGCAACGACATAAGAGCACACGGCAGTAGAGCGCACGACATTAGAGCGCGCAACATTTGGGCGCGCGACATTAGAGCGCGCGACATTAGAGCGCGCGACATTAGAGCGCGCGACATTAAAGCACCGACATTAGAGTGTATATGCACTGGCAGATTTAATTGGCCCTATTGAGACCAAAATTTTTTTGAAAAATGCGAGATAAACAGAGAAAATGGGAAAGGAAGATAGAAAGAAAGAACAAAAGAAGGAAAACGCTCCAAATTGTAATTTGAAGCGTTTTCTTTCTTTCGTTCTTTTTTTCATTTTTCAGTTATAACTAAAATTGAAATAGAAAATATCTTGATCAGAAAATAACAGATCCTTTTCTGAGGATGAGATGTCATTTTTTCGGTTCTGTTATATTTTTTGGTCCGCCCATGCTCACGTTTATATACAAGGTCTCTGCAGAATATGCAATAAACCATGCTTAATTTTGTAAGAAATGCAACGTCAAGTGATTTTTTTCTTTACTGCGAATTGCATTACTGATTGTACATTTCCATCTAGCATCTTTGAAAAAATTGCAAGACGTTAGATTTTTTGGCACTGTACTGTTTTAAGGCAGCAGCTGAATTTTGTTTCACAAAAACCTGCCTGGCTTTAGAATTTTGAATTTTAATGTACAGGTAATTTGATAACAGGTAGATGAGACTTGTTTTGGGATGAAAATCAAGCAGGTAGAATTTCAGCAAAAAATAGAGTTCACGAAAATTTTTTGGGTATAATAATTTCTTCGGAATTTGTGCACTGGTGCTCAGGGACCCGTGCAGAAAAAAGCCTGAATGTTAGGGTCATACTTGGTGGATGGAACGGAAGTTTGCTAATCATCAATGGAAATGTTGGTGAGGTGAGTTATGTAAATTCAAATTAGAATTTAAGTTGTGACTGAATCCTTATTTTTTATCGTTACTTTGTTTCTTAAAAAGTCTAAGAACTCAAGCTCCGCTTTAGACTTCGTCAAGCGGTCCTTCAGCGCGTCCAATTTTCTTGGGCGCTTCACGCCCTCCAGCATATTTTGTATACGTGACTATTTTACAGCTCTTATAAAAGTGTAAATTTATCTGCTAATACAAGTATGCGACGCTTTGGCATTTTAAGTGCAGATGAAGAGGCAAAATGCATTTTTGGTAACTTATGTGACAAACAGCTTATGTCAAAAACTTTTCAAGATTTTTTCAAAAAAATTTCATATCAAAAGTCACATAGGAGCAGCCAGAACAGTGCATAAAAGCTTAAAAATGCGTTTAAAAACGTATCAAAAGTCACTTAGGAGCAGCCAGAACAGTGCAGAAAAGCTTAAAAATGCGTTTAAAAAGTATCAAAAGTCACTTTGGAGCAGCCAGAACAGTGCAGAAAAGCTTAAAAATTGCTTCACAAAACAAAAGAAACCGCATGCATTTATCACTGCCTGATACCGAAATATTCGTGCGTTGCGTAGGTAGTTAACTTTGCCCCATTATAATAGAAAGTGTATCCAATTCTGAATCGGAAAGTATATGAATCGTTGCAAATAGTCTCGAGTGTAAGATACAGTAGGACTTTTTTCAAAGGCATGCTCGTTTTGTCCGTGAAGCTTTAACCGGCGAATTCTTTGATTTATCAGCATAAAAGTTTTGTAAAGTTACGTGAAAAACATCTATTATGACTGCGCTCTAATGTCGCGCACTCTAATGTCGCTGCGCTCTAATGTCGCTGCGCTCTAATGTCGGCTCACCACAAACATCTTAAGTTGCGCGGCTTTGATTTGGCGACGTACGACAGAAGCTTCATTTTTATTGGGTAAGTAAAAATGGTGCTTGTTACATTTAGTGCATGTAGCGATCTAGCCTTAAATAACGTACTTGAGTTACCGGGAAATGATAAGAGCTTGGGTGAAGAATAAAATCGTAAGAACATGTTTAGCGATTCTGCTGACTTAAGGAACTTGATAAGTAATAAATTCGAAAAATTGCCTTAAATCGATTTAAATCTCGATTTAGTATAATCGATTTAAGACCTTAAATCGATTGAAGCTAAATCGCCTTTGGGAATACGGCTCTAAGGTACAGTGAATCGCAGGTATCATTTTTGAAACACGAATTCAAAAAATATGCTTATGTAAATGTGCAAAAAGTAAATGCTAAAATTGATGCGCTAGTTATGTCACGAGAATTGATAATGGACGGAACTATACCTTGGCGTGGGGCGGGGTTGGGGGATATGCACCCCCGAGAAACCAAAATACCTCCCAGAAATCAAAATACCTCCCCCAGAATACAATTTTTAAATTTTTTTGTTTTTTTCGCAATTTTTGGATACCAATCGATAGTTATCGATGAGAAACGTTGAAAACTTGTGTTTTTTCGCCATACCACCATTTTTAAGGCCTTTTTTTACCTTTGAAAAAACCTTGCACCCCTCAGAAGTTTGGTGCCGCCCATCTATGGACGGAGCCCATGATAATGTAGCTAACTTTGAATATGCCCGAAAAATTAAAGAATCTGAACGAAAAACCGGAAAATCTGCTAATGGATCTCAGACTTCGAAAAAAGGGAAGGGAGAGAAAAGTTCTGTTCGAAAATTTAGTGAAACATCTATGTCGGAAAATAAGGGTCTAGATGACGTGAAATCATTTAAGATCCCTAGTAATTTTAGCACATGCGATGGTATCAGTGAAGCACTACTTATTGAGTGGTTAGCCAAGTTCGGGCGAAGCTTCTTGTTGGACTGATAGGTATAGATGTTTATTAGTAGCTAATTTAATCGAAGGCAGAGCTGCCTCAGCCTACAATAAGATTCCAAAGCATGATCGATTATCTTGGAATATTTTAAAGCAATCATTTGTTAGTCATCTTATCCCTGAGCACCATTTTGAAAGATTGCAGACCGACTTAAAGTGCGTTTGTCAAAAATATAATGAATCGGTTAGAGATTTCAACGTGTGTTTTCGTGAGCGTGTTAGAAAAGTCTATGTATCTGAGTCAGAGGCAATGAATTATGCGGAAACTGAAGCTTTTTTACGTGAACGTATAATGCGTAGAAAGTCGTTTACACCTCAGATAGCCACGTTAGAAAATCCTGCACGAAGTTCGGAACAAACGAATAGGTCGTTGGCTAAATTTCCTGTAAGATCTGTGCACAGAAATAATTTCCGAAATAAATCGCAGCCTATTAAGTGCTTATTCTGTAAGGAAGTAGGACATATGAAAAAGGACTGTCCAAAATTTTTGACTAGCCCTTGCACATCATTCAGCAAAGGCCGATAACGTATTATTATAAATTTTGCGTGCTATGCTTGACTGCAGGTCATGATTCTACAGAACGTTCTCGATCAGCTATGCATGTGCAAGCTACTTCCATTCGTCCTGCGCGGGTCATTCATTAACGGTTGTACCTTTGCTTCCTATGAATAAAAATGTGGTTTTTAACTTAGCGTCTCCTGTTTGTGCTAATTCTGAGTTGCCTACTTGTAATTTGTTAAGTAGAAATAAGTTGAATAAGCCAAAACCTGTAGTCTGGATGTTTATAGGTAAAAATGAACAGTTTAATATTAGCGTTTTAATCGACAAAAAAAGTTCGCATTCTTCTGTTCATAAGCGTATTGTTAATGAGCTTTAAACTAATGATTAAGATGTTGAAGAGGAACCACTAGAAATGTTTGAAGTTTTGAGCTCAAATGGTAAATCGATAAGAGTTGATTCGAAAATAGATCTTAATCCTAAATTAACTGATGAAAGCCCTAAGCAAAGTTCTGGCACATTTCAGGTAAGTGATTGTATATCAAATGGGCGTGATTATAGTTCAAGATCTAATGTGCACACATGATATTGAATTTAATATGCCGCATAGAAGTGTAATAATTGAGAATCTTGAGCTTGTTTTCATGCAGAAAGCAGCTGTAGCTGAAACCCTGTGTGATTCTGTAACAATTAGAAATTACTGTGTTTCTGAGTTAAGAGAAAATGCGGAGAATTCCAAAATGCAGCCTAAAAATCGTTGCCCGTTTTTGATTATCTTAAGCTTTCGGGTGCAGAAAATGTAAAATTTTCTGGTAAGCAAAGGAATGACGCTAAGGAAAATGCAAATTTGAAAGCCTGGAAACAATATAATTTCAAGTTGGGTAATGTTGATAAAGCAGAGTTATCTATGCAGTTGCTAAATGATAAAAGAAGCGAAATATTTTTAGCAGCTTGTTTGAATTTTAAAAAAATATTAAAATAGCAGAGATTCAGTAAAAGTTACTGATGGTTTTAAGATATTGTCTGAAACTAAGCTGGAAGAAAATTTAAAGTCGATAATAGTTAAATCATATAATTTCAGAACATTCCAGCCTAAAGTCGGAGAATTAGTTATTGTAAAACCTCGCTTTTCGCCTTTTTGTCCAGTTGTTATTATAAATGTTCAAAATATGCTAATATAACGCGTAAAAATGAACAATGGTTACAGTATTAGGTAGCGATATTTTAACCAGCGTTTCAGAAAAATATATTTCCGCGTATACGAAAGTAAATGAAGAACGATCAGAACGTAATGCTAAGTCTGGAATTGCGAAAGGTGCTTTGTTAGAAGCAAGAAAAATCGCATCTAAAATGAAAATCTGATTATAAAATGGAAGCGTAGTTTAATATAATTTGGTCAATTTTTATTTGATTATTAGCCGTATAACTTATGAAAACGAAAAAATGGGTTTGAGAGCTCGTTAGATTATTTTAGGATAAGTAATTTTGTGCAGAATGCCGAAGTGATTTACAGAATGATAAATCGAATGTTGCTCATAATTTACAGTGTAAAATTTGTCGATTTAAAACTATTCTTAAAGAATCTTGATATTTCGATTTGGTGCGAGCAAGCAGTTCGCCTGATTTAAACAACGTAAAAAACTGTTGTATTCAGTTGTATAAGGTTACTGTTGCTCGAAAGTCCAATGCCTGAACGGCATGGTGGATTTGACGGAGAAATGCGTTAAATTGTTAATAAAATCTGAGTAGGCTTATTTCGTTGAGAAATTTTAGCACAAACTTAAGAAAACGTAGCTTAGCTTCGTATGAAAATAACGATGAATATAGCTTTGTTTCTATTATTTTTCTCTAAGTCAATTTTGTCGGTTTAATAAATTAATCTTCGTTTATTATTCTTAGCTCTTAAGTCGAGTAAAGCATTGAAAAATTCGTAGTCGTGATTGACGAAATTTTTACTTGAGCGTTTTGTCGATATTGAAGTCCTTTGCAGTGATCGTATTGCTTTGTTTGTAGGCTGAAGTGCAAGAAATGTTGTTTCAAAATTTTTGTGCCGAATACCCCAACCAACCCCTTAGAAACCAAAATACCTCCACCAGATCTAAACATTTTTTTGTTTTTTTTTCCAATTTCTTGATGCCAATGGATGGTGATTGATGAAAAACGTTGACAGATGGCGTTTTTTCGCCATACCACTATTTCTGAGACCGTTTTTTGACCTTTGAAAAATCTTGCACCCCAAGTTTCTGTTCGCATAGTTTTACATTGTTAAATTGTGTAATCATTAGGTTCGTATCCCGAAAATTTCCGTTTTTTCCAGTTTGAAGGGTCTAGACCCCGAACTCCCCACGGGCATATCTGCTTTTGACCGAACTTACCGTTTTTCGCAATGGTACAAACGGCCTGATTTTTTCTGTTTGATATTATTTCACAGAAAGCTTTGTTCACTTGGTTGGCTGCTTATTGGTTTCTCGATTCATTATTGATTGCTTATCTGTTGGTTGGCTGGTAAGGATGAGTCGCGGTTGTTGATTGGTTGATCGGTTCTGATTGGATAGTATGTTATGAATGATTGATCATGCTCGATTCTTAATTAGTCGGTTGATTTTTGCTAGATTCCTCTTGGTCCTTATTAGCTTTTCGTTGACTGGCTGTTTGTTTTACTGTCCGGTTGCTGTGTAAGTTCTTGATAGTCGGTTTTAAAAACATTGCCGTGTATTGTTTTGCTTCTATTCAATTATTGTAGCATTTGTATTGCCGCGTAAAAATTTTCATTAGTATCACTAGGTCTTCCAATTTACGCCAACGTGGCTCACAGTGGTACGGAGATGATTCTAGTTAAATCGTTTGTTCGGACGTGATTCGGATATGCATGGCCGATTTCGTGACATAGCCGATTTTTCGCTGAATTCCGAAAATCGGAATAAATTCGATTTACATTATTTTCGGGTTACGATACTTTTGCCGCTGCATTCGTTATAACATAGGATCGGACGTAATATAGCCGACATAATGCTACAAGATGGGCAATGCTATACGGTACAATTACGTAATATAAGATACCCTGTCTGTGCCATAACATGCAGCGATATAAAATAGGAGATACCCTCTGCTATAACATATGAGTGATATAAGATATCATGTGATATATGACACTCTTTTCGTACAACAAACAAAAAATTTATAAAACATCAAAAATATGGTTTGACCAAAAAAGTTTTCCAAAGCATCCCAAAACATCGAAATTATGGGTTTGACCGAAAAAATTTCCAGAACATCACAAATCATCAAAAATATGATTTTGACTAAAGAATTTTCAAAACCATTCTGTAACGTCAAAAATATAGATTTGATCAAAAAAATAGTTGATTAATAAAATCCTAAAAATGAAAAAAATGGTTTTTACCATTAATAAATATCCCAAGAACATAAAAAGTCCCGAAAAATACAAAAAGTACAAGAGACATCTCAATTCCATATAGCTATCAGGCCTAAGTACAGCCCGGGCAACGCCGGGTAGCTCAGCTAGTCCTTAATAATCCACAATCCCAAGTATATTAGACTTTTTTGTTCCATCGGAATTTGCATGATTTGAGTGAATCACTCAGTAAATATGTACGGTAACATGCCACAATAATGACAGCAAGCGGAAAACAATATTATTTTAAACATCAACGTTATCTTTTATAAACGAGACAAGCTTACCATATTTGAAAAGATCAAAGATTTTCAGCATAAAGATTACGCAATTATTGCGTGTAATGTACATTTACGCTCAGATTCGTAATCCTGGCGTTATGTAAAACATTTTGAAAAAATTTAAGCTTCTGCGACGCCCTGGAACAAAATTTAATTTTCAGTAGAAATATATACAAGTATTAGCAAAGAAAAATGCTCCGATAGAACAAAAAAGATGAATATACTTGGAATTGTGGATTATTAAGGATGTTAAAGGAGAGGACTAGGAAAAATCTACCTAAAGTCGCAAAATCTGCTAAAAATCACACTTTCTCTAAGCAACGCAAAAAATCTAAGTATATTCTGCGGCTTCGAACAAAGTGTCTTTTTTAAATAATGTTCAAAGTTTCAGATAAGAGTGTATAAACGAAATCTATAATGTTTACTTTCTTTAAATTGCTGGCAAGTAGCAACGCTGACTAGCTTTGTATCTTGATTGATAGAAAACTAAGTGGTATTGTATTTAAAGTTGTTTTATTTTGTTTTGAACATTATAGCAAACAAAGCAGGGGCCGATTAATTAGTGCACACAATCCTTACGGGAATGCTACTGTACTTACATTTAGTCTGTTTTAAGTCAACTTACGCGTTTCCTACTGTTTTAAACCAATAATTTCTTCAGTTGTCTTGGATGCATCGATGTTTGCTATTTCATTCAATTGGCTTAGAAAGACTGTTAGTTTACTCAATATCATTTCCCATAGCTACTGCATAGCTAACGTGCTGCTTTTTCAATCATTTTTATGGTTAAAGATTTATTTCAATCTGTTGGCTGCAAAATATACTTCGATTTTTTGCGTTGCTTAGAGAAAGTGTGATTTTTAGCAGATTTTGCGACTTTAGGTAGATTTTTCCTAGTCCCCTCCTTTTACATCCTTAATAATCCACAATTCCAAGTATATTCATCTTTTTTGTTCCATCAGAGCATTTTTCTTTGCTAGTACCCTGCTTTTGATTAGCATGATTTGAGTGAATCAGTCAGTAAACACATACAGTAACATACCACAATAATGACAGCAGTCCAAGAGCGCGGAAAACAATACTGTTCTTAACATCAGCATTATACTTTTTAAACAAGACCACCTTACATTATTTAAGCAGATCAACGTTTTTCAGCATAAAGTTTACGCAAATATCAAGTGTAAGGAACACTAACACTCAGATTTGGAGGTAAAATAAATTTGTAGTATAAACTACATATTGACAACAAATGAATAGTGCAAACGTTACATAACTACTAGGTGTATAGAAAACTAACAGTCAGATTCCCAATTCTGATTTGACGTAGAACGTTTTGAAAAAAAATAAAGCTTCCTTAAGGCTCTAGAATTAAAGTTAAGATGCAGTGTAAACTTTACACAACCACAGAGTGTAAAAAAATTTTAGTCGGATTCGTAATTCTGATATTACTGTGATATTACGATCAACATTCATGAAAAGATTAATTCTCCACAATGGACCGAGGACAAATAAATATCAGATGTAAACCACTTTACACCACTGTTGAGTTCAAACAAACTGGCGTATCACATTTGGTTCCTGGTTAATTTTTAGACTTGAGATTATGTCCAGACTCATAACCCAGAATTTAGCAGTAAAAACAAGACAGAAACACGTTTAACTCCTCCATTTTTTTTGAAATTACACCTCCCGAAAAAGCTAAATGTTGATGTAAACAAACGCAATTCCTGTGACGCGTACCCCTTAGAAAATACTTTATTTTTATCCTATTCGACCTCGCCCGACTTCTGAACAGAGAAAGTAGCGAACAAAAAATGGACAAACACGCATTTTCCACTGCCCACCACATTGTAAACTTTAAAAATCTGTATCTAACGCCCCGTTGAGTGTAAATGAATTCGGTTCGGGCCAGTTTGTAGCCCTTTGATTATAGTACGTTTGAATGTGCGAAACTTATGTTCCGCAAAATATTTGATATGATTTACCAATCAAAATACGGAACGAACCTGTTTTTTCGCCCATTTTACACCTCAGATTTCGAACTTTTCACCCCATAAACATTTCAATATTACGTTTTCTTTTATACGCGGCTTGCATCGACCTGTAGCCCTTAAAAGTTATTTTATTTCAATTTTATTCAGTTTATGCCAACTCATAATCGAAAAAGTTGGCAGAGAAATCTCGGACAAAATCTTTTTTTTACTCATCCACAAGAGTGTAAAGTTTAAATCCCTGGTACTAATTGCGTATTGATTGTAGAAAAGATTGCTGAAAAACACAAGATAGCCCCTGATCCATAGCACATTTCTGCCTGAAAAAATTTCCTTATTCTCATAACCGGAGTTGTTGGCAGACATAAACAAGTCGAAAGTGCATAGTTTTGCCGAAAGATTTAAAAAAATGAAAAAGTCAGTACTATGAAGATTTGAACCCATTAGTCTTTTTTCGAACCCGCATGCGAGAACGGATGCGTCAGCCTCTACACCAACTCGACAAATCGGCGAATTTTAATACTTAGTCAATTATTAAAAAATATTCATCATTCTACTGAAGTTTAAGAATAGTGCATTTATGATAATAAAAATAATTATTTATTAAAGACGAGTCAAAAACCTCTGAAATAAGAAAAATCTGATCAGACAATATGCAATACGGAGTTATCTATCGGCATTAGAAAATAGATATATAAATCAAAGTTCACCTCTTCACACCTCCACAAACAGTGGCTGTAGAACAGTTTAAAGGTCAGATTCGTCATTCTGACCTTACGGAGGACATTTTTTAGAAAAATTCATCATCCACGACGCTCTAGGCGGAAAAAAATTTTTCAGTGTAAAGTTTACACCTGCACTAATAAAGCAATATTTATTGTAAAGAGATAAAATAAATTTTGACGTGTAGCGCTTAGGACGAGGCACATTTTAGAGGTAGTTACCACGTTCTGTCTACTAAGTTGAGAATATGACAGGGAAAAAATATATTTTGTCCCGGGCTGTTTACAATAAACCGCCTATAAATTTAAAAAATATTGTTTAAAAAAAGAAAAAAAGATCCTCTATGTAAAACTGAGTTAGTTATGCCCGTGCACATGAAAACAGTAAAAAACCGTCTAATTCACACTCCTGTGCAACAACTAATGATTGTAAAGAAATTTTAGGACCAGATTCATAACCTACTAATCAAGGAGAACATTTCTAAAAAGAATTTGGCCCTCCGCAAACCATTTGAATTTTCGTGGTAAACTTTACACACTCGCGACTCGCTCGGTATTTAATGTAAACAAAAAAATGGGGGTCCTCACTTTTTTTATTATCTACCTTTTAAAAAAAACCGCACCTCTCAGATGTGCGCCGTTATAGCTGTGAGGGGGACATATGTGGGGGTACTCAAGTATATTATAGGAACGCGCTAACGCGCTACCTACGATAAAATTTTACATAAGTACTGGGTGTTAAGAAACTGTAATGTCAGATTCGTAATCTTGACCTTATGGAAGATATTTGGAAAAAATTCACATTTACATCGCTCTGGAAGTAAAATAGATTTGTAGTGTAAACTACACATTAACAATAAATGAATAGTTTTAACTTTACACAACTACTGGATGTCGTAAAAACTAACAGTGATAATCGTAATTCTGACGTTACGTAGAACATTTTGGAAAAAATTAAGCTTCGCAAGGTTCTAGAACTAAAGTTAATTTGCAGAGTGAACTTTACACAACACGGAGCGTAAAGAAGATTTTATTCGGATTCGTAATTCTGATATTACTATGATATTACGATCAACATTAATGAAAGTATTTAGTCTCTCTAATGGCTTGAAGACAAATAATATAAGGTATAAACCAATATGGAGCACTGTTGAGTGTAAACAAACGCGTTTAACAGGCGTATACCGTTTGATTCGTGGTACATCTTTAGATTTGACGTTATGTCCAGACTCAAAGCCGGAAAAGTTAAAAAAACAAGACAGAAGCAAACACACCCAGTTTTTGACTTTACACCTCCCGAAAAAGCTAAATGTTGATGTAAACAAACGCAAATGGCAGTGACATGTGCCTCTTAGAAAGTACTTAGTTATCACTCTAGTCGGCCTATCCTGACTTCTCAACGGAGAATGTGGCGAACAAGAAAACTGACAAAAACATATTTTTCACTATCCAATACATTATAAACTTTAAAAATCTGAACCTTATTCCCCATTGAGTGTTAAAAAATTCGGTTCGGGCCAGTTTATAGCCTTTTAATTGTAGTACGTTTGTAAGTGGAAAATTTATGTTGCGTCGCCCATTTTACACCCTCTTATTTCGAACTTTGCACCCCCATAAATAACTCAATGATATGTTTTTTCAGCGCGGTTTACTGCAACGTATAACCCTCAGAAGATGCTTTATTTCTATTTTATTCAATTCATATCGGCTGATAAGCGGAAAAGTTGGTAGAGAAATCTTAGGTAAAATCTGTATTTTACATCATCCACTAGAGTACAAAGTTAAAACCCCTAGATTAAACTCCTTATTGAATGTGCAAAAGTTTGCTGGTGAGCTGAAAGTAGCCCTTGAGTCGTAGTATATTTCTGCTTGAACAAATTTTTGGGTATCATAATCAGAGTTGTTAGCAGACCAAATACAGGCCGAAATGTGCCTTTTCACTCTCAGATCTTTACACTCTTTATACTGCCACTCTGGAAATAAGTCACTTGGAAAACTAAAAGAGGAATTTCGAGCTTTGTCAGTTGTCTACATTTAAAAAACCCGACCAAGCAGAATGCAAAACTGAGATAGAAAAGTCGTCTGAACGAACAAAATTTTAAAAAGTATATGTTATAACGTTACAGTAAAACTTTACACGCTATTACACACCGGATAGAAGTGTAAGAAAATTAAAAATGGCGGCATCAAAGTTTTTTATCTATCTTTGAAAAGACCGCACGATACAGAAGTGTCCCGTTATAGCTGTAGGGGGTTGACAGATGTTCCGGCTTCCAGCGTATTTTTAAATCGTGTTAATTACAGAAACGTTTTGTTTTTTATTGTTGGTCAAAAAACTTGAAGGGTGTACCCAAAATGCACATTCAAAGTTGTCTTTAGCGTCCAAACATAAACGTTGAATGCCTCGTGCATGATTTCGATTATTTGCGCAAAAGCACTTAATATGCTGCGATACGCTGATGGCAGGTCAAAAAAACACTTCTCTATCGTTTTTCATAGCTCCATCCAGGAAGTAACTGCGATATAACAAAAATGTCGCTACTTAAATTATGGGGGTCTTTCAGATACCAAGAATTATGTTCGAATGGAAAGAAATCCGAATCGTAGATGCACACAGCATGGTCGGATCGATCCATCGGGAGGACAGATAAAGAGCTTTTTATGAATCAAAAAATGGCTTCACAATCTTGCAGGTACGAGTATCTGCTGAAAATAAAATAGGATCTATATCATTAGTTTGTAATCAGTTTCAAACATTTTGCTTTTTCTCCGGAAAATAATAATAATTAATATACATGACCAGACCATACTTGCGCATGGCGGGGGCTGAGAGGTGGGTATTACGCCCCTCCCTCGGCCTAAAGATTAGCCAGACAGGTACTGTACGGCTATTTTGAGTTGATGGTACATTCTTTCATTTTATACATGCTTTTAAAGGGCTAAAGTAAATGCTAAAGTTTTTTCTAATACTTTGCGCTGTATTATTACATTTATATGCATTTTACTCAAAAAGCGCCTAAAATTAATTCCCATACTTTATTGCAGCCAAAATAGAGTAAAAGTGCTTTAAAAGTGCAGATTTGTCGCGAAAAAACATTTTATAGACTATTTTTATAATTTTTGTCGTTGAAAATTCGCGAACATTGAATTTACTGCTTAATATTTCTGACATTTTACCCCTGCCTTGCCGACCCTGACCTTGAGAATCTAAGACAAAGACGTTAAATTTTTGTTTAGATGATAAAAAATCGTAGATCAATTTCTTTTCTTGAGCCATGCCTAACCTTATTTTTTATTTATTTAAGTTTTGTTATCATTATTATTATTATTATTTTATTATTTAATCGCAAGGCTGTGATGACTAAGCGTCGGCGAAGGTTTGAGGTAGTTTGGACCACACTACCTGATGGGTTGGACCCCCTATATTCAAAACACCTCCAACCTCACAGACCCTAAGAATAGACTTTTAACATTTTGTGTCACACTAGACCTCCTATCAAAATTTCGTTGCTGCCAAGATATGATTTGAACCAACAGGATTCGAAATATTCCTGTTAGACCCCAGAACGACATTTTTGACGTTTATTACGATTAGGCAAAAGCTTCATGGGCTGCAAGCTGCTTACTCGAGCTGGAACTTTGTATTTATTCTTTACTTGAAGCAAATGAATTAATAAATAAATGAGTCAGCGTAAAATAAGCACACCGCTAGGTTCACAAAAAGATTAGAATAAAAAATGTTTCACACGTATATCACTGATTTTTTTCATTGAAAAACTTGATGAAAAGATTTTTACCTCACTAAAAAAGCGGAGACGGATTCAAGATTTTCGCACCGCCAAATTTTGCGAACAGTGTAAAAAATTGCATAAAAAATTCGTCTATTACGCTTAAAGTAGCGTTTTTTCTTGCCGTCTTTCGATAAATTATGATCATTTGTGATCCGAAGAAAGTAATAAATCAAATAATTCCTACGAATAACGCGCAAAATATTAGTGCGAAAATCGGCACAAAGCACCGGAAAAATGCTCGGAAATAATTGGAAGAAGTGTGGAACTGCCTAGAAATTGAAAATATCATGATAAAAAATTGCTAAATTAAAAAATCTACTCTCTATTGCGCCAGGGCTGGGCTTAGGGCTGGGCCAACTGGGCCATGGCCCAGGGCCTCCACGCTGATAGGAGCCACCATCTAGGTTGAATTCTTTTTAAAAAGTTTACGGTCAGTCAACGAAAACATTAGGCATAAAAAACGCTAGGATATTACTTACATAAATTAGACGCCAACAAAGAAAAGACTAAAAGCAATCGATAATTATATAACCCGTTTGAATTCTGACGATCTTTTTTTATTCACAAAAATGTTGATCAAACTTTATGCTGCCGTTTACATTTTGAATGATAACACACTAGATTATAAATAGTCGTATCGATTGATTCTAGTCTCTTTAGTGGTGTGTATAAGCGTACATGAATTTTTTAGTAACAAAGGGCCTATAGCCTGCTATAGTTGCTCAAATTTTTGGGGAACTTGAAAGTTGTTTTCGGGGAACTTGAAAGTTGTAAAGTTCCATTTTCGTAAAATTGCTTTTATACAATTTTTGATTGAATACATTATATAAAATTAAAGTAAGTGCTTACCATAATGTATGGGAGTGAAATCTTGCAATTTTGAAAAAATTTTACTAAGAATGACCAAAAAATTTTTGGGGGCCACCATTTTTGCTTTTGGCCCAGGTCCTCCAACTATCTAAGGCCGGGCCGGATTGCGCTCACTTATTTTTTTGACGACAGGCTGGGGTGAGGGGGCGCCCCTCCCCGCTTCCCTCCGCCCCTGCTAGTAAGTTCTAATATATTTCGCGGTTGAATTTCCGACGGCCCAACTTTCGATCGTCGACAAATCGACGAAAATCGTTGGGCGAACGCCAGCCTAAATTTTTTATAGCCGAACGCATAGACGGGCAAATTGGTCGAAGCGCTGATCATTGAAATGGAATAGAGAAAAAGAACGATTTCGTTGTAGGGCGAAAAAGAGCGCAGTTGGCCCGTTGCCCAAATGACGAAGCTGTAGCAAAACGGCACCATAGAAAATAATGCAGTGTTTACGATAACGATCGAAACATTTTTTGTCAATTGGACTTCTTGCCTGGAAAACAAAATATTTTAACATATTTATTTGCAATTACGTCACATTCTTTTGTAAAATCGCGGGCAAAAGTAGCTTAAGAGTGAAATATTCGTGGATATTTATATCTTTTTCATTATTGCTAAATATGCATGCATATCGAAGCATAGCTGTTCTAGAGGGTTAGGGGAGCCTAATGTGAAGGTTTTGGTAATTTTTAAATCTGTCATAATTGATTGTGGTCAGTTTCAAGCAATTTTGAAAAAAGTTTTACTTTTTGTGAATTCTTGCAATGTTTTCTTCAAAGTTTTAGTGCTGCGCCCTTCGGGAGCGTCCGTCTTCACAAATTTTCTAAGTACATGTCTGTCGCTGAATTTGTAGTCAGTGTTGTAAAAGATGAAAATAAAACATTAATAAATAAAAATTGCATCTCAAATTGAAACTTCATCGCTTAATTTATTTTGAAACTAAACCTATCCCGCTAGATACGGCTTTCGAAGAGCTATTAAAGTAACTCAGTCGGTTAATAGATAAGTAATTTGAACTTAAAAAAATATCTTAATCGTTTTTTATATGTTACAGAGCTACTCTTCGACTTATTCGTTGAAGTTTTTTGTTTTAAATTTCGCACGATTTCTCATTTGTGTTTATTAAAAAATTTGTAAACGAAAATTCGTGATTAAACAGCAAAAACGACATTGTTAGTATTTTGTAGACTGAAATTGAAAATTAAAAGTGAGTATATGGCATGTTTAGCTAATGAAGATTTAAGGTTAAGTATAAATATTGACTCAATAACGATTTCGTATTTCTTGATAAGACTCCAATACGCACATAAAATA
Source organism: Mermis nigrescens (assembly GCA_036768485.1). Lineage (NCBI taxonomy): Eukaryota > Metazoa > Nematoda > Enoplea > Mermithida > Mermithidae > Mermis > Mermis nigrescens. The sequence continues at coordinate 171,844 of JAVLUZ010000802.1, forward strand.
CACCGTTTTGAAGATTTATTCGAGCTTCTACAATTTTTTCGAATAAAAAAACGTATACCATGAAAGATAATTGTTTGCTCATTATTTTGATGAACGATTGAGCCGATCCACATGGACTTGGACTTCTGCTCCTCTATCCGGAACCTCTCGCTTTCGTATCAGCAAGTTAATTTAAGTTAATTGATTAATTAATTAATTTAATTTATTTATAATATTAGTTTAATAGAATCGAGCTATTTTTAAATAATTATCTTTCTTTCACAACATTTTGCAGACCACCCACTTCTGTGTCTTGATTGCCAAGCATAGGAAATAATACCGGCAGTGTCAAATTCAGGATTTTCTGACAGGGATGCGCCGCCCTAATTTTTCCAAGATTTTCAAAAATAATCCCAGAAATCAGTCCATTTAGCGATAAGTTGCTTTTTTACGATTTTATTGTGCTAGAAATCATTTCTGGCCCAAACATTGCTCTAAAAATTTCGAAAGTATCGCATATTTTCGATTAAAAAAAATTTGTACTCCTTGGTCAAATAATGCTTAACGTTATTCAACAATTCGGCTACGTATTCATCAAGTTGCATCCATTGGCAACAGAAATTCGCAAAAAAATTTCAGAATATTATATTTTTTAGATTTTAGGCCAACATGTCCACGTTTGGCTAAGGACTATACGTGGCCGTCAACCGAATTCTAGGGGGGTTCGACGGGGCGAAATAGCCAGAAATAGCACCAAGAATTTAATTTCGGGAGTCTATCGATTTTTGGGGTTCCGTATGACTCTGGGGGGTCCAGCAGACCCCCACAGACTCCCACGCCCATATGGGCTGAGGACTATCCTACACTGCTACCTGTAATTCACGTTCTGTAATTCAGATCCATTAGATGCAGTTTTAAGCTTCATAATAATTAGCGTAAATATGTATATGAGGACGGTTAGCATGCTATAAAGGAAGCTTAATCCATATCGTATTCCGAAATATAGGTACGATGCAACTTCTTCTGTGAAGCACATTTGCCTGAAAATAATACAAAAAATAATTTAAAATTTAGAAAAAATTGAAGGGAGATGCTAAATTTAGTTTAAGGACGACATCAACAATTCGCAACTCGGCCTCAATCCGAGAAAATCTCTTTCTCATGTCATGTGTATTAAACAGTAATTAAATTATTTCAATGCTAGTAGTGTATCCATGAAAATGTTTGGATGAAATATGGAAAAAGGGACTTTTTATGTTTTAAATACAATGTCCTTAATTATATCTTAATTAATAATATTTAATTTGTTAATTTAATTAATGTATATAAGTGAATACATACATACTTAATAAATTTTATTAATTATGCCTAAATACGTTCCTGAATATTGTAACGTGGCAACCGGCCAACCACGTTACTCAGTGGGCAAAATTTTACCCGCACCGGTTTCCCGGATCTTCCACTCTAACACGCGTGTGTAGTACTAACCGACTACTCGGGCTCTTGCTCACTTCTGCGCTAATATCAAATATAATTGAGAAACAATATAACATAAACCTCACTGGTTTTACTTCAAAGTATCCATTTCAAATTGTGTAGTAGCACCTCTGCTACAATATTTTTTTAAAATATAAAGTAAGTGAACCTAAATATATCTCTATTGCTTACCCAATCAAGCAAAAATGCCCATCGTGGATACTGGTAACTGATGTAGCCACAGTCACAGAAACGCAATGCAGCAAATTTGCCAAGAATATTTGAATGATATAGGGCTTACTAGTCCATTGACGATACTGGTTGAAGAACGCGACGGCAGCGAATCGATCGATTGCTGATTGTAATAAAATGATTCACAGATAGTATTTTCATTTTTTACTGAATTTAAGGATGTTTGTTTTATTTTTATTTCACTTATTTTGAGCGCCGGGTTTGATTAAAACCGTGAAATAATAATTTTTGTGGATTTACTCCCATCTGCCTATGGTTCTTGGCCGGACTTTCGGAATCAGATACCCATCAAGAACCGAAATCATCTATAGAATCCGGTATGTCCCATTATATAATTTTTTTACATTTTTTACGATTTTGCCCCGTCAGACATATTCCTCAGCATTATTTTCGTATTTCAATGGGTATAGTGAAGTGCGAGCCAAACCGTTCAGAATACAGAATATCGTAATTAGGTGACATACTTAGATCTGTTCACCTGTTTATTATAAGAGCAAATATACAGAAAAAATAATGGATGAACTAAGAACGGAATCACGAAAAATCTCACTGAAAATTAGAAATATTATCGTCAAATTATGGAATTTTTTTATGTTTAAAACAATTGTGTTTGATTTTCAATTTCAAATTTGTTTAATTCAGTGTCATCCCTTGCTTATCTTGAAATGAAAATATACAAGAAAAACGAAAGACACCTAAAAACTGAGCTGGCAAAGGGTTAGAGATTTGTCAGCTGGTTGAAAATTAAAGTATGACTACGGAAGCAAGCTCCGATAATTCGCAATAAATATAATATGAATTTTGACAAATTTAAAAATTGTTGCAGCATGATTAAAAACTAAAGTGAAAAATTTTCCAGGCCTCAACTTAATTAAAGGAGCTCAAATCCTGCTGTTGTCAAACAAAAACTGCTATAATATCGCTGTACAATTTCAAACTTTTCGAGAATAATTTCGAGAAAAGAAATAATTTCATATTTATTTATTCAAGGATTTTCTCTCTAGCAATCTATATTTTTGTCAGAAAATCACAAGAAAGTAAGTTGAAAGTTAGGGGCTCTATTCCTGGATTACCTCAGCTATCATGAAAATATAGTGTACCTATATGTATCATACCCAAAAGCATAATAGTGCTGCTAGAAGCTTGTTGACCGTACATCATTAGCAAAGGATATATTTGCGAGATACATCTTATGCGAGGAACGAGTTGAATACTAGGACCGATGAATATAGAAATGCGAACCAGCCCACCGACCGCACAGGCGAGACCACGTATGAGATCCGAAGCTTTAAAAATTACTCTTTCTTAAGAAGCTAAAACAACCACAAATGTAAGCTTAAATTCTGTAAATGTGAAGATAAAGGCATTTTCGACATACTTAGAATAGTTTAATAATAACTGATGATATTAATAATCAATAATACGATTATTCAAACAACCATGGCCAATTCAGTCAAGACATCATCGTCTTGTTCACCCAGGCTATCCTTTAAAAAATTATGTCTTACCTTTGTACATATATTAGTTCGAAAAAGACTTTTCGTGTTATAAAAAAGAGGAAAACCTGTAGACTTTGTATTCTGACGAAACAATTCGTGCCCTTGAGATTCATGTAATTCTTAAAAATAAAAATAATTGAACAAACATGTAAGGAATAGATAAAAAAATAAATATTTTTTAAATAAATAAACGACTGCACACCTTGTTCAGGAATTAATTTTTTAAGAGTTGGAATAGTTTGGAAATTTGGTTAAATGCTATGAATAGAAGTTAAACTAATTTTATTAAAGTTTCGGCGCAATGTCTTTGCCAAAAAAATTAGGTTTCCCATCTATTTTTGGCTCTAATTTCGCCTACCTCGTGTTTATCGTTTTTTAGGAACGTAGACCACTCAAACTCTAAGCATGTCTGTTTGTGGAGAATTCAGATGATTGAAGGAAGTTGATATTTGGAAGGATTTGATTTTTAAACCCAACTAAATAACTAAATACGAAATAATGCCTATAAAAGTTTTTAAATACGTTTATGATTGGAAATAACGCTGAAATAGAAGCTAGACAACGATTTTGCAATAAACACGTGAGAGATTAGTAATCCAACCATGCCTTCCACAACTTCCACATGTATGAAATTCTATTTATTTTTGAATAAATTTTCTTTTCTTTCATAAAATTTACCTGCGAGCGCGGAGAGCAAATAAAATTCTCTGCTACGCAAATTTTTGTTGAGGAAAATAGTGAATCCAATGAGAAAACTGGCAATAATCGCCCCAAATCCGCTGACTGTGTATAACGAAAATTGAATTAGTCTTAGGCTTCTGATGTAACTCGGAATTGCAAAGTAAGTCGTTGCGTTTCCAATAGCTATTGTCGCATTCATCGCACCACTAAAAAAATGGATTAAAACGGAAAAAATCAAACTTGTTCCAATCAAAAATAACAATACCTAAACATAGGGCCTAATACAAAATCAGATTTTTTGGCGTTGCAGAGTTATCGTTAAACTGATTACAAATAATGACAAACTTAAATGATTACTAGGATCCAAAAAATTTAAATTTATATAATTTTGATATTCGTAAGAAAGGTATGTGTATTTTTTGAGAGCTTGTCGCGTACGAAAGCTGAAATTTCGTAGTCTTATAGATTTTGCAGCTTAAATTAACTGATTAAACTTGTTTAAAGAACGGATTTAACTGTTCTAAAAAATTTTTTTCTCCACAGAAAATATAAATTTAGGCGAGTTTATGTAAATCGCCCAAAGCTTTTTTGCCACATGTACATTAACGACATCAAAAATAAAGAATTACTAGATATGCGGACGCAACAAACGGTCAAATTCCGTTGCGAATAACTCTTGCAACAGTTTTATAAGAATGCAAAAAATATGTCATTAAGAAAAATAAATATCGTTCCTGTGCACTACCTGATTAAGCAGGTAGGTGTATCAATTTTCGGTAGTTTATTTACAAACTACAGAAATATTGTAAGATTTTTTTTAATTTCCTTTAAATTTTTTGATTGTTTTGGAGCTCTTTCTACACTTGATTCCTTAGCAGTGTCTAAGAAAGAGATTCCACTCGGGGTTTGCACACGTATGTACCTATATACTAGTGTTGGCAGAGTTAACTCTAACTCAACCCAAAATAGGGTTAACCCATCACTTTTTCAATAGAGTTAATCATATTTTGGGTGAGTTAGTGACCATCGGGGTTAACCCTAACTCTTTGAATTTCCAACCGAGAAAGGGTTAAAAAAGGGTGAGTAAGTTATTCATTCGTGCAGTTATAACTTCCGATTTTTATTACTCTTTTTTCAAGTAAATAATTCCCGTCGTCGTCGTCTCCAGTGTTGCCGAGTTAAGAGTTTTCCCCCAATTTAGGAGTTTTTTGGGGGCATTGAGGGCACCTTGAAGCGATTGGGGTTTTTTTGCGCCTATGCTTCACCGTTGTGTAGGGGGTTTTAAAGCCATTTTTAGCCATTTTGAGGTTTTTTGTGACCGAAAATGGGGTTTTTTGAGAAGAGCACTTGGCAACCCTGGTCGTCTCATTGATCGAGCCGATGTGCGACCTGGCTGGTTGTCTTAACGCCTCTTCCCGCGTGGTGCTGTTTACTTTCCTTTCCTTAATCACTCGTTTTTCCATCCAAGCTTTTTCAATATGCATGCTTTTGCCAATAGATTCCCACCATATATATATATATATATATATATATATATATATATATATATATATATATATATATATATATATATATATATATATATATATATATATATATATATATATATATATATATATATATATATATATATATATATATATATATATATATATATATATATATATATATATATATATATATATATATATATATATATATATATATATATATATATATATATATATATATATATATATATATATATATATATATATATATATATATATATATATATATATATATATATATATATATATATATATATATATATATATATATATATATATATATATATATATATATATATATATATATATATATAATAATATACATATATATATATATATATATATATATATAATATTTATATATATATATATATATATATATATATATATATATATATATATATATATATATATATATATATATATATATATATATATATATATATATATATATATATATATATATATATATATATATATATATATATATATATATATATATATATATATATATATATATATATATGTAATACATATATATATATATATATATATATACATATAATATATAATATATGCATATATATATGTATATATATATACATATATATATACATATATATATGATATATATATATATATATATATATATATATATATATATATATATATATATATATATATATATATATATATATATATATATATATATATATATATATATATATATATATATACGCATATATATGTGTACGCATATATGACTAGGTAGCTCTTGTTACTGCTTAAAAGCAGCCAGGCAAGCATTGTTTGATCTTTGTTGTTGCAATTGTTGCAAGTTTGCAAGTTTAGGGGTTGCTGATTTGGAAAGGGGCTTTGTCTTTAAAGCAACTTCAATAAAGATGCACAATTTAAAAGTCCAGTCTATTTTGAATCAAATTTTTCGAGTGCCAAAAAGCGTGCTTTGTTCATCATATAAATAACCCTTTTAAAACGGGTTAACCCCTTTTAAGGAATAGGGTTAGAGTTAACTCTAACCCTATTAACTTTTTTGGAATGGGGTGAACCCTAACCCTAACTCTATCGTATTTTACTAACTTTGCCAACACTACTATATAACCACTACCTGTCACGCCCGTACTGGTTAGGTACTGGTTCTCAATAATATATTTTCAACAACTTGCGCATCAGGCGTCAAAGTATTACTATAGTAATACTTAATATTTTTACTTGGCAAACCAAACATGCAACATGGGGTTCAAGGTGGTCTAGACTAGACAGTAGATGCAGAGAAAAGCAGATCTGGTGGGAAGGGGGGTCAGCCGGTCTGGGGCGTCAATAATGAGCTTTTCCAGTTCAAAATGACCTCTAAAAATGGTATAGGCGTTAAAATAGTTTTGAAACTATGTTATTACACAGTTTCTGGTTACTTTGAAGCACTTTTAAAAAATACTTTCAATTTTAATTACTTTTTTGCCTTTATTTTGCCTATTTTCCAGAAGAAATTTTCAATTTTTTTATTTTGAGGGTTTAGACCCCTAAACCTCCCATGTGAATGTCTGGTATATAGACTATGTGGGCATCCAGAAGAAAAAATGGAAATCTCCAAGAATAGATAAGATAGAAAAAAGGCAACAAATGGAGGAAAATCAAAATTTTCAATTAAAATGCCTTAAATTGACTATAAACTGCGAATTAGCATAGCTTTACGCAATTTTAGCATCATATATATATATACCCGCTTCAGGCCATTTTCATTCATAATTGCATACTGTCTAACAGACCAGCCATGGTGTGCATCTACGATTACTGCATCTCTATAAATAGGATACACGGACCTAAAAGGGAAGCTTACGATATGCGTAGATGTAAAATAAAATATATTTGCGCGAAAATTTCCGACCTTCATACATAATTCGAACTTTTTAAGAAAAAGATTCTTTTGTGCATTAATAATTTAGTGGTCTATCTAGAATCCGTCTACATAAGATGATTTCTTCACCGACACAGCATCGGAATTTAAGCAATGTCAGATTGCAAAACAAATATTTTCAATAGGTCGCATCTTCCTCTGAAATTTAGCCGTAGACTGCTTTTATGCAGTCCCAGACGCTTTATTACGGTACTGGGTTGCAGACAACAATTATACATCTTAGGAAAGCAAAAACATAAGGTCGAAAATCTCGATGCATAAAATAAGATTTACAGACACACATTTCCCAACAATCAATTACGAACTCTGTAATTAAGACATTATAATTTATAGTATTATTATAATTATTTTTCTTTCAATTAACTTATGTTAATTTATAATAAAATCGAAATTTATAATAAATATTTTATAAAATTCGAATATAGGATAATAAAATTTTATAGCTAAAAATTATATCAAAAGTTATGAATTTGAACCGGATAATTCGTCTCCCGCTGGACCATTTCTCCTGTTATGACCACCTCTCTGAATCAGAACGATTTCGTTGCGCTTCATTTTTTCGCTATGTATCAAGATTTAAGTACAGTCGCGAGCAAAAAATCGGAGCACCCCTTGGTTACATGTGTTTTATCTCATTTTAGCACCTTTCTGCGAGTTTTTATAACAACAACATGCGATAAACTGCATTAACATACTGAATATACCAAAAGTAAACAACATACAATCAATTTTAAAATGCTGTTGGATAACCTTTTGACTCGATCACAGCTTTTAAGCGGGTTTGCTTTGAATCAACTAATTCTTCAGATTTTTCAGTTGGAATAGAATTCCTAATTTCTTGAAGCTTCTGCGTCATTTCAGCTCTTGAATGGGCATGAAACATGTCTTTACGCAGCCGTTACTTTATTATGTACCATAAATTTTCGATGGGATTTCGAAATCGGAAGACTGGCGCAGCCAAAAAAGGAGAGGTATTCCTTTTTCAATGAAGTAATCCATCGTTATGGTTGCTTTGTGTTTGGGATCATTGTCTTGTTGGGAAAAAAGTTTTCAGATGGAGATAAAATGGACATTTCCAGTGAAGGCACTAAATTTTCGTCAATTAAATCAATTTAAGCACTTGCTGTGAATTTGGGCACTGCTAGGATAGTCAACAAGCCGACCAACTCCTTTGGCTCCGAAAGCGCCCCACACCAAAACACTGCCTCTACCACCATGTTTTAAAGTGCCAGCCATGCATTCAATTTTATACTTTTCACCAACACGTCGGCGAACTAGAATTCTTGTTTTAGAGGTATAATATTCAAATTTTGATTCGTCGGAAAAGAGTGCTCGGTTCCAATCATCCACAGTCCAATGAAGATGAGAACGAGCGAAATTCAATCACTTTTTTCGATTGACCACTTTCGAATGGCTTCCAGACTGCAATCCGGCTATTTAATCCTGCGCTTATAAGACGTCTACCAATGGTAAATCGTGAAACCAAAGGGCCACCATCGCAAGCTAGCTCTTTCCTAAGATTCAGAATCGATTTTCGGCGATCTGCGACGCCCAATCTTTCAAACGCCGATCATCTCTAACACTTGTTTTACGTGGACGCCCAGACCGAGGTGAATCTCGATACGAACCGAATTGCACTACATTTTTAAATGCATTCTGAACTGCATGTCGGCTAACATTTAAAAATTTTGATACTTCCACTTGCGACAATTTCGCATCATTAATCAAACTAACAATTTTTGCTAGACAAGTGGGTGAAATGGACCCCTTTTTCGGCCCATAATAAATAAATAAGAAGGAAAGCTAGGCAAAAACTGACTCCATATTTAAATTCAGCGCAAAAAATACTTCTAGGCAGTGTAAAGCCAATCTCAATTTTACGTGTAACAGGGCTGCTCTATTCAATATGTCAATTATATGACTTTTCGCAGGGGTGCTCTAAACTTTTGCTAGCGACTGTACCTACCGCCTTTTCAAAGACACGGTAATTATTATTTTTACAGAATCTTTTGAGCCTGATGTACGCAAAATTTTATTTTCGAAACCTATGTATCATGCATAGCAACAACCAAATACCGGGGGAGGCGATCTCATAGGCAAAATTGCGAAAAATGTTGGTAGTGTATCGAATTTTGTCAGGGTCTAAACCACCCCCACACCTACATGTGGAGTGCACCTTGTCCAGAACTATAAAATTTTTTATATGGATTTGTCGTTATCAGTCTTCACCATATAAGGGCAGCAAGAAAATTCTGTGGGGGTCAGGATGGGTAAAATTACCAAAAATGTTACTAAAATTGGATATCTGGGGGTCTACAGTAATCTGGGAGGGAAGTTTCAACTTCTGGGTGTACAAACCCCCCACTCCCATGTGTGGTCTTCACTATAGTGAGATAAAGTGATGATTGAGCAAATCTTACTTATTAACCGTTAGTTTTTTTAATTTTTAGACTTGACAAAGCGGTGTACATATGTCAAAAAGAAGACTTGGAGTTAAATTGTAGTAAAATTTTGTCGGCACGGCGAGTATCATTCATGGAAACTCGAGCATTCAGCGCACCTAACACAGTAAGTCACTCGTGGGTATGAGGAACTACCTATGTGAGTGTATATACTAAACGTTCACGTAACAGGTGGACAGTGGGGTTCCCCCACCGAAAGTTGGTCATCCCCCAAAGCCAGAAAATTATTAACACCCCCATTTTTTGGAAAAATTATTTTTGGCCGTTTTAAGGTGATTAGAACCGTTTTTTGCTAACAATTGTAGGTAATGTACCTCCACCCCTGAAAACAGCCAGGATTACTTAAACCAAAATTTCGAGCCGTATGTATGCTAGACAGAAGAAAAATAAATCGAATCGGTTTGATTCATTAAAAAACGATATGCTTTAGATGCTCTGGTAATTTATGCGGATATTTTTCTATTATTAATTCCAAGCGTAAGGCTGCTTAAATTTACGGAGTAATCAGGCACATAACTCTGGGGGAATGGGTGGTCCGGACCTCCCCCCAAAATCCAGAAAAATCGAAAAATGTGACTTTTTAAACGTTAATTTGTGCTATTTTTGGCTTTTTTGGGCTTAGTCCCTCTAAAATTGGTGTTGCCTCCCCAAATAGGACGGCCAGCTACGTGCCTGGAAATAATTAACATAATTAAGTGATTGCGTTGAGCAGCCTACTGAAGCACTTCGTTGGACAATCTGAATGATAGATCGACATTAAAGTTTTCAATATTAGTGCCCTTAAATTAGGTGCGGCTGAGAATCTTTAGCGAAGCTATTTTACTCATTACAATGTTTTCGGAAACAAACTTCAGGATAAAGAACCTAAAGAATCCTCAGAAATGCATGTGAAAGAAAATCGGCAGTCTTAACCCATGCAAAAATAAAGAATTTTTTGAGAGAATGAGACAATATAAAGAATAAGAATAGACGTACATCTAAAGAATTCCCGCGAAAGTGCTCCAAATTTATCGGAAACTGGATTAGCATAAATTCTACGCTATTTTATCATTTATATGTAATCATTAATTAGTTAATTTTAGCTCAATGCCCTTTAACTGACTTGACACTCATCAGGCCGGCTTACTTCCACTCTGTGACCAGCTGTGCTATACACCTATTGCGATGAAAGATGCTTTACGTGATTGCACTTGTAATACAATTAATAAAATCTAACTACTTCCCTACATAAATGGGTTTCAAAACAGTGAAGGTTAAAATCATCATGGTACGTTATATTCGAACGAATTTTCGGGTCTGAAACATATTTAACACAAGTCGAAACACAGCTTGCTGATTTACAGTCCTCAAGATTTCGATTCAAGTAAACACGATTTACGGGTATTGAGTTTTGCACTTCAATTTTTTCATCTTTTCTTGGAATGAATCTGTAATTGAAGAAAACTTCAAGTGAAAGGTCGCCTACTCATGAATGGTCGGATAGACATCAGATTTCCATGTGGAAAAGATTAAGTTGGCTGAAACGCTGTGCTCAAATGGGCCAAAAGCGATTTTTTTCGAAAAAAAGCCAAAATTAAGGCCGAAACAGTAACGGTGCTTGAAATCGACCATAGTGTTTTTACTAATTTTTAGCAATAACCTTTTTACCTTCTTTTCGTATTTGTTTTACCTTTTTTGCGTTTGTAACTTTACCTTTTTTGAGTTTTTACCTAAAATCAGGCTTTAACGTGTGTAACCACTTGCCCTTCTTATCTTTTAAAGCTTTTCTTTAACAATTTAGTTGCTACTCCAAATTTATGCATTTGAAATGCACCCGGCTCTGGAACGTTATGTAAAAACTCGCGACAAATGCATAATTTTTTCAAAAATATTGTCGGAGCGCATAATGATTGCGATCCATAGGCATTCAAGCGACTAATGTCTCCTGCTACAGTAAAATAAGTTGCGTTATGGCGTTCGATTGTAGCTTCAAATCGAGCTTTCAGCGGTGAAACTTCAATCGCTACGCGGATTTGACCCAGCAACCGCAACTGACCTTTACTGGCTGACGATTGCCTTACTAATAAAGAGTACAAGTTCAGTCAGATTCCTTGATTTTATAGAAAAGAAGGAAGATATAAAAGAAATAAATTAAAGAAAGTCGAGGAAAACATAAAAAAATATTTAACAAGAGAAAGGCATAGAAAATACAAAATGAAGTATTATAAAATTTCGAATTCGTGAGAACTTTATGACGTAATTGTCTGCAAAGGGAAGACAAGAAAATTAATTAATTTATTTCTTTACTTACTTATTTATTTTGTCGTTTATTTACCTGTTTAATTATCTGTATCTGTTAATTTGTTTGTTGATATTCATGGCGGGTAACCAGGAAGCCCAGGTTCTAGTCCTGGCTAGCCTAATGTTTTTCGCTACTCATTCAGCACACTGTGTTGAGGTTAGTGCTGGTGGAGCTTTCTCCCCGACTTCCTTGTCACAGGCGTAAAGCTTGTTTCGCGAATTACGGCTAGATGCAGGCACGTAGCCAGGATTATTTTAAAGGAGGGATCAAGAAAGAGGTAAATTTTTAAATTGTGTAGTTTTGGAATTGTGATGTAAAAACGCAGTGTATTTGTCAATGGTCAATCAAAGGCATCATTTAATAGAGCATTTTTACGTTGTTAGTTGTACAATTCAGGACCGGCCTTAGAAATTTTCTTTTGGTGGGGCTAACCAACATTTTTACGTATATTATGCTATGTACAAAAAATGGACTAGTATATTACGTAAATTTACTATCAAGTCAATGACCTACGCATTTATTTTTAGAGCTGGAAAAGGATTTTGCAAGGTCTAGCATAAAACAGACTATAATATTCTAATTAATTTGATGAGACAAACGTTCATTCTAGCACAACTTAGCGTAATGCAACAACAATTTTATAGTGCTTAGAGTGGACGGCTATGGTTATGTAGTCTGTCTTAATAACAGCCACGTCGAAATTTTTTAAAGAATTTTTGATGAAATATGCGTAAAAAAGCACATAATCCTACATATTTCACTAATGCAACAGCAATTTTATACAGCGTAAAGTGAAATGTCTTTAGTATGTACAATGTAGACAGTTTTAACAAAAATTTGGCGCGAAGCGCCCAAATTTTTTAGAGCATTTCTGATCGAATTAGACTTTTAAGTGCGCCCCTAAGGCTGCATATTTTTAAAATTTAAATAAAATAAGGCGCAAAGCGCCCAAAATTTTGAAGAAAATTTGATGGAATAGGCCAGAAAAAGCTAAGAATCCTGCATACTGTGCTACTAAAGCAACAATTTCGTAAAGCAAGAAAGCATGAATAAATTTATGCAAAGACAGTTTTAGTAAATGTGAGGATTTTGGATGAAATATGCTTAAAATGCTCAGTATCCTATTGCACTAATTCAAAGACAACTTTGTAGTGTTTAGTGTGTGCGCTTAAAGCTAAATACACTATTTTGATAAAATACAGCGCTAAGCGCCAAAAATTTTGAAAAATATTCGAAGAAATATGCTCAAAAAACTTAGAATCCTTCATACTGTGCCACTGCAACAATAATTTCATAAAGCTAAAAGATTCGGAATTTCAGTGCACGCGCGCCTATAGCCAAATAGACAGTTTTCATAAAATACGGTGCGAAGCGCCGAAAATTGTTGAGACTTTTTGTAGAAATGCTTTTAAAAGGCTCGGAATATTATTGTAAAATATTATTATAAAAACTTTGTTTTTTATTATTAAAAAAATAAAAAAAGTTTTTTATTATTAAAATCACTGAGAAAGGCGATAATTAGTAGTCCTAAACAAATTTGACCTGCAAGGCAGGCGATCTCAAATAATATTAGATAATTGTGGCGGAGAACATGATACTCATACTTTCACCACAGTCAAATCAGCGTGAAGATTATTAACGCGTTGATAAAAATGCAGAAAAATGTTGTTTGTTCGACACCATCAGCTTCGAGCATAAAGGGGGCAGATCCAGCGCGAAGCGTCAGAAAATTTTGAAATTTTACTTTTCAATAACGCATTTTTGACACATTGGTTTGGATTAGTTTAGGGGGCTATAGCACCCTGACCCTCTTCTAGGACTAGCCATGCAAGTTTAGATTATACGGTAGGATTAGAGGAGCAGAACGGAGTTTTACTTTTGATGTAAACAATGTTGAGAAATTCATATTTAGTAGGCCTGCAGCACCCAGAGTTTGCGATTTTTGATAAAAAATTGCGCGTAAACCTTGTACAGAAAATCCAGCGCAATGCGCCGGAACAATTGGTGAATTCAACCTTGAAACAGTCAATTTTACTTTTTTTCAATCCTTAAAATTGATGAATTCAACCTGAAAACAGTCTATTTTCCTTTTTTTCAATCCTTTGCATATTTCTTTCAACCTTTCTATTAGGAGAAGGTCATCAATTGACCCCACTGTCCTCCCCTGGCTACGCCACTGAGATGGTGTAATTGGTAGCACGCTTGGCCAGGAAGCCCAGGTTCGAGTCCTGGCTAGCCAAATGTTTTCGCTTTTCTTATAGTAATGTTTGAGATTTTAAGAGTATATCTCATTTTAGCGTACTAAAATTTATACCAAAATAAGATTATTTGAGGATTGTATGTTATTTAGCTACTTTGCTATGCTATAGTTACCGGCACTTTCAAATGGTGGTTTTAGATCATTTTTCATGGGTAAAAGTGCAAAAATCTTGATCATGTCACAGTAACAATAGTCTGAAAATTTACTTATGACGAAGACTTCATTGCAATTGAGTTTTTCAAGTATTTTTGCAAAAATTAGTAAATGCTAAATCAATATGAAACATATTCAAAGTCTGTTGATTACAAAAATTCCCAAGCTTAAAAATAATAAAAAAAGATAATATTTTGCTCTAGCGATTGTGTTAAATATAAAAAACAGCAACCGGAATAAAGAATCTGAATAATTTTGACAGAAAATTGTTCAAACCACCAGATTTAACGCCGAAACATCCTGCTTATCTCCGACAAAACCTTATATTTTACAAAAAAAACTAAAAATATCCACTTGTTAGCGTTTGAAACGACTGTATATTTCCGAAAGAAGTCGAAGTTTCAGAGCAAATTGATTTTTATAATTCATGAGGACTTAAGAGCAAGTTCTATAAATTTTTCCGAGTGTAAATTTTATTTAAAATTTTGCTTTTGATTCGATTTTAAATTTTTTCACCATTTTACTACATTTTCTCTGCATGCAAACGATCTGCAACATAAGATTCCCTCACGCCTTCAGGGCACAACGTACGAAAAAGCTTCAAAAAACGTAGAACAGCGAAGGTAGTAGATTGCCCGATTTTATGGTTTGTGGAAGATTTGCCCCCGACACTTCGCTTCCGATATTTCGTCCTCAGGTACACTTAGCCCCGGGAACCCACGCCCCACACATTACGCCCCTCGGATGTTTTGCCCCTAAACATTTCGCCCTCAGGCACATTTAGCCCCCGAAACTTACGCCCCAACATATTTCGTCCCTCGGATATTTCGCTCCCAAACATTTCGCCCTTCGGATGTTTAGCTCATAGTTGTGGAATAAGCGGGAGTTTGCATTAGACGAATAAGCTTGTGTAAAGTCAAGCTAATTCTCAAAAATGCTTAGCAAATAAGCATAGATAGAGGTGGATTCAGGAATGTTGTAAGGGTTTGCGGTAATCCAACTTTTTCAATAGGCAAAAAATCTGCTATTCACTTGGAGCGTACCCTTTTTCGCCATTTTTACTTAAAATGATTTCTTGTGCAAACCTTTTTTTCCGAAGAGTCTCACAATTTCAAGCAATTTTTTGTGTCAAAGATTGCTTAAATTTCTCTAGCATTCAGCTGATACCCGGTGCGAAGCGCTGGAAAATTGGTGAACAGTAGACATACACATGTCTAGAGAGTTAAATTACTCGATTATTTCTGTGTTTTTGCATTTGGAGCAAAGCCTATCAAAGCATTCATTTCTAAAACATAAAGAATTTTTAGAATTCGTGTTAAAAAATGGAAGAAAACTAAACAAATATGGCTTTCATACCGCCAAGAATGTGGAAAAATCTTGAAATATTACATGATCGGCGGACCACAAATCATTGCGAAGTGCAAACATGCATAGATATCCATCCTTTATCTCGTCAAATCACTATTTTTTGTACGAGAAATAGATTCAAGCATCTTTTACATCTATCTCTACTGTTTTATAAAGATTTAATGCAGAAAAACGAACTATTAAACTACTTCGTACTGTTTTCTGCCGTTTGAAGATAAAATTGACTTTTTTATCTTCGCGTTGCATTAAATTCATAAGCAAATTGGTGTCCATTATGGGCTTCAGTTAGCACATTGCAATCGCTGTATTATTTCTGATTGAATTGAGCTTTCTGAGTCGAATTTTGTGTGTAAATTCAACCCGTGGCTCGTGAAAATTTCGGCGTTTCGCGCCGAACTAATGTAATCAGCTGAATTTAGGACAACGTAATAAAATACTTTTTGTGAAGCTAGAGGTTCACGGATAACAATCTAGTAGTATGTAAAAATGAGTATATTTAATAGTACATTTGTATATTATATATATACGAAAAATTTTTCGCTCGTACGAAGACTTTTCTCGAGATTTGTGTACATGTATAAAGAGGCTCGTATAGAAAAAAAACCATGCGTCAACTATTTTGGCTCAATCCTCCGCTCCCCGTAAGTCCGCCTCTGAAGAAATACATAGGAGGTCAAATCATTCTGGGTCACATATTGGTTGATGCAGTGTAACCAGATATTTATAAAGGCGGCGAAATATCAGAGGGGCGAAATGCTTGGGGGCGAACCATCCCATCCGTAGGGCGGCATGAGTGGGGGCGAAAGTTCCAGAGGCGAAACGTCGGGGGCGAAATGTTGGAAGCGAAATGTTCAGGGGCGAAATGTCGAGGGCGAATCTTCCGGATGCCGATTTTATCATATTTCAGGAAACGGGTCAGACCATTCTTCCGAATATCTAGTGACTTCAAATAACGTTTAAAATTCATAAAACATATATTAAATTTACAACCAACTTTTTAAAACTTAAGAATTTGATGGTGAAAATGAAAAGTTTTTATTCTGAGGGTAGCACTATAATTCGATTCTAAAATTGTCCATTTTGTGTAGCACCCTGCCGAAAACAAAAGCAAAAATTCAACTCTAGGGATCTATCAATTTTGGAGATCTTTCAGATTCTGAAAGTCTAAACCTTCCTGATCCCCACGTCCATGTGTAATCCACACCCTCCTCTTCGACTTTATTTGGGTAGAACCTCAATGTTTCCTCCTAGATTAACTACAGCGGATTCATGTAATTCTGACAGAGGGCGAATCACACATGGACGTGGGGGGAGTTTGCACCCCTCCAGAAATTAGCCCAACCCCGCAATTAAGTGTAGACCCCGGATTTCTATTTTTTAATAGCATTTTTTGTAATTTCACCCAGCCAGACTTTCAGAATTTTCTTGCTGCTCATGCATAGGCGAAACAAAATTTTCCTGAAAATGTGAAAAATTGTCCTAAAAATTCGTCCGTTATGCTAAAACTAGCGGTTTTTTGACGTCGTAGAATCATTTGTGATCCGAAAAGTTCAGGAAATTTTCAAAAAGTTTCTGCGAAAAAGGCGCAAAATTAGTGCAAAAATCGGCACAAAGCAATTAAAAAATAACCGAGAAATCATTGCCAGAACTAAAAAATCCTTGTTCTGCACCTAAACTACCTTCTCACGTAAAAATAAAGTTTCTATAGCTTTAAGGCAGTCAAGCGCCGGACAAATCTGAAAATCGTCAGAAAAAACTTCCAAAGTCAACAAAAAAACGATTATTATCTATTGCGCCCAAATATTCCCCCTGCAAATACGCGCCTTGATGTGCATAGTTCTTGTTGTTCTCACAATGACAAATCGTACCTTCGTCATAGTCGACGAGGCCCCTAGCAACTTTTTCGTTTATATTTAGCCACTCGGCTCTCAAGATACTTTTCAACTTAAAAGTCGTGCAAATATCGGAATAAGGCTTCAAAATTTCGTTGACGCGACGCAAAAGCGCCCGGGCGAATTTCCGCACAACCGGGTCAGTTTTGGGTTCAAGAGGCGTCATGACCACGCATGTGCAATGATGATCCGGTATGCCGGCCTCAAAACAGGTCCTATTATATGGAATGGGGTACAGTTGGCTGTAACCCCTGCTGCCCTGAGGCCTTTGTCGGCCATCGAATTGGACGTTGGCCAAATCGGTCAACGTTTCGTAGACGTCGAACGGAGACGATAGTCGGACCGTGTTTAGGTCTAAATTGCGTTCGATATTAGGATACTTGGCGTAAAACCAAGGCGGAAACCAAATGGTAAACATCGGCATGCGTTCCTCGAGCAATCCAACCAAAGTATCGCGTATGTCAGAAAACCTCAAATACTAGCGAATTAGTTCCCAAAAGAGTCGCTCTGGTAGGATGTTCAAATGGTCAAATTAGGGGGACAAGGTATGGATGGTGTAAAACTAACAAAATCTCAAAACTGTGCCAAAAATTTGATTCCGTAAAGTTAAAATTGAGTAAATTAAGAAAAAATTACAGAAAAACTGCCGGAAATTCAATTCCGGAGGGTCTGGTGGTGTAAAACTAGCGAAATTCCAATGCTAAAATTCAATTCTGATGCTCGATCGATTTATGGGGATTTGCTGACTTTTCGGGGATCTAAATCTGCACAATTCTGCCACTTTCTCCAATTGTCACACGTGTGCTGAACTACCTATTGCATCACTAAGAACAACTTTCCAAAACAGGTACATTCACACATGCAATGACTCAAAATTTCAGGTAGTGAATTGTGGGACAGTTTAGGGTGTAATGTAGAATAAATGACCTATGATTTTTGATTAAAAATAGCAAAACACACCTTTATATACCATAAAACCGCAAGCTGATGGACGAAAGCCAGGCAGGGGCTAAAAAATGAGCATTTAAGACACAATGTCTGATAAAATTTACCTTGTGTCCATTGAGGGCTGGCAACTTCAAAAATTATAATACCCTCAAAATTTTGTATATGGAATTTTTTGAGGCGATAAGAACAATGACGTCGTCCGTTTTGCTTAAAATGCAAAATCGAAGGAGATATTGGCCTGTAAAGTTGCGGTTTTCAGCAAGTTTAGCTAAAGTGTGGCATATCAATTTGAATATTGACTGTGCTGGCAAATTTGACGATTAGAGAGTGAAACTTGGTAGAAATTTTACTTGACGGATATACTTATCTTTTGTTAATAACATTTTACTCTAAACTGTAA
This sequence comes from Mermis nigrescens, assembly GCA_036768485.1. NCBI lineage: Eukaryota > Metazoa > Nematoda > Enoplea > Mermithida > Mermithidae > Mermis > Mermis nigrescens. The sequence continues at coordinate 190,978 of JAVLUZ010000802.1, forward strand.
ACTTCGCGTTTTATTGTAATTCTTACGCAACATTGTCGTCATGCATCCTACCAAAATTTGCTGATTTTTTATCAACAGTGTCCTAAATAGTTGCCACCGGGGGCTAAAATTTCCACAGTTTGAGGCCCTAGGCTGCATACATAAACCCAAAGAATTTTATTCTGAATCTCGTACCACAACTCATACCAGGTCAGTAAACTGAGGGCCATTTCTAAAAATGCATTATAATTAACGGAAAAAGTGAAAACTCGTATTTGGTGTATAAACCAGCTTACTACAGGTGATGAGCTTAAAATATATCGTTTGTAGGAGACAGCCATGGACTGTTTATTAACCTGCAATTTTTAGGAACCTGTTATTCACTGATTCTTGAGATATATCACAGTAACCGAGTCATTCTGTAGATAATGCTTGTGCTTAAATGTTAATAAAAGTTGCAAATTTTTGGCCCTAACCCAGCAAACTTCCATCCGTCAGGCCTCAAATTTTATCTTATCAGTATGTAGCTGCTTGTCTAAGCAAACATGCTGAATTCTAATCAGAATCTCTTACCATAAGTTGCACAAGTTGCAGTAAGCCCTAGCCATTTCTTATGCATTATACAAATTAAGCGTGTAAAGCTGAATATTGTCTTACAATATTAGTCCGACTTGTTTAGGTCAGTAATTAGGTGAGTACCATTTGCAGCGAGCTTCAACTTATTCCCAGGTATGCCAAAATTAGGAAAAAAGTTGAATATACCAACTATAGTTTTGACAAAAAGTTTTTCTCAAGGCTGCTGCAGCCTGCTTTTCTTTCACAGTGCTTTCTGGGATCAATCATTCCATGCTTTGTGTTTCAAGTTTTACCTTTTAATCTACCTTCTTTCCATATTCCGTGCAAATCACGAATTTTTTCTGTATGAATGATTCAGAACAACAAGGCACATCTCAGAGCAACATTCACCTTAAAATGTGCTTATAAGCGGCCTTAGCCTAATCTATCATTACAAAAACTCCATATAAATAAATATTCAGATTCATTTTTGCAGGAGTTTCTGAAGTTAATGATATAAACATATTTACATTAAGCATGAAACTTGTATCCAAGTGTACTTGTTCTGAATGAAGCGTGTTTGTATTATTTTATCAAAATCTATATGCAAATTCATATAAATATATATATATATATATATATATATATATATATATATATATATATATATATATATATATATATATATATATAGGTAGCGCGTTAGCGCGTACCTATAATATACTTGGGTACCCCCAACACCTGTGCACCCCCCTACAGCTATAACGGGACACTTCTGGAAGGTGCGGTTTTTTTTAAAGAAAGATAATAAAAAAATTCGCTGCCCGTGTTTTTTTGTTTTTCTTGAAACTCAAAATTAACTGTGTAAAGAAGGTGTAAAGTTTTTGTGTAACGTTATAACATGGAACAAATTTTGGGACCTTTTTACTGCGGCATGTGGACAACTGAGTATTGATGACTCGAAGGATTGAACAGAATAGGATAATAGAGGGATGAATTCTACAGATGAGACTTTTTTTGTTTTTTGAAATTCGCATTAGTTATCGAGCGGCAGTGTAAAGAGTGCGAAAATCTGGGGGTGAAAAAGCACTTTTTGGTCGAGTTTTCAACCTTCCTATGTCCGATACTAACTCCGGTTATTGAGGTTTTTGAAATGTTTTCTGACAGAAATGTAGAGCGGATCAAGGGCTACATTCTGCATATAAGCAGAGTCTTCTATACTCTATGGTGAGTTAGATCCTGGGGTTTAAAGTTTACACTCTAGTGGATGGTGTAAAAAAACGGATTTTAACTAAGATTTCTCTGCCAAATTTTTCCGCTTATGAGTCAGTGTAAATCGAAGACAGCATTAATAAAGTGCCTCACAGGGGCTAAACATCGCAGCAAACCGCATTTAAAAAAACGCAATATTGAGTTATTTATGGGGGTGTAAAGTTCGAAATCAGAGGTAAAAAATGGGCGAAAAAACACGTTTTTTCCGAAGTTTGATTGATAAATCATACCAAATAATTTTTGCAACAGAATTTTGGCGCTCAGGAATGTACTACGACTTAAAAGCTACAAATTGTATCGAACCGAATTTCTTTAAACTCAATGGGGAGTTCGGTACGGAATTTTAAAGTTTACAGTGTTCTAAATGATGGAAAATACGTTTTTGTTGCGTTTTTTGTTCGCCACTTTCTCCGTCCAGAAGTCGGGATAAGTCTAATAGAATAAAAATAAAGTGCTTTATATCGGGTGCATGTCAAAGCAAATTGTCTATACATTAATATTTAGTGAGTGTAAAGTCAAAAATTTGGAGTTCAAAATGCGTTTCTGTCTTGTTTTTTCTGCCTGCTTCTCCGGTTACGAGTCAGGGACATGCTTATCAAGTCTAGAAATGGACCAGGAACCAAATTTGATATGCCAGTCTGGCGCATATGTTTACACTCTACGGTGTTGTAAAGTAGTTTACACCAATTGTTAGTTTGCCCATAGAACATTATGTAGACTTAATTTTTTCATAAATATTAATCGTAATATCGGAACAATTTCAAAATTACGAATCTGACTAAAATCTTCTTTACACTAGGTGTTTACATGAAGTTTACACTACATATGTATTTATCTTCGTTTTTGAGCATTCCAGAAACCTAATTTTTTCCTGGAGTCTAGAAGTTTTCAAAGGATCAAATGTGAGACGTCACGTAGGCGCGTTTGTTTACATCCAACAGTGATGTGAAGTAGTTTACACTCATTGTTTATATGTCCTCACCCCATTGTAGAGACATAATTTTTTCATGAATGTTGATCATAATATCCGAGTAATTTTTTACACTGCATGTTAGCCTTTGTTCTAGAGCATTGCAAAAACCGAAATTTTTTCCTGAGATATAAAAATTTACAGGGAATGAAATATATACGTCAGTTGGGCGCGCTTGCTTACACTCAGCAGTATTGCAAAGTGGTTTAAACCTAATGTTTATTGTCTTTAAAACATTATGGAGACTCATTTTTCCATAAATGTTGAAAGAAATATCGGAGCAGTATCAAAATCACGAATCCGACTAAAATATTCTTTAAGCTATGTGTTTGTGTAAAGTTTACATTACGTCTTAACCTTAATTCGATAGACTTGCAGAGACTATGTAACTGAAGTCAAGAAATTTTCAAGGATTCATATGTGAGACATCAATTAAGTGAGTTTGTTAACCCTCAAAAGTAATCTAAAGTGATTTAAAAATTATGTTAAAGTGTCCTTAGATCATTGAAGAGATGTAATTTTGTCTTAAATGGGTTGCATTAAAGTTAAATCTTTCTTAGCCGTGTTTATAATATGTTTCACAAAATCTTGTACATAGAGGGCTATCGTTTAATTGA